>JZKD02S1790295.1:27089-40745 GCA_000966675.3 Picea glauca | reverse complement strand
GAGGTACCTAGTGACCAACTTTAGGACATCTACCCAGGTGGCGATTGTGGGCTGCAATTGCACCTTGATTGGATTTTGTGTGGATATTGGGAAGTATCGCCAGCTCTTTCGGGATATGCCCCCTCTACCCCTCATTATAACCAATTGTTTCATCCTTCACTAGTTTCTCTTCCGGTGACTTGAAACCCCACTGTCGAGTATTATTGGAAGGTCCAGTGCTATTTGAGAGGAAGGACGTTACGTCTTCTAGTACACGAGTATTTTCTTTCTTTTGATTCCCCCACGAGGACAAAACCCTCTTACCCACATATATGATTATTTTTCATTTATGTATGATGCACATCTGATTACAGTTTGACTTTGATATATATATTGTGTAAAACAGTCACAACAACGATTCTTGTTTCTATTTTTCTCTCTCACCACTTTTGCCACACATTTTCACAACTAGTCTGACATCATAGGGGAACCACAAAACCCCCATCATTCACGACGCTTGCTCAACCTCCCTCCTATCTTAGGGGGAGTATCTGGTCGTACCCACTCATTGGTACCTCCTTCACACACTCCTGTGAGTGCTACTATCTTAGGCTCAACTTTTCTTGGTTCTACCTTACTTGGGTCCACTTCCCAAGGTCATCCATTCACTCGCTCTCCTTTGCACGGAAGCGGGGGACCCACTTCCTCTCAAGGAGGGAGCACCAACCCACCTAGTCCCCATCAAGGGTTAGGTTCACAACACACTATGGCTGGAACTAATCCTGCCACCCCACTACAGATGCCATATTTGGCCTCTCTCAACATATCGAATCTCACCAAGCTTACCAATGATCCTATATTGCATGACGCCACATGGCTGGCAATGCCAACCAAACTTCCTTCAGACATACCAAAGTTTGAAGGAAAGGCAGAAGATGAACCCACCAATCATGTCATGACCTTTCATCTATGGTGTTCTTCCAATAGCATTATGGATGATTCCATCAGACTGCGATTATTTCAACGCACACTCACTGGCCCATCAGCCAAATGGTATGTCGAAGAAAAATCAGGGTCCCACACAACCTTTGAGTCCTTGGCCAAATAATTCTTAAATTTCTTCCAATTACCCATCCGCCATGAAAACGGTCTAGAAATACTTTCTAACTTCAAACATACCTCAGCCACCCACATCACTGACCACATTCATGAGTGGCATAGGTGACGTAGTTTGTGTAAAGCAGAAACCACCAAGCAACAATGTCTCAACTGGTTTCTTAGATCACTTGTCTCTCTCCTTGGAAAGGATGTAGCTTCCACCTTCCCGCAATCTGAGGAGGAAGCCATCAGTAAATCCCAACAGTATGATCTCATTTACGCACAATTAGGGTACTTATACACGGTACTTCCTGATCTTCCAAAACCTGTGCCATTTGGTCAAGGCAAACCTGGGATGTCTCACTCAACAGACGGACTAATCGGGGCCACCACACACCATGGTCCACAACCCCAACCACCACCGATGTATGGAACACCTCAATACCCACCGGCCTATGGGGGCACTTATTATTACCCCCCACCCCCTTATCAACAACCATATCCTGTTGCTATACCTCCACCCATCAGTGGACCACCATCGACACCTCCCATACATCCACATGTTCCCACAAACAGTGGTACTCCCTCAACATCAGCTTATAGTACTAGTGAAAGCATGCAACCTTCCTATGTACCTTATGGATCGGTACCACCACAAAATCCATATTTTCCGTTTCCTGGTCCTCCACAACCCCTGGCTGCCCCACATCCTCATGCGGGGGTCAATTTTGTTCAACCCTCTGCTGCTCAACAATACCAAAATTTTGAACAGTTGAACACAGCCAACCCAACTCACCCTTCGAACAATGCCAAGGAGAAAGGAAGGAACAAGAATAACAACAACCCTGGTCAAGGCGGAAATCAACCCCCACAACACCAACCCACTGGGGGCAATCAGAACCAAGGGAACCAAAATCCGCAAGGGGGAAACAAAAACAAATGCCAAGGGAGGAATAATGTTAAAACCATCCACCCTTGTGCTCTTTATGGCGAGTTCGGTCATTACACTCACCATTGCCCCCAGATCGCTGATTTTAAACGGTTGAAAGACTCAAGGAGTCTTCCCCATACCCCTGCACAAACTGCCCCTCAACAGGCTCCACAACAGTATGTGCAACACCCCCCTCCCGCCGTGCTGCAAAATCCTATCCCACATAAAGGTGTAATAAACACCCAACAAGACACGCAACATCCCCCACCTCAGGTGGGTCAATACCACAACCCTAACAATCCAGCAGAGTGAACGATTCTCCTCACCAGTGAGGAAGAAATTCTTCTGCAAACACGCAATCGTCAATATCAGACACTAGCTGAGTCTACCCCTATATCTCCAGAGACAAATCCTACACTAACAGGACCCCCATTGGTAATCCCTCGCCCTTCTGCCGAACCACCATTACGCATCCCTCGCATTCCATTGCACAGGAATGTCCACAACCCACAGGATAGGGAAGCTCATCATTATAGCTTGGTAGACGACTTAGCACAATCCCCGACTACCATGTCAGTCTTGGAAGTCCTCCAGACTTGTCCTACGCAGTGGAAATCACTACTTTCTGCCTTAGGGGCAGTCAACCCTGCAGATACTCGACTCATCACCTTTGACCTTGATAGTTGTGAACCTCATCTTCCCGCCTTGGTCACTATTCAAATACCAGTAAAAATATGGAACATCATCGTTCATCGGTGTATCATCGATGAAGGTGCATCGACATGCATCATGTCCAAAACAGTATGGCAGAAGCTTGGTTCCCCGGAACTCATACCCTCCACCATCACATTACGAGCTTATGACGAACGACCATCATCTCCTGAAGGGATCTTCCAAAATGTCCCCGTGGAACTCGGGGGCAAAACTATTCTTATTGACATCGAAGTTATTGACGCTCCACTCGATTACAATATCTTATTCGGACGTAGCTACATGTATGCTATGAAGGCAGTGGCATCATCCGTCTTTCGGACAATCATGTTCCCCCACAATGGGAAGATTGTGACCATCGACCAAGTCTCACATTATGAGCCTAACCCATCTGCCAATCTCGATAACATTCTTCCTCTCATTCACACCAACAAATATGCCTATCCACTCGTCGAGATGGGTCCTGGGATTTTCAAAGATCCATCTTTATTAGGGACATACCATGGAGCACCACCGCTTCTTCCCCCTAATCAAGTCTGCGTCATCTCCTCTAACGGAACTCACATGGAGGATGCTCATCCTCCTCAGGAGGCTTCAATCATCCTTGACGTCTCAATAGTCACAGAACCACTCCCACAGGAGCCTCCTGTGCACTCATCGACCCCTACAGTCCACAAATCCCCACCCCCTCAGGGGCCTAGTCCCATTTTGGAGATAGTTCCCCAACCCCTCACTCAAATTCCCTTCTTTTACCCTCTACCCAGTATAGAAGCCTTCCAGGTAGCCGCAACACTCACACTACCCAATATGGTGTTAGCAATCCCAGTTTTGTATTTACATCCACCAGAGATGGTCCCTCGACCATCCCTTCCCCCACAGGAAGGACTTCCCATGACGATTCCTTTCCTTACCCCCACTACCCCAATAATCACTACCCCCCTGCTACATCTGGGGGCAGGAGGAAGAAGAAAGATCCCACCGCTCCACTACCTCCACGCATCCCACCACCTTGTGCACTATGTGAGAAAGAGGGCCACCAAACCAGCAATTTCCCATCCCTACCTGAATTATGGAATTTGATTCCCCCCAATCCAACTCCCACAACACCCGTCACTACTGCTAGCCCCACTACTACCACCCAACCTTCCAGTAGTAAAGGGTTGAGGACCAAATTTGCGTGTGCCATCTATTCCGAGTATGGCCACTACACCCATCATTGCCTAGCACTGCCACATTTCTGGCAGACAATAGCTTCTATACGCCATAACTTTTAGAACAACCCACGCCCTGCGACGTCCTCTACAAAAAATATCACTGACATTCGTTATATCACCACTTCAGTCGATGAACGCATGAGATGCCCTTGCTCTGTCTTTGATTCATTAGCACATTTGACATACCAGTGTCCTATGATCCTAGCATATAGGCAACATCAATTGACCCTGCGTCACCAACCCGCAGAGGCTATAATTGACATTTCCTCACCACTCGAGGATCTTCATGTAATTTCTCCTGAACCCGAGGCACTCCCAATGCCTCCTTGGTTCTTAGATGACGTATCTGAGGATTTACATCGTAACCCACCTAACTCTCCTTCTCATTCCCCTACGAAAACTCTCCACCCAACCACAACGGGTACCCCTCAGTACTTCAACATATGGTTTATGTCGAGTGAACCCTCACCACCTCCTGACATTTCTCCCCCTACTTCTCCATTAGGGGGAAACCACACTGTCACCAAGGTCACTCCTCATGACCCCTTATATTCCTGTCATTTCCAATGCGACGAGGAAATACTGGAAGAGCTACAATGCCCGGAATCTCCCTGGGACGCACTACATCATCGTGCACTCTTCCTTCCACAGGAAGCCCTCATGCCTCCTAGCCAAAACCCCATTTATGCGGTCGAAACCAAAGATTTTATCCCATCCAGGCCTATCGATTGGTTCAATAATCCCATTCCTACCCCCGATGCTTTTGAAGAATGTAATCTGTCTAACATTTCCCCCACCATCAAAATCAACATTTCCATTAAACAAGGCATCGTCGAAGAAATCATCATTGGAGCTGCTTGCACTCCTAAGGAAATCGCCGCATGCAAATCCCTCTTCCAAGAATATCGGGATATTTTCACCTGTTCATACACAAAAATTCCTGGCCTCGATCCTTCTATTGTCGAGCATCGCATCGACACCTGGCCTGATATCACACCAGTTCGCCAAAAACAGTGACTGCTACACCCATCCAAGGCCGCAGCTATCAAAGCCGAAATCGATAAATTACGTACGTCCGGATTTATTTACCCCATTGCTTACACTTCATGGGTTTCCAAGCCTATACCCATCAACAAAAAACAGGGCACTATCCGTGTTTGCAATGACTTTCGTGATCTCAATAACGCATGTCCAAAAGACAACTTTCCAATGCCTTTCATCAATCAAATTATCTGACTGTGCCTGCCACGAGGCTCTCTCCTTTATGGACGGATTCTCTGGCTATAACCAAATTCAAATCCACCCAACCGATCAGTATAAAACCGCATTTATTACCCCGTGGGGTACTTTTTCATATCGTGTCATGCCTTTCAGCTTAAAAAATGCCGGCACAAATTTCCAACGGGCGATGACATACATCTTTCACGATCTGGCTAAAATCATCCTCGCCTACTTGGATGACCTCACAACTCGATCCAAGAAACACACCCAACACCTCGATGATTTACGAATCATCTTTCAACGGTGTCGTCAGTACAACATCCGCTTGAACCCTCTCAAGTGTGTGTTCTATGTCACCACAGGGCACCTCCTCGGTTTTATCGTTTCCCAAAGCGGTATTACCGTAGACCCCCTTAAAGTCAAAGCCATCACCAAAATTCCACTTCCTCAGAATTTACGACAACTTCAGAGTCTACAGGGAAAAGCTAACTTTCTTAGACGCTTTGTTCCTGATTACGCCATACGTGAACATGGTTTCCTTCTCTTACTATGTCATGACATCCCTTTCCATTGGGACGATACGCCCAACAGTCATTTGACGATCTTAAAGCAGCGCTTTCAAATGCACCTTTGATTAGTGCACCTAACTACAATCGCGACTACATCCTCTACGTATCAGCATCAACTGTATTAGTAGTCAGCGTCCTCATCCAGCTTGGAGATGACAATCATGAACACGTCATTTACTATGTTAGTAATAACCTGTCAGGGCCACCCTTGAAGTATAAACACGAAGAGAAACTATCTCTTGCAGTCCAGAAACTGCACCATTACATTCTGCTTCGCACCACCAAGGTCATCGCAGATTCCAATCCTATGCAATATTTTCTCAGCCGTCGGCAAGTTAACGACAAATTCGCTCGATGGATCGTTATCCTTCAGGAGTACGACCTCGAGTTCTCAACACCTAAGAGAAAGAAGGCCATTGTTCTTGCCGAACTCATCATGGCCCTTCCCTCTAACACACCCAGTGCCCCCGTCAATACCGACTTTCCTGACGAACATCTCTTTTACATCACTTCAGATGATCCTTGGTATGGCGACCTCCTCATCTACCTACAAACTCAAAAGTTTGGTAACCACCTATCACGAGATGATCGTCGGTGTATTCGTCATCAGGCCCCCCGCTATCTCCTCATCGGAGACATCCTATACCGACGGGGCGTCGACACCATCCTTCGTCGATGCCTGACTATTGACGAAGCCGACAGAGTCTTAAATGACTGCCACATCGACGCATGCGGGGGCCATCTTTTGGGTATATCCACTGCTCAAAATATTATCTGGACCGGTTACTTTTGGCCTACCCTGTTTCATGATTGAATTCATGCCGTGAAACGATGTGAGCAATGTCAGCTCTATGCCAACAAAGCCCGTGCTCCCCCCACTCTTCTTCACCCTGTCATTACTGCAAGCCACTTTTGCAAATGGGGCATCGACTTTATGACTTGTAATCCCTCCTCTATCAATGGTCACAAATACATTGTTGTCGCCATTTATTACTTCACCAAATGGGCCGAAGCTATGCCCACCTTCAACAACACCGCTGACACTGCAGTGCATTTCTTCTTTAACCACGTCATATCCCATTTTTGAGTACCACTCCAACTTATTTCTGACCATGGGAAACACTTCGAGAATGAGATCTTCGTCGAACTCTCATCTCGGTTAGGCTTCTCTCACGAGCTTTCCTCACCATATTACCCTCAATCAAACGAACAGGTCGAGGCAATGAGCAAAGTCCTCAAGACCATGTTACAACGCACAGTTAATAAACATAAATCCAACTGGCATCATATGTTATTTTCCGCGCTATGGTCATATCGAATGGTAGTAAAGACCGCTACAGGTTTCACACCATTTCATTTAGTCCATGGGGTCGAGGCAACTCTTCCCATCGAGTGCAAAATTCCCACCTTACGCACTGCAATTGAGATTTTACCTGACACTACTCCAATGGAGCAGCGCTTGCTGAACTTGGAGTCTCTGGATGAAGATCGTCGATCTTCCTTACAGAACAATGAGGCAGCTAAAAAATGATCCAAGGCTACCTTTGATCGCCATGTNGGGGGCACTTATTATTACCCCCCACCCCCTTATCAACAACCATATCCTGTTGCTATACCTCCACCCATCAGTGGACCACCACCAGCACCTCCCATACATCCACATGTTCCCACAAACAGTGGTACTCCCTCAACATCAGCTTATAGTACTAGTGAAAGAATGCAACCTTCCTATGTACCTTATGGATCGGTACCACCACAAAATCCATATTTTCCGTTTCCTGGTCCTCCATAACCCCTGGCTGCCCCACATCCTCATGCGGGGGTCAATTTTGTTCAATCCTCTGCTGCTCAACAATACCAATATTTTGAACAGTTGAACACAGCCAACCCAACTCACCCTTCGAACAATTCTAAGAAGAAAGGAAGGAACAAGAATAACAACAACCCTGGTCAAGGCAGGAATCAACCCCCCACAGCACCAACCCACTGGGGGAAATCAGAACCAAGGGAACCAAAATCCGCAAGGGGAAACAACAACAACTGCCAAGGGAGGAATAATGTTAAAACCATCCACCCTTGTTCTCTTTATGGCGAGTTCGGTCATTACACTCACCATTGCCCCTAGATCGCTGATTTTAAACGGTTGAAAGACTCGAGGAGTCTTCCCCATACCCCTGCACAAACTGCCCCTCAACAGGATCCACAAAAGTATGTGCAACACCCCCCTCCCGCCGTGCTGCAAAATCCTATCCCACATCAAGGTGTAATAAACACCCAACAAGACACGCAACATCCCCCACCTCAGGTGGGTCAATACCACAACCCTAACAATCTAGCAGAGTGAACGATTCTCCTCACCAGTGAGGAATAAATTCTTCTGCAAACACTCAATCGTTAGTATCAGACACTAGCTGAGTCTACCCCTATATCTCCAGAGACAAATCCTACACTAACAGGACCCCCGTTGGTAATCCCTCACCCTTCCGCCGAACCACCATTACGCATCCCTCGCATTCCATTGCACAGGAATGTCCACAACCCACAGGATAGGGCAGCTCATCATTACAGCTTGGTAGATGACTTAGGACAATCCTCGGCTGCCATGTCAGTCTTGGAAGTCCTCTAGACTTGTCCTACGCAGCGGAAATCACTACTTTCTGCCTTAGGGGCAGTTGACCCTGCAGATACTCGACTCATCACCTTTGAACTTGATAGTTGTGAAACTCGTCTTCCCGCCTTGGTCGCTATTCAAATACCAGTAAAAATATGGAACATCACCGTTCATCGGTGTATCATCGATGAAGGTGCATCGACATGCATCATGTCCAAAACAGTATGGCAGAAGCTTGGTTCCCCAGAACTCATACCCTCCACCATCACATTATGAGCTTATGACGGACGACCATCATCTTCTGAAGGGCTCTTCCAAAATGTCCCCGTGGAACTCAGGGGCAAAACTATTCTTATTGACATCGAAGTTATCGATGCTCCGCTCGATTACAATATCTTATTCGGACATAGATACATGTATTCTATGAAGGCAGTGGCATCATCCGTCTTTCGGACAATCATGTTCCCCCACAACGGGAATATTGTGACCATCGACCAAGTCTCACATTATGAGCCTAACCCATCTGCCAATCTCGATAACATTCTTCCTCTCATTCACACCAACAAAGATGCCTATCCACTCGTCGAGATGGGTCCTGGGATTTTCAAAGATCCATCTTTATTAGGGACATACCATGGAGCACCACCGCTTCTTCCCCCTAATCAAGTCTACGTCATCTCCTCTAACGAAACTCACATGGAGGATGCTCATCCTCCTCAGGAGGCTTCAATCATCCTTGACGTCTCAATAGTCACAAAACCACTCCCACAAGAGCCTCCTGTGCACTCATCGACCCCTACAGTCCACGAATCCCCACCCCCTCAGGGGCCTAGTCCCATTTTGGAGACATTTCCCCAACCCCTCACTCAAATTCCCTTCTTTTACCCTCTACCCAGTATAGAAGCCTTCCAAGTAGCCGCAACACTCACACTACCCAATATGGTGTTAGCAATCCCAGTTTGGTATTTACATCCACCAGAAATGGTCCCTCGACCATCCCTTCCCCCACAGGAAGGACTTCCCATGACGATTCCTATCCTTACCCCCACTACCCCAATAATCACTACCCCCCTGCTACATCTAGGGGCAGGAGGAATAAGAAAGATCCCACCACTCCACTACCTCCACGCATCCCACCACCTTGTGCACTATGTGAGAAAGAGGGCCACCAAACTAGCAATTGCCCATCCCTACCTGAATTATGGAATTTGATTCCCCCCAATCCAACTCCCACAACACCCGTCACTACTGCTAGCCCCACTACTACCACCCAACCTTCCAGTAGTAAAGGGTTGAGGACCAAATTCGCGTGAGCCATCTATTCCGAGTATGGACACTACACCCATCATTGCCCAGCACTGCCACATTTCTGGCAGACATTAGCTGCTATATGCCATAACTTTCAGAACAACCCACGCCCTGCGACGTCCTCTACAAAAAATATCACTGACATTCGTTATGTCACCACTTCAGTCAATGAACGCATGAGATGCCCTTGCTCTCTCTTCGATTCATTAGCACATTTGACATACCAGTGTCCTATGATCCTATCATATAGGCAACATCAATTGACCCTGCGTCACCAACCCGCAGAGGCTATAATTGACATTTCCTCACCACTAGAGGATCTTCATGTAATTTCTCCTGAACCCGAGGCACTCCCAATGCCTCCTTGGTTCTTAGATGACGTATCTGAGGATTTACATCGTAACCCACCTAACTCTCCTACTCATTCCCCTACGAAAACTCTCCACCCAACCACCACGGGTACCCCTCAGTACTTCAACATATGGTTTATGTCGAGTGAACCCTCACCACCTCCTGACATTGCTCCCCCTACTTCTCCATCAGGGGGAAACCACACTGTCACCAAGGTCACTCCTCACGACCCCTTATATTCCTGTCATTTCCAATGCGACGAGGAAATACTGGAAGAGCTACAATGCCCGGAATCTCCCTGGGACGCACTACATCATCGTGCACTCTTCCTTCCACAGGAATCCCTCATGCCTCCTAGCCAAAAACCCATTTACGCGGTTGAAACCAAAGATTTTATCCCATCCAGGCCTATCGATTGGTTCAATAATCCCATTCCTACCCCCGATGCTTTTGAAGAATGTAATCTGGCTAACATTTCCCCCACCATCAAAATCGACATTTCCATTAAACAAGGCATCGTCGAAGAAATCATCATTGGAGCCGCTTGCACTCGTAAGGAAATCGCCGCATACAAAGCTCTCTTCCAAGAATATCGGGATATTTTCGCCTGGTCATACACAGAAATTCCTGGCCTCGATCCTTCTATTGTCGAGCATCGCATCGACACCTGGCCTGATATCACACCAGTTCGCCAAAAATAGCGACCACTACACCCATCTAAGGCCGCAACTATCAAAGCCGAAATCGATAAATTACGTACGGCCAGATTTATTTACCCCATCGCTTACACTTCATGGGTTTCCAACCCTGTACCCATCGACAAAAAACAGGGCGCTATCCGTGTTTGCACCGACTTTCATGATCTCAATAACGCATGTCAAAAAGACAACTTTCCAACGCCTTTCATCGATCAAATTATCTGACTGTGCCTGCCACGAGGCTCTCTCCTTTATGGATGGATTCTCTGGCTATAACCAAATTCAAATCCACCCAGCCGATCAGTATAAAACCACATTTATTACCCCGTGGGGTACTTTTACATATCGTGTCATGCCTTTCAGCTTAAAAAATGTCGGCACAACTTTCCAATGGGCGATGACATACATATTTCACGATCTGGCTAAAATCATCCTCGCCTACTTGGACGACCTCACAACTCGATCCAAGAAACGCACCCAACACCTCGATGATTTATGAATCATCTTTCAATGGTGTCGTCAGTACAACATCCGCTTGAACCCTCTCAAGTGTGTGTTCTATGTCACCGCAGGGAGCCTCCTCGGTTTTATCGTTTCCCAAAGCGGTATTACCATAGACCCCCTTAAAGTCAAAGCCATCACCAAAATTCCACCTCCTCAGAATTTATGACAACTTCAGAGTCTACAGGGAAAAGCTAACTTTCTTAGACGCTTTGCTCCTTATTACGCCATACGTGAACATGGTTTCCTTCTCTTACTATTTCATGACATCCCTTTCCATTGGGACGACTACGCCCAACAGTCATTTGACGATATTAAAGCAGCGCTTTCAAATGCACCTTTGATTAGTGCACCTAACTACAATCACGATTACATCCTCTACGTATCAGCATTAGCTGTATCAGTAGTCGGCATCCTCGTCCAGCTTGGAGATGACAATCGTGAACACATCATTTACTATGTTAGTAAGAACCTCTCAGGGCCACCCTTGAAGTATAAACACAAAGAGAAACTAGCTCTTGCAGTTGTCCTTGCAGTCTAGAAACTGCACCATTACATTCTGCTTCGCACCACCAAGGTCATCGTAGATTCCAATCCTATGCAATATTTTCTCAGCCGTCGGCAAGTTAACGGAAAATTCGCTCGATGGATCGTTATCCTTCAGGAGTACGACCTTTAGTTCTCAACACCTAAGAGAAAGAAGGCCCTTGTTCTTGCCGAACTCATCACAGCCCTTCCCTCTAACACACCCAATGCCCCCGTCAATACCGACTTTCCTGACGAACATCTCTTTTACATCACTTCAGATGATCCTTGGTATGGCGACCTCCTCATCTACCTACGAACTCAAAAGTTTGGTAACCACCTATCACGAGATGATCGTCGGCGTATTCGTCATCAGGCCCCCCGCTATCTCCTCATCGGAGACATCCTATACCGACGGGGCGTCGACACCATCCTTCGTCGATGCCTGACTATTGACGAAGTCGATAGAGTCTTAAATGACTGCCACAACGACGCATGCGGGGGCCATATTTCGGGTATATCCACTGCTCAAAAGATTATCTGGACCGTTTACTTTTGGCCTACCCTGTTTCATGATTGAATTCATGCCGTGAAACAATGTGAGCAATGTCAGCTCTATGCCAACAAATCCCATGCTCCCCCCACTCTTCTTCACCCTGTCATTACTGTAGGCCACTTTTTCAAATGGGGCATCGAATTTATGACTTGTAATCCCCCCTCTAGCAATGGTCACAAATACATTGTTGTCGCCGTTTATTACTTCACCAAATGGGCCGAAGCTATGCCTACCTTCAACAACACCGCTGACACTGCAGTGCATTTCTTCTTTAACCACGTCATATCCCATTTTCGAGTACCACTCCAACTTATTTTTGACCATGGGAAACACTTCGAGAATGAGATCTTCGTCGAACTCTCATCTCGGTTAGGCTTCTCTCACGAGCTTTCCTCACCATATTACCCTCAATCAAACGAACAGGTCGAGGCAATGAACAAAGTCCTCAAGACCATGTTACAGCGCATAGTTAATAAACATAAAGCCAATTGGCATCATATGTTATTTTCCGTGCTATGGGCATATCGAATGGCAGTAAAGAACGCTACAGGTTTCACACCATTTCATTTAGTCCATGGGGTTGAGGCAACTCTTCCCATTGAGTGCAAAATTCCCACCCTACGCACCGCAATTGAGCTTTTACCTGACACTGCTCCAATGGAGCAGCGCTTACTGAACTTGGAGTCTCTGGATGAAGATCATCGATCTTCCTTACAGAACAACGAGGCAGCTAAAAAATGATCCAAGGCTACATTTGATCGCCATGTCAACCTTCGATCATTTCGTGAAGGCGACCTTGTCCTGGCCTATGATATCGCCCATGATACCTTTAGTCATGGCAAGTTTGAATCACTTTGGCATGACCCTTACATCATCCAACATTGCCTCACCAAAGGTGCATACATCCTGGCCTCCCCCGAAGGCCTCTCCCTCAAAGAACCCATCAATGGGTTGTATCTCAAGAAATTTTATGCTTAAACGTAGTCATGCTACTTTAGGTTATTTTCTTTTCTAGCGTTTTTTAATCTTTTTTCTCCTTCCCTATCGTATAAACTATCCTTTGTTCTATTGACAGATGCTTCCTCCACCAGCTTACCACATCGGTTACGTCGACGGCGCCAACTGTTGGACATAAAATCTCACTTCGGCTGCTTGGGCTCTCTACACCCTCTCACATGAAATGCTACATTCAAGCGACATCTGTTTGGGACCAGAAACCAACAACCAAGACGAATACACTGTGGTCATTGGCCTCTTGGCCAATGCCTAGCGTCATCATATTCGCCACCTTAGCATCTTCCTCGACTCTCAACTAGTCGTTCTCCAGCTCAACAATGTATACCGTGTACGCGATCCATGCCTCTTTCGCAAATACCTGCAGGT
>JZKD02S1790284.1:40071-51652 GCA_000966675.3 Picea glauca | reverse complement strand
TTAAGAAGACTATAACTATTACTTAAGTGGGTTTTAGTTTATATCTTTATTTTTATTTTTATAGGGTCTTTTTCTTAAGGCTAAACAAAATTTTACCCTAGAGAAGTTTTAGACTGAGGTTTAGATTCTGAACTGGGCGACAATTATTTAGGGAAGTCATTTTAAGAATTTATTAAGGTGTTAAATGTCTTAGGGCCATCTGGGTTTGTTCCTTCCTCAACATAAATGCGACGTGCCCTTCAGGACGCACCACGTGCTCCAGGGGTGCCACTCACCTCGGTTGTTTCTTTTGCGGGACGTGCCCTTCAGGATGCACCACATGCTCCAAGGGTGCCACTCGCAAACTTGTGTTTCTTTCACATGATGTGACCTTCAGGATGCACCACATGCCCCAAGGGTTCCACTCGCCAACTTGTGTTTCTTTCGCACGACGTGCCCTTCAGGATGCACCACGTGCTCCAAGGGTTCCACTCACCACCTGACTGATTGGTAGACATCTATAACCCTTGGAGTCAACACTCCACCAGGTGAACTTGTGGGAGACTAAGGGCTCTAAGGAATAAGGCCCCCACCTTATTGCGCGCCCCTTAGAATAATCATGAGCGACTGTCGCAGTATACCCTCACGGCATCGTGGTTCCTCTCAAACTAGGTAATGATTAACCTACAGTTCGAGCCACGACAGGAGTCCTAGTAGGATATGGCAGGGCTGTTATCCACACCTCTCCCTCAACCTCTCTGGAAATCGTGTGTGGACCCTTTACTCCATATGTGAGTTTGATCGGCAAGCTATCGTTAGCCTGCATCATCAACAATCATGTCAAAACATGTCTACATCATATCATCAAATCAAATGTAATAGCACAGTAAATAAATCAACCCCGATAGTACACTCCCTGACTCAATCTGAAGTCCAAGTGTTCCATCGATTCCTTTGCATCCTCAAGGTCCAAAACCCTACATACTCAATAAAAACTGAGTCAATAGCACCTGTCTATGTCAATGCAGTAAACATCAAGTCATCAATCATAACACATCATAGTTAAGGACAAATGGTTTAATATCATAAAATTCTAGATCACTTGCGAGCAAGTGTCCTCAAAGAATAAGTTTTCTCAGTGTGCCAGAGCAGGATGTTACATACACCCCCTCTTGGTCTAAACTTTGTCCCGAAGTTTCATAGTATAATTGCGGAAATAAAATTATCACAGTATCATAAGTCTATCTATCAAAGAGAAATGGAAACTGCTGGCGCATATCATATGCATCCTCCATGGTCGCCGAGTGTGGACTATAACTGTCCCACTGGACCTTGACCTGATCTACCATTTGACGTCATAATTGTCGAACGCGATGATCTAAGATGTGTACTGGCTCAGCTGTGAGTGCCCCCTCGTCCGATACCTGCAAGGAACTCATGTCAATCACATGTGTAGGATCACTAATATAATGTCTCAAAACATATACATGAAAAACATCATGCATATGCCTCAAAGAATCAGGCAAGGCTAGTCGATATGCCACAGGCCCCTTTCTCTCCACAATCCTGAAATGTCCCATGAACCTAGGAAAGAGTTTAGATCCCTTTTCAAACTTAATCAAACTTGTATGTAGTTTAACCTGCAAGAATACTCGATCACCGACCTCATAACTACGATCAACTCGGTGCGCATCAACATAACTCTTCTTTCGATCCTGCACTTCTTTAATTCTTTGTCTTATGGTGTGCATTTTATCTTCCATTTCTTGGATCAATTTTGGTCCCACCAAGACCCTATCCTCAAGCCGATCCCAACTCAAGGGCGTCTGTCATGGTCGCCCATAAAGAGAATCGAAAGGCGCCATCTTAATGGTGATCTGGTAACTGTTGTTGTAAGCGAACTCTACTAGTGGAAAGAATTCTTCCCAATGCTTTTGTTTTTCCATCACGTACATGCGCAACATGTCTTCTAAGGTTTGGTTTGTTCATTCAATATGTTTGTCAGACTCTGGGTGATACGCAATACTAAATTTAAGTTGGGTTCCCAAGGCCTCTTGGAAACTCGTCCAAAATTGTCCAGTAAACATCGATCCTCGATCAAATATAATCCTCTTAAGCATGCCATGCAGCCTCACAATCTCACTGATGAAAAACTATAGCTATGTCAGGTGCCTGATACGTCGTATGCACAGGAATAAAGTGAGCACTCTTTTTCAAAATGTCTACTACCATAAAAATTGAGTCTTGTCTCCTTGCCATCAATGGCAATCCAACAATAAAATCCATCGAAATAATTTCCCATTTCGATTCTGGAATGGCATGTGGTTCTAGTAATCCTACTGGGTGTCTATGTTCAAACTTTACCTATTGACACTCCAGACACCTGGCCACATAGTTAACTATGTTGGCCTTCATTCCCTTCCAGAAGAATAAGGGCTTAAGGTCTGCCCTCATCTTTGTGACTCCCTGGTGAGCCATGTAAACCGCTCTATGAGCCTCACTCAGGATCAACATCCTGAATTTGTCATTTAGCGGTACATAAATATGACCTTTAAACCTTAACAACCCATCACTATCAAATGAATATCCCTCATATCGTGGTACCATCATTGTGTTTTGTTCGATAAAACCCTTGACCTCCTTGTACCAATCATCATCATGCTGTAAAGTAAGAATATTCTCACATAGATTCGTCTGAAGAGGCAACACTGAAAATATGTGAGGTCTCCGACTCAAAGCATTCGCCACTTGGTTCATCGTTCCCTTTATGTAAGTAATCTCAAAGTCGTACTAACTAAGAAATTCTGACCAACGCTGTTGTCACGCGTTCAGATCGCTTTGTGTAAAAATGTGTTGTAGTCCACAATGATCAGTCTTTAGTTCAAATTTCCATACAACAAGGTAGTGTCTCCAAAACTTCAAGGCATATACGATGGCCAATAACTCCAAATCATGCGTCGCGTAGTTCTCCTCATTCCTTCTCAGTTTCCTCGAAATGTAAGAGATCACTTGTCCGTCTTGCATCAAGACTCTGCCTAAACCTTCTGCGTCCATGTCAAGGACCTTTAGTATCGTCATTGTTGTTAACAACTCCTTAAGCCCCCAAAATGATTCCATGCATTTCTCGGTCCAAACAAACTTCTTGTTTTTCTTCTGCAATTCTGTGATTGGATTTGCTATCTTCGAAATTCCCTCGACAAACCGTCGATAGTATCCTACTAAACCCATAAAGCTACGCACTTCTGTGACATTCTTTGACGCAGGCCATTCCATAATAGCCTCAACCTTGGCTGGATCCATGACGATACCTTCACTGGAGATGACATGCCCTAAGCAGTGAATCCTCGACTGATAAAAAGAGCATTTGGACAACTTCCCATACAATTTGTGCTCTCGCAGACACTGTAGTACCAAGTGCAATTTTTCGTCATGCTCCTCTGTTGTCCAAGAGTAGATCAAAATATAATCAATGAATACTTGGATGAACTTGTCCAAGTACTCGCGGAACACCCCATTCATCAAAATCATAAATACCCCTGGGGCATTTGTCAGTCCAAACGGTAAATCAGTAAACTCGTAGTGTCCAAATCTCATCTCAAAAGGTTTTCTTAGGGACGTCAGCTTCCTTTATCCATAACTGGTGATACCCTAATCACAAATCGATCTTGGAGAACATCGTCGCACCCTTCATTTGATCGAACAGATCATCAATTGTCAGCTAGGGATACTGATTCTTGATCGTAGACTTGTTCAGTTGACGGTAGTCAATGCAAAGCCTCCACGATCCATCCTTCTTCCGAATGAAAATAATAGGTGCACCCCAAGGTGACACACTAAGACATATCAGTCCCAGGTCTAGCAATTATTTCAGTTGCATTTTCAACTCTTGCAACTCCGGGGTCGACATCCGATAAGGCGTTCTTGCTATCAGTTCGGTCCCCAGTTTTAGGTCTATGGTAAACTCCAATTCTGTTTCTTGCGGCATCCTAGGTAAATCCTCTAGGAATACGTCCAAAAACTCCTTCACCACTGGAAGGTGTTCTAGACCTTCCGCTACTCCCTTTTCATTTAGCCCAAGGATCACATAAAGCTTGCACCCCTTGCGCATACTTTTCCATAACTGTAAGGAAGAGACGAACCTCAGGAAAACTCCCTGGTTCTATCCTACAATCACACGTCTCTTTCCTTTGTCATCAACCAAGCTCAACCATTTCATCTTGTAGTTGAGTATTGCCTCATGCGATTCCAACCAATCCATACCAATCACGACATCATAATATCCTAAAATTGTGATGTACAAGTTGACCCTTGTGACAAACTCTCCCAGGTTAAGGGCACAGCCCATAACCTTTTCTAAAACCTTTTGTTTGGCTCCTGAAGCCATCTCTACAAAGCTAAACTCGTCCTGTTCGACTGCCTTTACCTTAATCCTTTTTAGCGCTGAACCAGAAATGAAACTCTCATTAGCACCTGGGTTTATCAAAATACTAAGGGTTTGGTCAACGACACTACCTATCGTCTTGAGCACAATCGAACAATGCTCTGCCTAGTGGTTATTCACTGCTGCATGAATCCGATGGGCCTTGCCCATATCTCCCACTGTAGTGGGTTCGGCTGATTCAGATACTCTGGTCCTCTCCACAGGACAGTTGTGTTGGTAGTGTGGCTCCTCACACATCCAACACCCCTTCTTTGGCCCAGTAGTCCTGGTACCCGAAGTAGAAGATGACGACCCACCGGCCTGAAAATCTAGTTTGTTCTCCTGAACATGTCAAAACTGTTGTTGTTGTGGGCGACGCTGCTACTGATGTTTTGGTCCTTGATAAGGTGTCCGCTGCTAAGGTGGTAGTCATCGGGGTGTAGTGAAAGTGGATCCCCTCTGGAAGCCACGATATCCTGGTGTATGTCTCACTGGTGTCTGATGCTATGGTGTTCCATATGAACCTTGCCCTGCTAGTCTCGCTAGAGTCCTAGTCTGACCCCCACTGATAAGATCCTCCTCTACTATGAGGGCCTTCTGGACGACATCGTGCAAGGTTTGAGGCATCAAAATCCTAACCTTTGCATGCAGGATTCCATTAAGGCCGAACACAAACCTGTTGACATTAATTTTTTCTGTGTTAAGGTGTCGAGCATACCAGAGCAGCTCCATAAAACGTGCCTCGTACTTGGGCACTATACGACCTCCTTGTCGTTATGCGTTGAACTCATGTAGCTGACTCAATGAATTCCTCTGAAAGATACCTCTCTCGGAACCATTCCTCGAATAGTTCCCATGACACATCTTCGACGACCATGTTCAGCTGTGGTAGGAGCATCTTCCACCATAGAAGGGTGCTCCCCTTTAGTTGAAAGACTGCCATGCGGACCTTCATGTTCGAGGTATAATCACGAAGTGTGAAGCAGATCACCATGTTCTCCAACCATGCCTCAATGGCTACACCATCCGGGGCACCAAAGAACTCGGGAAATTTGACCTTCTCAATTTCTCGATGAATGTTACAAGTAACGACCGGTGCGCGCAGTGGAACCTTAGCGGGTGTCGGCGACCTGGCCTCGTCTCTATCAAATTGGTTGATCAGGGCCTTGGACATGCACTGAAAAGGCCTCATCATCCTGACAACGTCGCCAACTGTTATCTTCTCCTGTCCGAGAACCTGCTCACCTCCCTGGGGGTTAGACCCCTCAAGCGTAGATGCTACTGGAGGCGTCATGCCTCCTCCACTAGCACCCCATCATTTGCCTCCACGACGTCCTCTAACCATGATTATCTGTACGCACACAATCAACTCGATTAGCAACAGTATAATCAAATCATGTCATGTCAATGAAAGTCGTAGCGAATCCCAAGTCACAGGTCGAACCCACTCTAATACCATATGTAATGACCCTCCTCGTTATGGTGACAACCTCTTATAACAAGTGCCTATTTTTTTTTTTTGTGTGTGTGTGCATGTGTACAAGGATAATAAATACATTCGAATCTATGTTTCCATACGATGACGAACATAACGCATGCAATGCGATGAAAACATAGAGATCTAAGAGGCACATAAACCTCTACAAGCAAGAACAACAATCAAAAAACAATAATAAGAATGACTACCCCTCCAACCTACCCTACAATGGTTAGGACCTCCAAGACACATAAGAAACGCTCAAGCCCAGGTTCCCATCAATTTTAACCATTTAAGGTCTTAGTGCTGACGATTGTTCTAAGGAACATGGAGGTGTCTACTTCCCGCCTAACAGAAGCATACCAAGCACACAAAGTTTACAACCCAGTACGACATTAGTTAATCAAGGGTCTACAATCTATAAGATTCTTAAGGCCATTCCATTTTTCAACCTTATTTTATAATGCGTCAACAAGGTACCCTCTGAATCAACATTCAAGGGGCCTTATTGTGAAAATCTGAACTTCCACTGGTTTAACATTTAACAAGATAATCAGTCATTAATTAAAGTCATAGAAATAATTAAAATGCTATAATTATCATTTGATGCAATAAATAACATTTAATCTATAATCAACGAAATATCCTAAATCATTAAATTCAATCCTTGTAAAATTTACATCAACACTCATTCCATGATCTAAACTTATAATTCCATTAGACAATATTTATGAGCCGATAATGGTCTCCACAACGCAATGATTATAATTCCATAATTAACGCAAAAATCAAAATCTTTTAATGCAAACATATAAATTAGCATCCATATTAACTCAAGGATCTAAATTATAATTGATAGCCAGTAATGGTAAACAAATAATTAACGCAACATCCCAATGATTATAAATCCATGATTGATGCAAGGTAGTCATCTACTTTACTTCAAGGCAGGAATTAATCATTCATTACATTTTACTGTAGCTCACACTTTTAAATGGATGTAGCAAGGTTTTAGGACCACATTCCACCTTTAAAACTAAAGGGGCATATTCTCTTATAACGGTCCGTTTTACTAATGTGGTCAGTGTGATTGTGCAATTTATTATTTCATCAATATCAAGTAAAAAGTGTAATAATGTGAACATTCTTAATGTTTTTATTAACCTTATCAAGGAACCAAGCATAAATAATAAAAACCTAAATGCATGGTTTAGTGGGTAACATTTATTGCATATGATTTTGTAACCCTAYGATGGAATATAACCAACTCCAAAAAGTGACCTGTGTATATGTAACCCTAACATTCCTTATTTTTTTAAAGGCAATAACATTACCCGTACATATTAGAAACAACCTATTCCAATGTAGTTACCTTTTACATATTACACAACAATATAAATTACAGTAACCATGCTTCTACCCATTACTACACCAAAATGTATCATCAACAACTATAAAATTTCAGTAACACATCTAATAAAATAACAATATATTTTCATTTATGTTACCATCTCATTGAAATTAAATAACAATTCAATTCAGGTGCTAACAATTCCATTACATTTCCGAACAGGAGGGTACAAGTCARCAATTCAACAGTAAYGCAAATTGTCATGCAAAATTCTRTATAGAACTTACTAATGAAGATAAAGGTGGGTTATTATACTAGAATCTTCGGTCAACTTAAATGTTAAAATAAAACTATGAGTTCATGAGGGACTCATCGACTAAACCTTKTCCCCTCGCTCATTTTCAAAATAAAATTGCTGSCCCCTYCCMTCTGTTCAAAACAATTCCASACTAGACTTAACAAAGAAATTAACTTTCAAAAATTTAGCACAATCAAGAATTGGCCAAYRGAACATTCTAAGCACTTCTCATAATGGAACCAAGACACTTAGAGMTTTTCAGGATGTATATGCATKCCATCCAACCGYGCATAGGTCCAACCATAACCTACCCCTATTTTTTCAAGTCGGAGTGGAAAAACACATGTCGGGAGAAATTTGTGCCTAAAATGGAGCGCCTAAATCCGAGTCGGTCGCCTAGCTATGTTGACCGAACCCCAGAACAAGCTGTCAGTGTAATTAAGGTTTTGTGATTTATTGTCAGCTCCGTGATAATTATTTAGTCTATCCGGCCTCAAATTCTAGATACCAATAAAAGTTTGAAGGTATAAAATGCTTGTCAGTAAAGTCATTAAAACCGTGCCTTTGTGTCTACAGGTCAGCCATGGTAAGGGTTTTAATATAGTCACTCCAAGTCATGATACATGCAGGTCGTCTATCTCATATCAGTCGACAAGTAGTAAAAATAAATCGTTGGTGGTGAGGATTGACCCATACATTAGGTTGTTTAGAAAAACAAAAATACCAACAGTTGACTCAGAATAAACGCAGTCGTCACTTTGTAACCATAGGAAGGACAGGGAAGAAGATGCCACAGCAAAGAAAATCACAGGGGAACACTACCCTCTGAACCCAAAACAAAAACGTACAGCACAATAAAATCACGATGCTTCCTTCAGTTGGTTCGGCCACTTTGCGGAAGGAAATAAGCACTCGTGCCACACCTTTCCAAGATCTCTGTCCAGGGCGTTCCAATCCTGTGCGTTTTAGGTAAGCATGTTTGCAATGGCTGGTGTGAAGGGAAAGTGAGCCTAGAAGTGGCGAAAGGGATAATCCCCAATACTCTGGACTAATCATCAGTGGGCATGAGGGAAAACCCAACATCCCAGCACTGCATTGAAAGGTTTACATCCATACAAAAGGAGTTCTCCCCTAAGTAAAAGACTAGAGTAAAAGGTCCCTATCTAAGTAAATGACAGAAACACATGTTTTATTACTACCACATAAATTCACTACTTGCATTTCCTCCATTTAAAAACAACCATGCATCTTAACTGTAACAGCGAAAGTCAAGGACTGTAAAATTGTACAGCGAAGGTTCGAAGGCAAATATACCAAATCTAGAAAAAAAAATACAGCGTGAAGAGTACGCAGCAGCATGAAGATCCCATTCCCAGGAAAAGTAGAACCCCAACTAGAACACAAAGCATATAATTTTTAGGCATTCAACAAAAATCCAAGGCTTACGACAGAGTTCAATCATTATTACTGTGTAGAGACAATTTGCAGAAACAAAAAAAACTATTTCTGTGATCAACACACAACAAGGAACTTCATCGTCAATCCAGTTCAATATTATCGACGCACCAAGGAGCAAGACAACCATTCGGCCAAGGACAACAACAGGGGTAGACATTTAAATATGTAGATACAATAAACAAAGTATAGGTTATTTCCAACAAATACCGGATTTCAACAACTGAGTCAATGTTTTCACAACAATAAAATTTTAATTGCCAAAGTAAATAAACATGCATTCTACTCTAACAACTAAGGATCATACAATTGCCTTATCACCTGCCTTGAATGACTCCCGTGCGCTCCCAGCTGCTCCCGCTCGTCGACCACCGAGACCTCACCGGTCCCTCCCAGCCAATCGCTAGGGGTAATCTACTTTCCCCTTAGCCCCTCGAGCTACAAAGGGGCCACACGCTATCCAAATGGTACATCTAGCTTCCCATCTCACCTCGCAAGGCTGAGCTACCACTCCTATCCGAGCTGGAAAATCCCAACTCCCCATAAGTAATCAGTCAAGTCACAATTCCGACAGCGTAATGTTATGCTAACAGTCGATCCCCTTTCTTCCTCATCTTCCCTTTCCTTTATAGATTTTTTAGAACCACCAACTTTCCCTAAATCACAATTTAATTAAGTTTTAATAAAAATATTCTAAATATTCTCCTTCGCACAAGTGTCGTCCATCCCCCTCTTTCCTCCAATAATTAATTTATTTAAATTATTAATTGACTCATTTCCCTCACCCACCTAGAGTTGCTCCTAAATTTCCTCCTAGGTGTTCCTAGATCCCCTTACATGTTTTAAATAATTTCCCTAAAAAGAAATTGCTAAATTAGCTCAAATTAGAAGGTTTTAACTTCATATTCGTTACTATATTGACCTCGATTTTTACAATAAGTTCCCAACTTTCCTTTATTATGTTTCCTCCATTACTTAGTTTTCTAATTATTATTATTCCCTTCTTTCCCCTTTTTATTAGAGCCAAAATGAAAGTTGTGTTGTTTACTATTTTCCCTTTATTATTAATTTAAAATCTTTTTATACTTCCACAAGTTAAATAATTTATTTCTTCTTTACAATTTAAAATCATGGATTTTAATTAAGTTATTCATGTCTTCATTTTACCCCCTAAATTTAATAATACTATTACTATTACTTAAGTGGGTTTTAGTTTCTATCTTTATTTTTAATTTTATAGGGTGTTTTTCTTAAGGAGAAACAAAATTTTACCCTAGAGAAGTTTTAGACTTAGGTTTAGATTCTGAACTGGGAGACAATTATTTAGGGAAGTTGTTTTAAGAATTTCTTAAGGTGTTAAATGTCTTAAGGCCATCTAGGTTTGTTCCTTCATCAACATCAATGTGACGTGCCCTTCAAGGCACACCACGTGCTCCAAGGGTGCCACTCGCCTCGGTTGTTTATTTTGCGTGACATGCCCTTCAGGATGCACCACATGCTCCAAGGGTGCCACTCACCAACTTGTGTTTCTTTCACGCGACGTACCCTTCAGGATGCACCATGTGCTCCAAGGGTGCCACTCACCACTTGACTAATTTGTAGATATCTATAACCCCTAGAGTCAACACTCGACCAGGTGAACTTGTGGGAGACTAAGGGCTCTAAGGAATAAGGCCCCCACCTTATTGTGTGCCACTTAGAATCATTGTGAGGGACTGTCCCAGTCGGCCCTCATCATGGATCCTCTCGAAGTAGGTAATTGTTAACCTACAGTTTGAGCCACGGTGGGAGTGCTAGTAGGCTGTGGTAGGGATGATGTCCACACCTCTCCCTCAACCTCTCTGGAAATCATGTGTGGCCCCTTTACTCCATATGTGAGTCTGGTCGGCAAGCTATCATCAACTTGCATCATCAACAATCATGTCAAAAAATGTCCAAATCATATCATCAAATCAAATGTAATAGCGCATTAAATAAATCAACCCAAATAGCACACTCCCTCACTCAATCCGAAGTCCAAGGGTTCCATCGATGCCTCTGCATCCTCAAGGTCCAAAACCCTGCACACTCAATAAAAACTGAGTCAATAGCACCTGTCTATGTCAATGTAGTAAACATCAAGTCATCAATCATAACGCATCATAGTTAAAGACAAATGGTTTAATATCATAAAATTCTGGATCACTTGCGAGCAAGTGTCCTCAAAGAATGAGTTTTCTCAGTGCGCCAAAGCGGGATGTTACACTAATGGGTAGTCATTATTTTTCTAATGAGTATTCATTATTGGAAGACATCTCTATGCACGAAACTCCTTTAGGAAATAATATTTTCAATATTTTATTCAAACTATTTGTTTTTTCTTATGGGTAACCATTATTAAAAGAAATATTTTAGGAGGAAACTCCTTTAAGGAACAATGTTGTCCCTACATTATTTAAAAAACAAATTAGAACATAATAATAATAATAATCTATTTTTAAGGTCACTACCAAGCCACACCAAATTGGTGTATGAGACCCCCTTGTTTGTGGGACAAGGGACCCCCATTCCGTCCAGGTTTGACTGGTAAATTCTATGGAGGTATACATACCCTACCACCCT
>JZKD02S1790272.1:629733-641519 GCA_000966675.3 Picea glauca | reverse complement strand
TGGTAAGTATGCTAGGCGGCAGGCCCGAGCCTCAGATAAATTATGAAGTTCAAAGGATCCTGCAACTCTTGGATAGCACAAAGACAGGGGATTTGTATTTGTATCAAGATTTCACCGAGATCAGAGTATACAGGTGCAAGTTGGCACTGTATAAGCTGCCCAAGTATCTTCCTGTCAGAATTTTTTCTTTGGAATATATAAGGCAGATAATCAATTTTGATGATATCCATTTTGTGTCACTGAAGAAAAAGCAACAGCTTAGAATCAAGGGGTAGATTGGCTCCTTCATCTACAACAATCATGGATCTAGGGAAGAAGCAGATAGGATGCTAAGGGAAATGATGTTCTCCATGAGCTTCCCATGGCATTACGATCCATGTGGGATCATATCAGAGATGAGGGTGAAGAACAAAAACATACCATATGTTCATGAGTCCAAGACTGAAGTTTAGAAGTTCGCAAATCAGACAGCCTGGGATCCTAACACATTGGTCGAAGTAAAACAACAGGATCCCTCGACCACTGTGTCACAAACAACCATGCCACAGGTCTCGAAAGAGAAAAGGCCTAGGCAAGAGTTATCTCCGCCTGTCATGGAGGTCTCATTAGAAGAATTCCAGCTGCATACCAAGAGGCCTAAGACTATTTCAGTCCCTGGCCCGATCAGAGAAAAAGAAGCCCCATCTACAACAGTGACCAAGGTTGACAGGCCACCCTTCGGTTCGAGCCTCCATAAGGTCATAAATTCAGTATTTCCGGAGAAATCCACAGACTCTCCATTGACCACCCAACTAGGCAAGGTAGGACCAAAGTTGAGTATCTTTGAAAAGTATGAGATGATCAAGAAAAGGAACCAGACCTTGACCAGTAGTACTTGCGCCCATTTCTGGAAGAAAACGTCGACTGCGCAACATAGGCTGTTGTCGGCATTTGACACCGAGAAGGGAAGAATGCATATGGAATTTCTCCAGGCATAGGTACCAGATCCAAAGGTGACCACTGACTACAGGAGGGCCACCTTCAAATTCCAGACGAAGGACGTGCATCCAGCTAATCAGATGGATCCGCATAAGCAGACAGTGGAAATAGTTTTTTACACGCTAGCGCATGCTTCCACTACTGCATCCAAACTGCAAGTGTCCCTAAACAATGTTCAAACACAACTCAAGTTTGAGAAGATATTTTCCTTTGCCAAGGACAATAGGATTAAGACTTTGGAGGAGATGGTCCTCAAGATCGGTTACGATCCTGCGAATGTGAAAGCAGCTGAGGAGATGATTAAGAAGAAGAATGCTGACATAGCCTCCTTGAGGAAACAGTTGAAACTCCCTCCCACAGAGGATTCACGAGTGAAGGAGATAGCAGAGAAAGAAGGAGAGAAAGATGAAATGATCAAGCTACTCATGGAGCAGAATGCACAACTAAAGGAGATGGAGGCTGAGATGGAAAAACTAGTAAACGAGAAAGAGCAACTGAAACCAATGGAGGTAATTCCATTGAGTGCTATTCCAATTTTAGGAATGAGCACAACACCAGTGACAGAGGTCCCATTAGCAACACCATTGACATTCCTGGGGAAGACAACCAACCTGGCCATGTCTATGGAAAAGATGAACCTGCAGGAAACAAAGATCAGTAGGCTAAAAGAAGAGATTGAGAACCTTCAGGAACTCAAATCTTCCTTTCAGACCAGCCTCTCCAAGGAAAAGAAGGTGACAGATCAGCTCAAACAGGAGTTACAGCAGCTCCGGAAGCAAACAGTGGCCATAAAAACTTTGGCAGAGGTTAAAGAAAGTGTATGCACAGACATCACCAAGTCCATGAACGAGATATGGCCCATGATATAGATAATGTTTGAGCAAAATGAATTGGTACAGAGAAGAAAATAGGCCATCGAGAAGATCAGAGTAGAATTGGGAGAGATGCCAACATAGGCCAACGAGATCATCAAGTTCCTAAATTCTAAGACCAGGGAAGAGCTGGAAGAGATAAAAATTGAAGACAAAATAGAGACCATCCTTGAGGTTAAAAGAGTTTTGACCAAGAGAGGATTAATGCTTCAGCTGGAAGAAAAGGTTTAGGCCATGGACCTAGGGGTACAAAGATTCTTTAGTAAGATTGAGGCTCTACAGAAGAAAGGTCTACCTGGTCTGAAGGTAATCGATGATAAATTGATGACACTCCTAGACTACAAGAAGAGATTGGCCGATGTGGCTAAGGACAGTTCAAATTTTGCAGAAATTCAAGGGAACATCACTGGCAAGGCATTCCTAGATGCCCTTCAGTGGGACATTAGTATCCAACACAAGATTCTATACATCTTCCTCACCAAACCTACCTTTTCCAAGTACATAGAAATGGATGAAGTGTATCGAAGGCTACTCAAAGTCAACGTGCCCAGTCATCTCTAATGGGAGGAACTCTATGATTTGATTGAGTAGCAGATGAGCTATCCCAATCCAGTCAGTTGTCCAATTAGATGAGGTCGTGCAGAGGCTTCATCAATGGTCCACCCAGAAATCAACATGCAGTTACACCACATCATCAAGCAGTTCCTAAATTTAGGAAATTTGTTAAGTTAGTTAGGATAAAAATAGATTTAACACGTCCTGGTCATTAATGATAGGATCGTTTGTAATTTGAGCTATAAATACTTCACCTTTCGAATTATTGAGGGTTGTTGATCTTCACACCCTAAAGCTATAAGACTGTAATATTTTTGAAGATATCTTCCATTAATAAAAAGGAGGCACTTTTACAAGATTCTTGCGTGTATTCACTGGTGATGTTTTTCTATCTAAGTTGAATGTTATTTTTGCTATGTTATCATATTGTTTTCTGAATCTAATATTTAGAAGTAACGAACGTTGTAGGATTTATCTCGCATACCCTGTTTCCGACTCGTAAGATTTTAGTGTTTTATCTTTTGGTGTTTTCAATAAAGAAATTCTTAACTGCTTCTTTGTTGAAATTATCTTTCTCATCTTTTTTGCTATTCATCATTTATGCTACTGAAGGATCCAGTGATTATATTATCACGCCCTCTGAAAGTTTCCCTTTGTGTTTCTGGTTTGGATTTCATATTTTTTTCAAGACACAGACCCCATAGCCCAATGGATGTGTAGACTGTCTCAACCAACTCGACAAACACTATAACAACAAAAACCGACCTATTTATTTACCTAGCCTAATATTTAAAATTTGAAACATAGATAAATCATATAGAGATATCCCTCTCTGAGGTTGGAAGGGCTAGATCCCAACTTCAAAAGTGGTTGGATAAAGTTACATTTTGTGTATTTCTTCTGTTGTCAACCTCTAGGAAATTTACANCCACATCACTCATTCGTATCCCTCAGTCACCGTCACCTGCCATATCACACCCTAAGTGATCCGTTGGCCATTTATTACTAGATGACCTATCCGTTAAGCAGTTGACCTGTCTCCCGCGCCCAACGGACACCCATTTACTCAAAAATACCCTTTCTTCCTATTTTCACCATTTACTCACTCATCGCACCAAAGAGATTTACACAGTTTTCTCCTTCGTTATAATCAGTTGCCCCCACCAACAACCATCGCACTAACATTGTTCTTCTTGCAGGTACTGTTGCAGTAATGGCACCAAAGTCCAAACAAGCAGAAGGAGAGGAGAATTCGTTCCTCCTGCCTCCTGTTGACCTTGACAGGATCCCATTGGTCGAAAAACACCGATTAATCGCAGATACAAAGTGTGATTTTGATTTCGCAGACCTTCAGTCATGGCTCAAGGAAGTCTTCCTAGACCAGAGTGATGAAATTGAACTCTGGGAGTCCAATTTACTACCCCTTTACCTCTTCCCTCAAATTCATCCTTTTCCAGAGTTTGCCCTCAAGTGCCAAGCTCACTACATTCCTGAGCAAAGAGTCATCATCTCCTCGTCTGGAGAGATTCTTTTCCTTATCACACCCAAATCTATTGAGCAAATGATGAAAATTCCACAAGCTGGCTTTGCATCACCCTTCAACCTAGAAATTCTTACAGAGTTGTACCAGAAAATGACCTTCCCCCAAAGAGCTCAAATATTTGAGCTTTTCCTTCCCCCATCCGCTCAATTCCCCTCCACAAATCCTCGTTACCCTTCCTCCATGTTCTCGACTAAAGGAAACTAGATCATCTCATCCCTTTGTGCTTTGTTAGGATACTATTCTGATCAATGGGTAGATGAACCCATTCTGGGGTTTTTATCCATCTTCTCTACCGATGAGAAGCCCACCACCCAGTTTGACTTCAACACATTCCTGGCAAACAATATTCACAAACAGTTCATGAATTTCACCATGGAAGGCATGTTCTGATACTCTTCCATACTGACGTACTTGTTCGTCTTCTTCCAAGCGGACATTTTCATGTTTTCCATGCAAAATATGGATGGAGATGGTAGACCCTAGGCAGTGATAGAATGGACCTCTTTGCTCATACACAACTCCACAGAGTTCAATTTCAAGGAGTTCATTGATCAGTTCTACCACCCTGTGGTAAGTATGCTAGGTGACAGGCCTGAGCCTTGGATCAATGATGAAGTTAAAAGGATCCTACATCTCTCGGATAACACAAAGACAGGGGATTGGTATTTGTATCAAGATTTCAAGGAGATCAAAGTATACGGGTGTGAGTTGGCATCGTATAAGCTACCCAAGTATCTACCTGTCAGAATTTTTTCTTTGGAATATATAAGGCAGATAATCAATTTTGATGATATCCATTTTGTGTCACTGAAGAAAAAGCAACAGCTTAGAATCAAGGGGCAGATTGGCTCCTTCATCTACAATAATCGTGGTGCTGGGGAAGAAGTAGACAGGATGCTAAGGGAAATGAAGTTCTCCATGAGCTTCCCATGGCATTACGATCCATGTGGGATCATCTCAGAGATGAGGGTGAAGAAAAAAAACATCCCATATGTTCATGAGTCTAGGCTTGAAGTTGAGAAGTTCGCAAATCAGACAGCCTGGGAGCCTAACACATTGGTCGAAGTAGAACAATAGGATCCCCCGGCCACTGTGTCACAAACAACCACGCCACAGGTCCCGAAAGAGAAAAGGCCTAGGAAAGATTTATCTCCACCTGTCATGGAGGTGTCATCAGAAGAATTCCAGCTGCATACCAAGAGGCCTAAGACTATTTCAGTCCCTGGCCCGATCGGAGAAAAAGAAGCCCCGTCTACAACAGTGACCAAGGTTGACAGGCCACCCTTCGGTTCGAGCCTCCATAAGGTCATAACTTCAGTATTGCCGGAGAAATCCACAGACTCTCCATTGACCACCCAGCNAGCATTAGACTGAAAATTTTGACCCCAAGTAGGATTCATAGAACCTGGATATAGTTTCCAGATATTAGGGGGTAAAAAATAATTAACTTGAGGATGTTTCCCCCCAGAAGATTGTTGATTCCCTTGGAAAGGAAGATTCCAAGGTTGACATTGTAATCCGGGTATACCTTTCCCATAAACTGGGCTATGTCCTCGAACTTGAGGTTTCCCCCCAACTTGAGGTTGTCCCCCAACTTGAGGTTTTCCATCAACTTGAGGTTGTCCCCCAATTTGAGGTTTCCCCCCAACTTGAGGTTGGCCTCCAAGAGGAATCTGTAAACCAGAAGAGACAAAATCAATGGTGCCTCCAACTGGATTGGAGCTACTAGGGCTAGGATGAATAGTTCCTCTAGGCGAAGGCATAGGAGGAACATAAGGCCCTCTGGAGAGAACTTGGGTAGGTGTAGAAAAAAAATGACTAGCAACATTATACCCAGGAGGGACAAAAATATTAGACCCTCTGGATGGATTATGGGAAAGAATAGAAATGGAAGTATTCAAAGCATTATACCCAGGGGGGAAGTCATGGATTTGATCTAAGTGGAAGTGGTGTTCCAATAGGATCTTGAGTGATGACCACATTTCCAGTAGAAACAAATGTAGCTTGTGGGACCATGGTAGAGTTGGTGATTTGGAGAGGAAGAATCGAGTGAGAACCAATCAATAATTGGTCTGAAACTCTGATGATGTTACTGGTTGTTCCAGTAAAATGATCTAAAGGTATTGTATAAGAAGAAGAAGTCATAGGCATTTGTGATGCCAGGAATGCTATTTTATAAAAAATATCGTGTCCCAAAAAAGTTCTACGAAAAGGATGGATAGGGACAGAGCTAGGATTTAAAATTCCAGTAGTGTGAATCGGGGTTCTAAACGACTCACTCTAAAAAGGTGGATCATCTACTCTAGACTTTGCATTAGGTCCAATAGATATTTCAATATTCTCGTCTAAAACAAGGTCTCCTAATGAATTCATCCAGAGAAAATGTGAATTTCGTACAACACTCAATAACAGATTTATTGGAATTATGAATTCCTCTAGAGGAGTCGAACTTCCAATCTCAGAGGCTACTTCATTATGAATTTCTCCCTCAGGAGATCCCTCTAGTGAGTTAGGAAGCAAAGGGACATAATATTCCGGATCTTCTAGAGGTATCCCTTGCATCCTACGAGAATGGTGAGGGCCGATGTTGGCTGCACTAAGTAAAGAACGAAAAAAATCTATGGCCAACTAGAGAAACAAACAACACTCACTAATAAAATCTAGAAATCAAACTAAACCAAGCAAACAAAAAATTCTTATTTCAAAGTCCCTAGTTGGTGATAAAATCTAATGTCGCGAAATCAAGACAAGAAGGGGTTGAGATAAAGCGGGTGGAAATTTTATGTTGATGACCTTATTAATGGACTTACACCTTGGTGCAAGCTACCACACATAATCGTGGGTATACCCTCCAAGGAGCCCGACTGAGTTTGGACAATGTCAATTCCAGGTACCGTGAAGACTTTCCCCTCCACAATCACTTTGTGTAAAGACCCTAAAGAGATAGGCTACTAAGGTTACCAATTACGACAATGGTGCCCGGGGAAACAATCGACAGTTCGATCCATGCGCAAAGGTAGGGTATGTGTCCCAAAATCAACTCGAGAAGATCCCCACATGATTTTCTTCTCAAGCGACCCCCAATAATATGCACAATATCTACACTAAGACCGACAAAGTAGACTGAGTAACTCTTACAGTCCTAATGTGACCTCATGATTGATCCTTGTGTTAGAAGAGCTTCCCAGGACAAAATGTAGCAAGTGGATTTGAACTCTCCCTATCACAAGATACTATTGTGTGTTTTGATTTTTTGGAGAGTGTTCCTTACAACCTATTCCAAAGCGTTATCCTAGATAATGTTGGTGAAGATAATTCTAGAAAAATGAAAGTTTGATAATAAAAAAATTACTCTTTATTTTAAGGGTTGTTGTTTACTCAAAAGGAAAATGGAAATGAAACTGATGATGTATGTGACCTTGACCCAATAATATGCAAGAAGAGATGATTATGAAATCTTTTAATTTGATGAACTCTAATTACAGTAGGGAGAAGGAATATCTTTTTGAAATACAAAATCTACGGAACACAATTTCTCAATTTTTGAATGAACAAAATCCCAAATAATCAAAAGCTACAAAATTTTCCAGTTTTCTCTTTTAACAATTATTTTGAATGCAACAATTTTCTTGTCAAAGATCACTAAAAATAAGAATGACTTCATTTCTTTCCTTCTCAAATTAGATCAAATATGTAATGAAGAAAATAAAGCGTAATCCAAGAAAATTAATGCACTCTCAACACGATTCCCAAATCAGATCCATAATGTAGACAAAAATGAAATGATAGGAATGCCTTTTGTCAAATCCAAGCAAAAATGTCTCTCAATCAATGAACAATCCAGAAAGTAAAAACATTCCGAAATTCCAATTAAATCAAGGACTCTTTGTCAAAAGGGAACTGAGGACCAAGATCTAGAGATTATACCCTTGTGACAAAAATCAAACGAAAAACTTGCAAAATTTACAAAGAAAAACTTTGAATTTCTGAAAATTAATCAAATGCAATCTTAAAACTTATAAATCAACCAATCACTGGTATCACAATTTCATCCCAGGAAATTAAGGAAAAATTGGGTGGAAAAACAAAAAATTGGCTATCTCCAACAATTCCTACAGGAATCATCGTGGGTTACAGTGGAGCATAGTAGGACGATAAAACGTCGTCGCATGCTACCAATAGGGTACAATGCGATGTCGTCGCATTGGTATGCACCAGTAGAGTGCGATGTCAAAGGATCGTCATGGTATGTCTATATAGGAAAATGCAATGATCTATGAAACTAAAGGAAAATGGAAAGAAAGACAAAAATTCTTACTGAACCTTCAGACCCAAGGAGTCTACATGGATCATCCACAAACTCAGAGAATGAATTTGACCAAAAGAAGGCAGGATAAAAGAAAATAAGAGGAAAAAAACCAAAATAAATTCATATCCCTCGACTAGTCACTAATTTTTTTATTGGATTAATCGGTAAGTGTGGACATAAACAGATCTCCCTAACTTTCATAGGAAACTAGAAAAAAAACATAACAAAATACACGCTTCACCTTAAACTTTATCATCATATGAACTAGTTTAGTGAGGTACAAGTGACATACCTTTTAAATGACTCTTGATCCTCACTAGTGTCATCCTTGTAGCTCCTTCCTTGGGTTTGCATAATAGTAAGCCTGTCTAAGAATCACAAACTAGCAAAGAGGGAAAACAAAGATATATGTATTCTAATGAAGTCGATGTATATGATCAAGGAATTATACAATACAAGACAATATGATTTTATAGGGAAGAAATATATTACTTTATTAAATGAATATAAAGTGGAGAATACAACCTATGCCTTGATCTTGCAAGGTCTCCTTTTGATGGCTCTTTGTTTCAACACACAGATGTTTTCTCCAATGCCTTGAATGAAGAAGATCCACAATCTGACTTGAAAAACTAAAGCAAATCTCTCAACCATAATTTGAAGTAGAACTCTCCATACAAATCTTAGCCTATTCAACCTTTTCCTTTTCCATGAGAGATCCCTATTTATATAGTGTGTAAGAGAGATGGATGAGGAGATTAGGATGATCCCACCAAATCAGAGAAGTGAGTAAGATCCAAACTGATCAGAGGCCACCTCATCCTCTAGAAGATTCCCTTCTAGAACATTCATGAAATTTGACTTTTCTCAATCTTTAAGAATCATCGCACCCTATGCACAAGAAGCATGCGACGACATCGCAGTCCAAGTTTAGGACAAAGTGCAACGATTAGGCATCATCACATGCCATGCATATAGCAGAGTGCGATGACCTTCCTTGACATCGTTTTTGAAAGAGGAAAGCAAATCAATTTTCCCATGGAGAAAGTCTCTTTTAATATTTTCAGGGAACATGAACAGATGTTGTTAGGTGATCACGGATGTGACCAAAATAATGTGTAACACCCTTCACCTTCAAAGTGAACCATGAAGAGGAAAATTTTCCTAGTTTGGGAGATTACCTTCCTAAATTATTTGGTTGTGATCAAAGAGACTACAATGGTTGGAATGACCTCGAGTATCATGTAGAGATATCCTCCCAAAGTAAAAATGATAGTATGAGGTCTACTCTCATATATATCATGACATTTCCACAAATATAAATTTCCTAAATTAACATCACAAACTTCAAGTTGGGAAACATCATACAACACCTCATATTTGAAGGGCTCGATGACATAAGATAGGCGACATTGCTCCCTAAAATAAGGTCTCTTCCTTCGATCAACCAACCAATGGTGTATGGTTGGGGGTGTTGCATTCTTGGTAGCTTCAATATCTTGATCACCTTGCCTAAGATCAATTTATTTTGGATCCCACTGTCAACAATGAAATGTAGTGGGGTCCCCTTCACCCACATCTGTAAACGAAAGAGGTGCTCCACTCCTAAAACTCATTTAACTCCTCTTATTGGATATTTTTGGTTGATATGGTAGCACCAGGTTCTGCATCAATGATAATATTTCTCTTATCCTGCTCCGAGTCAGATTTCAAGCAATGGTATGACTCTTTTTCTTTAAGCTTGACCAACAATGACTATTTTGAGTGGAATTTATAAGTGTCGTGCTAGGGGATTTTGGGAAAATCACACCACTTTCTAGTGTCCTTCTTCCAATTCTCATTACTCTTATTCACATGTGGCTTGGATTGGTTGTATTGAGTTTGGATATCCTTTCTATTTCCCTTGTTCTATAAGTTAGGGCCACCTTTACAATTATTTTTTTGTGTAAAATTGGTAGACCCAAGCTCTCGCTTATTCCTCTACTTGAAATTCCAGTATATTTTAACAATGTATCAATAAGTGGATCATAGTGAGGATATGTCCAATAAATCCATATCTGCATGGATGTACCTATGTAGGACATTGTGGTACTTCATAACCAATTGTCACTCATATTCCCTGAAACACATATTTGAGCATAAGGTATGGAAGATATTGGTGTAGTACAACACTGTTTGGTCTCTCTCCTAATGTAGAGTTCTCCCTCTACATGCCTCAAGTTTGCCAATATGGAGAACTATGTTGAGTCAGTGGAAGAGGTGGGTGGCCACTGATGTCCACCATAATCATAGTGGCCCAATATTTAACATAACTTGATAGACATCTAGGGTTAGTGTTTTTGCATGCCTCAACCCTAAATTAGTGTTACATTTTGGAACTTCTAGAATCTTCTTGAAATTCTACATGTGGCTATCCCCACATCTGTAAGTAATGGGGGATGACATGCCATCCACTAGGTACCATGGTGGTTGACAAGGTAGGTCAACTTGTGGGAGGTATATCTTCCACATTCAAGCTCTTATAGAGGTGATTTTCACATCGTTAGAAAATTCTCAACATGTATAAAAACTTTGATGGTATGGGAGGTGATCTTGCAAATTTTTTACCCCAAAATGTGTCATTTCATGCCTCAAAATGGATCTGGAAGGTTCTAGACCCCAAATCGCCAAACCGAGACATGCCACTAAATTGAACCCTACAAGCCAATTCCTCCAATTTCTCCACCCATAAAGTACCAAGGTAAATGAAAAATTCTATAAGGAGTCAATGTGGATCACACCTCTTCATGAGTAGGAAACTAAGTGGGAAACTAAGAAACAAACACCTCTTCATGAATTGGAAAGAAAGCGAGAAAGCGAGTAGTAAACACTTCTTTATAATTATGAAACCAAGCAAGAAATGAAGTAAAACCTCTTCAGGATCAGGATTTAAGGTGTAATATGGTGGAGGTATTTGGATGGATAGAGAATAAGTAAGAAACCTTCTTGATTAGGAGATAAGGTGTAAGCTAGTGACCATTGAAAAGGTCTACGAAAATGTATGAAATAATAAAAAACCATTCACACAAAGACTAATGGTGGACATGATAGAGAATTCATGAGAATGAGTAAGGGTATCCATGATAAAACATTCATGAGTAGGAATAAGGTTGGATGTAGTGTAGCAACAAAGACAAGTTACAAATGAACTTGTTCATTTGCAACTTTTAATATTTTGTTCAACCAAAAGTATTGTTTGGATAAAGAATTGTTTTGATCAAAAAAAAAAAAAATGTTGAAACTATTTTTTTGTGTTGAATAATAATTTTTTCCAAACAAACTCCAAGAGATGTTGAGAGAATCTTTTAATTTTTTTTGGTCCCAAATTAGCATGTTGTATTTGTTGGAGTTACTTCACACACCTAGGATTTATTGTTCCTAAGGTTTTTCCTTGTTTATTAGTCATTATCCAGTCTCCTATATTTTAGGAAGAATATTCTCTTTAGTTTTCACTTCAGTTTGATTAGTTGGGTGGAGTATAGATACTTCA
>JZKD02S1790272.1:595897-618276 GCA_000966675.3 Picea glauca | reverse complement strand
AGAATTCTTTCATTCTTTCTCTCCTTCTTCTTTCTCAAATTCTCTCTGCAAATGTGTGTATTATTGTTTAGCTAGATCTATTATGTGCAGGTTCAACACATTTACAGTATTAGATTTACAATTTTGTTTAAAGAATATGTTTGCTTAAAAGTTAGTGATGTGTTTTTCAATGAAATAATTTTGTTTTGAATTGAAAAACTAAGCAATATCATTTTCTATCATGTACTTATCGTAAAATAGTAACCTATTTCATGTTTTCAACCATCAAAATGGCATACTCTAGGTAAGGTATACCAAAATCTTAATTCATATTAATTCATCAATAATATCCAAATAAAGTTCAATATAAAAAAAAACATAAAACATTCACATATCTTCATAGTAAATCAGAGTAACAAGACGAGTTAAACAACAAAACGTACAATCACACTAAACACACATATTATGTTAGTGGTATGGAAGCCAAATACCTTAGTGTACTTTACTTTAATCACATACGTTGAAATATGCCACATGAGTCCCTTTAACCTTCTAACGAATATACTCAGCCAAGAAAGTGTGCACTCTTTGGATCTTGTGCAATATACTCATCCAAGAAAGTGTGCACTCTTTGGATCCAAATTTTTACCCTTGTATAAGATGACAACCATTGCAGGAAGTGCCTAGCACAACAAATTGTTGAAGAGTTGGGACATTTACTTTAGGGGGCATACCAAAGCCTATTTTAATAGTGTTGATAGGTATGTTGCATGAATATGATTAATTTATAATTATTTAAAAATTATTATGTTTTAGGAAAGTGAAATGTATGTGATATTTGAAGATTTTTTATATTGTCATTACTAGAAGCATAAATTATTTGTATTTAAGAAACTTTATTTATTGTTTATTTGGTATATTCACTTAGGCGAGATACCAAATTCTCACTGTACATGTAGAGATTATAATGCTTATAATGTCTTGATTACTCTTCGCATATTTGATATATGTTTGGAACATTGTTTTTTTCATGCAGATTATTTATTGGTTATGTATCGTCTCTAATTTTATTTCAGCCCATCTTTACTTTGTTATTCTATTTTGTATAATACATTTCACCCAAGTACTCTTATTCCAAACTGAATGCTTTTTCTGGACGCTTTTTCTATGTTTTCCAAACTGAATGCTTTTTCTTTGTTGTTTGGGTGTAGGGCGTTGGAGGTCATCTTTATTTGGATTACCAATTTGGGGTATCTATTGGGTATTGGGTATGCCGAAAATTCAATAGTTGACTTTGTTTAATGGTCGTGGAATGTCCAAATCTGCAATAGAGATAAACTCAAGGATCACAAATAGGTAAGTTTCAATGGAAAGAGAGTTGAATAAAAATCACAGGGATGTATTTCTTGTTTTCATTTGAGTTGGAGTGGTAAATTGAAAAGAGATTCATCTCGGACATTAAGAACATATTATTGTAACTTCCACATATATAGAGTGGTTTGCATGAACCCCATTAATATTAATGGTTGGTTATCTCAAACAATGTTCTCCATTGGTTTGACATTTAATAAAATGTAAGGATGATAAGACTCCCAACATGGCTACTACGCTTATAAGGTGTTATATTTAGATCCTCCACCACCTAGTATTATTATGAAAGTTATTGAGCACTATGCAGTGCTTGTTTGGAAATATATGAGTTGTAATGATGACCGTTTGGAAATAGTATGAACTATACATGTTGGAATCATTGTTTATTCATAGTTCCAACTTATCGTTTACATTGTTCAACTCATTTCCATACAACAATCATGAAAGCTGTGTCCTCAATAAGATTGTTTACCCTATTATTGCCAGTACTATTATAGCTTCAACTGAAATTGAATAGTACTATTCTAGCTTCAACTGAAATTGAACAGTACAACCAAAAATCATTATTTATATCAAAGTGAATGCATTGAATTCATGCCTCCCTGTTATCGGACTAATCGGTAAGTGTGGACACAAACATATCTCCCTAACTTCCACGGGAAACTAGAACAAAACAAGACATAATACATACTTTACCTTAAACTTCATTGTCATATAAACTAGTTTAGTGAGGTACAGGTGACATACCTTTTAAATGATGCTTGATCCTCACTAGTGTCATCCTTGTAGCTCCTTCCTTGAGTTTGCAGAATGGTAATCTTGTCTAAGAATCACAAACCAAAAAAGAGGGAAAACAAAGATATATATATTCCAGTGAAGTCTATGTATAAGATCAAGGAATTATACAATAGAAGTTGAGATGCTTTTATAGGGAAGAAATTTATTGTTGTATTAAATTAAATGGAAAGTGGAGAATACAACCCATGTCTTGATGTTGCAAGGTCCACTTTCATTGGCTCTTTCTTCAACACACACACCTTTTCTCCAATGCCTTGAATGAAGAAGATCCACAATCTGACTTGAAGAACTAAAACAAAGCTATCAAGTATAATCGGAAGTAGAACTCTCCATGAAAATATTAGCTTATTCAATCTTATCCTTTTCCATGAGAGATCCCTTTTTATATAGTGTGAAAGAGAGATGGATGAGGATATTAGAATGATCCCACTAAATCAGAGAAGCGAGTAAGATCCAAACTGATTGAAGGCCACCTCATTTTCTAGAAGATTCCCTTCTAGAACATTCATGGATTTTGACTTTTCCTATGATTTAACCATCATCGCACCGTATGCACAAGCAACATATGACAACGTCGCAGTCTAGTTTTAGGGCAGAGTGCGATGATCAGGCATCCTCGCACTGCATGCATATAAAAGGGTGTGACGACCTTCCTTGTTATGGTTATTGAAAGAGGAAATAAAACCACTTTTCTCATGGAGAAAGTCTCTTTTAATATTTTCAGGGAGCATGAACACATGTTTTCAGCTGACCAATGAGGTGACGAAAATAACGTGTAACAGAAATCCCCCCAAAGTATGAAGCTGGAAATCGTGATAGTTGAAATACTTTTTAGAATGTGTGTTTTGAAAACAAGGAGCACATCGATCGGGATCCTGCAAACAATCAAGCATTCAATTATGGTCACAAATTTCATTATCGAACTAATCGGTAAGTGCAGACACAAACATATCTCCCTAACTTCCACAGGAAACTAGAGCAAAACAAGACAAAATACATATTTCTCCTTAAACTTCATTTTCATATAAACTAGTTTAGTGAGGTACAAGTGACGTACCTTTGAAACGACACTTGATCGTCTCTAGTGTCATCCTTGTAGCTCCTTCCTTGAGTTTGCAGAATGGTAAGCATTTCTAAGAATAACAAACCAACAAAGAGGGGAAAAAAAGATATATATTCCAGTGAAGTCTATGTATAAGATCTAGGAATTATACAATAGATGTTGAGATGATTTTATAGGGAAGAAAAGTATTGTTGTATTAAATTAAATGAAAAGTGGAGAATACAACCCATGCCTTGATGTTCATGGTCTCCTTTTAATGGCTCTTGCTTCAACACACACACCTTTTCTCCAATGCTTTGAATGAAGAAGATCCACAATTTGACTTGAAGAACTAAAGCAAAGCTATCAAGTTTAATCTGAAGTAGAACTCTCCATGCAAATCTTGGCCTATTCAACCTTAGCCTTTTCCATGAGAGATCCCTCTTTATATAGTGTGAAAGATAGATGGACGAGGAGATTAGGATGATCCCACTAAATAAGAGAAGCAAGCAATATCTAAACTGATCGAAGGCCACCTCATCTTCTAGAATATTCCCTTCTAGAACATTCATGAATTTTGACTTTTCCTATGCTTTAAGCATCGTCGCACCCTATGCATAAGGAGCATGCGATGACGTCACATTCCAGTTTTAGGGCAGAGTGCGATGATCAGGAATCATCACACCCCGTGCAAATAGCAGGGTGCAACGACCTTCCTTGTTATGGTTATTGAAAGAGGAAAGAAAACCACTTTTCTCATGGAGAAAGTCTCTTTTAATATTTCCAGGGAACATGAACATATGTTGTTAGTTGACCACTGAGGTGACCAAAATAATATGTAATACTCCCTTTTTAAAGTTTCCTTATGAGATGAAGCACATAAATTCAACTCCTTATAATCATATTTGATCTTTTACTTGAATGCCAAGGTTAACCATGTTGAATCATGTAATGATACCATTCTACATGTACCAAAAAGACATTACATGCACACATTGACTTCAAACATGTCTTATTTTTCTCAATGTTGTAAGGTAAATGAACCTTGTAGGAGTATCCTCCCTTAGGCTCTTCTTAGAACTAAGACATAATAGATATGCAAGCAATAAATTTTCCTAGATTTAAATTATACATGAAAATAATCTACAAGTTGATGGAATGCAAATTTTACTCGGTGATTTGATGATTTTCATTGCATGCTCCTTGGCTATTATATTTCTTGAATATGCCCTTCACTCTTACCAACATGGATATGAACAGATGGAGACTCAAAGAAACCTTTCACAATATCAAATGAATCATGTATAACTGGATAATATATCTAGTGACATAACATAACAATATCAATTCTCTACTAAGATTATAACAATTGCATATAAGAAAGTAAGGAGGAGAATATTGTACATCTTCTATTAATGTACAAATGGTTTAAAACTTACAATCAAGGAAGTTCATGTAGTCCTTTCCCAAGTTCCTTTCTCGAGCTCTGTAATAAAAAATCCATAATAAGTTTTCTTTCTCCTTTCTCTCCCGTTTTTCCCATGAGAGACCCTCAATATATAGGATAATAGAGATAAGATCAAATGTTAATATAGATGAGATCTAGATTCCTATGATAACAAGCTTCTCAAGGTCGAACCACAAAAAAATCCAAGGTCTAATATCACCTCTTGGAAACTAATCCTAAATAGAGAGTAATAGATTGGATCTCACCTTGCATTCTTGTAGAAAGTGACCGGTATCCCTTTGAAAGAGGACAAGGAGCGACCAAAAAATTGGTCACATGCTGTAAAGGGACAACCAGTGACCAGGAAAAAAATGACTGTAAACTGAGGGGAAAATTGGTATAATTCAATGTTTCATAATGCCAACCTATAGATGATGCCCATCGAGTGATCAACTGGTAAATAACTTTGTAACACTCACGCAAACCTTCATGATGGTGTATGGCCCATATTGGAGTGGTATGAGCTTCTTGTGGGGGCTTATGAGGTGATATTTCTTCAAATTCAACCACACCTTATCACCAACCTAAAACTTGTGCGGAACCTGATGTTGGTCATGTTGCTTCTTGTACTTGACATTTCCTCTATATAGGATATCATGAAACTTTTGTTGAGTGTGATGGATCCATTCAAGAAATTTGGCTTCTCTATATACCTTAGTTTGAACATGGGAAGAATATTCCTATGAATATGCAATGGGCAGAGCTACATCAACGGTGACCAATGGTTGGAACCCAAGACACCTGAAAAGGTTTGTGTCAAATAGAGATATAGATGAATCTATTGTAGCTATGATGAACACAAGGAAAGATTTAATCCCATGTGCATGGATGTTTGGAGTCGTAAATTCTCAGAAGATGCACAATCATTATGCTTACCACCTCTATTTTTCCATCATCTTAGGAGTGGAAGGAAGTGGATTTTGTGATTTTGGTGTCCATTAGTGACCATAGGATGGACCAAATTGTGCTCAAGAACCTACTATTGGGATATGAAATAATAGTCCATGGTATCTCGAAATGAACCCATAAGTGTTCAAACAATATATTAACATTGGCCTGAGCAATTGTACTCTTCTTGGAGGATGTTAAGATGCCCATCTTGGAAAAATGATTAATGACCACAAATACAGAGTCATTACCATATTTGGTAGAAGTTAGACCAGACATGTAATCCATGGAGATGGACTCTCGGAGCCTATCAGGAGTAGGTAGAGAAGTGTACAACCCATGATTTTTTAATTGTGGGTTTGTAAATGGCATAAGAAGTGCATGATCCAATATAATTTCTCACATCCTATCAAAGTCTCAATGAACAAAAGTACCTTTTTAGTACAGCCATGGTATTTTCCAAACCAAAGTGTCCTACCACCTCATTTTAATGAGCTTCCCAAATCATCTTCTTGCTCTCACTTGAAGGGACAAAAATATGGACCAAATGACATAATATTCCATCCTAAAGATGAAAATATACAACTAGTGTGTCTATGCCCAATATTTGATATGTGGCATTAAGGTTAAGATCATTATGATATATCTATAAACACTTGGAGGTCTCATGGATACAAGAGTTGAGCACCATGGTTAATGTTGCAACTGGAGGTCGACTGAGGAATTTAGTTGATCCACATGGATGTCGGTGGCCTCCCACCTATTCCAACTAGTTCATTTTGGCATTTTTCCAGTTTGGTAGTTTTTTTTTCCTAGTTTTCGGGTCCCTGACTTGCGAGGCCATTTTGAGGCCCTAAACAACGTTTTTAGGTCTCGCCACAGTCGAAAATGACCTTTGATAGATAGCAACAAAATATGTATTCCTTGGATAGACATTTCCAATGGGATATCATGTGCCTAAAACGGAAATCGTATTCAAAAGTTACGACCCTAGGAAGTTGATGTACTAACTTACCCAAACGAGGCCCACATGTCTTTTGGTGCTTCATCTCCTAGGGTTAGGTTTTTGGATGTCTAGGGTTTTTGAAATTCTTGTTTATTGTAAAAAGGCCTTTAGAGATTCATTATAATCATCTTCTTGTGAATGAGCACAATCGTCACATCTCTTCTCATATATAAGCCACCACCATTCCAGTAAGCTTGTTTTTCGCTGTGTTTTATAGTTTCAACTTATTTCCTTATTGAATAGAAAACCAATTTTACTATATCTCTGTTATTCTGTGTTAAGAATATTTTAATAATCTGTATGCATTTCATTCTTATTATAAAATCCTGATCATTGGTATCAAAGCGGTCTTCTCCTTGTCATCTTAATGCATGTCCCCAACGAGGTCAGGGTACAAAGAATTGGGTCTCGATCTTGTTTCTCTTAAGGACAAAATCTCTCGCATGCCCAAATGACCTCTCATGGCAGGAGAAAATAAATATTATGGGACAGGAGATCCTTTCAAAATGTTTCTTGAGGAATCCCTCACACAACAAAGGAATGGGACGATGGATAGTTTTGTGCAAATCCTTCGACAACTAACAACAGGCGATGCATCTTCCTTGAGTGGAGGCACCGCCCCCTTCAAGGTACAAATCAACTTCGATATTCCTATATTTGAATGTTAGATAGATGCAGATGTTGTAGACAAGTGGTTGAATCTACTAGAAGGGTATTTTTCTGTCCATAACTTTTCAAATAGAGAAAAAAATACTTTTGCGCTCCTCAAAGTTGTTCCCCATGTCAAAGATTGGTGGGAAACTTTCTTTGAGAAAAAGGAAATAGAGGAACCCTCATTATTTACAGTCACGACCACCTGGGAATCCTTCATGGATGTTATTAAGGAACAATACTACCCTGTCAAAAGTTATGACGACTTGTATACCAAATGGACCACACTGCAGCAAGAAAGAGACCAAGTAGTGCTAGATTTCACAAATATCTTCCATACCCTGTGCACCAAGCTGGGTATCAAATATTCAGAGCGACATCTGGTGCTCAAGTATCGCAGTGCTATGCATAGATACATCCAAAATGAAATGGAATTTACGGACATATCTTCCTTGGGTGTGGCCTGTCGATATGTCATTAAAATGAGAAGAATCTCAAACAAAAGACACGACAATTTGGGCCTAGGAACCCCTCGCAGCAAAAACAAGGAAAGGGTGGTCCCAGCCTATAGAACAAATGATAGAGCAAAGATGGACAATATCAAGACAACCAGTCCAAGCCACAAGCAAAGAAGGACAACATAAAAACAAATAAGGATACCAGGAAGTGGTGCATCTTCCATAAGAGCCCTTGGCATGACACTGCTTATTGCCGCTCAAAGAAATCACTAGTGGCCAGAGTGAAATCCTCTGAATCAGATGCAAGTTTTGACTCAACGGGTTCTGAATTTGAGCCAGAACAAGAAAGGTGAATATGGATCATTGAAGCAGAACCCAGTGCCACTGTTTCTACCACCAAGGTCCAACCTGGTGAACTAGATGAGCCAGAAGAAGGTGAGCACCTTTTTCGTTCACAAATGTGGGTAAAAGGCACCCTGTTGCACTTGATTGTTGATAGCGGTAGATAGAAGAACCTCATCTTAGTAGAGGTCATCAAGCAATTGGCCCTGCCAACAATGCCACACCCACAACCCTACACCATTGGATGGCTCCGCCAAGGAAGTGTTCTCCACATCAACCAACAATGTCGATTGTCATAAAAAATCAAGCCCTTCAAAGACGAGGTATTGTGTGATGTTTCTCCTCTCAAAGTTTGTAATGTTCTTTTGGGAAAACCTTATTTATGAAAATGTCATGTTTTATATGAGTCTAGGCCTCATAGTGTTATTATTACTTTGAATAGGAAATTGTACAGGATACCCGATGTAGTCCCTCCTAGTGATATTTCCTTGATCTCTGCCAAGCAATGCAGGAAGGTCATCTCTCAGACCCTGAAATTTGTCTTCTTCGTGATTCTCTCTTAGAGTAAGAGAAATATCATAGCCACATCGAGGGCCTTTACGGTCGATCTCTCCACATAACATAAGGAAGTGGATAAGGTCATTGAAGAATACTTAGATATCTTGTCCTCTCCTATCAGGGTACCTCTGCACTGCCAAGTCAAGAATCCCATCGACCTGACCCTAGGTGCACCACTACCTAGTGGGATGGTCTACCACCTCTCTCTATTAGAAAATGAGGAGATGAAGAGGAAGATCAAATAACTTCTCCACAAGGGGCATATCTGTCCTATCTCATCACCTTATGGGAGCCCAATTGTACTAGTGCAAAATAAAAACAAGACATGGTGACTAGGCATTGATTACCAGGCTCTGAATAAATCACAGTTCAAAACTGGTACCCGATTCCCCGAATCTATGAACTCCTTGATCATCTCACAGGATCCAAATACTTCAGTAAGATTTATCTAAAGTCTGGCTACCACCATGTCCCAATAGAACATACAGATGTATGGAAGAATGACTTCAAATCAAAAGAAGGTATTTTTTAATGGTTGGTCATACCCTTTGGTTTGACAAATGCTCCAAAATTTTTTATGATCATGATGGATGATATCCTGTGACCTTTCACCAGTAAGTTTGTAGTGGTGTATCTAGATGACATCCTCATCTACAAAAATACTTGGGCAGAACACTTGCAACGTATTCAACAAGTTATGCACACCCTGTGGCAACACAAACTATATGCAAACTTAGAAAAATGCTCCTTTGACATGGATATGGTCCATTACTTAGGATACATCATTGATCAACATGGTGTGCATGTGGATCCATCCAAGATCTAGGTCATCTGTAACTGGCCATCCCCAACTACACTCACCAAGCTTCAGAGTTTATTAGGCCTCGCCAATTTCTATCACAGGTTCGTGTTGGGATTCTCTCATATAGCATGGGCCCTCAACCAAGTAAACATACATGGCATTAAGGAAAAACTTATGTGGTTCCTATCCCAACAACAAACCTTTGATGAATTGAAGTAATGTTTGTGCTCATTCCCAGTACTTTCATTATCAGACTTGCAACATCCCTTTGAGATCAAGACATGTGCTTCGGACTATGTTGTGGGTGTCGTTCTCACTCAACATGGCCACCCTGTGGCGTATTATAGTGAGACACTATCAAATGTTGTCTGTAATTACCCTACTTATGACAAAGAAATTTACTCCATTGTGCAAGATTGCTATCGGTGGAGACATTACATTCTGGAGAAGGAGACAATCATCCACACTGATCACAAGCCACTACATTTCATGCATATCCAAGGTAAATTGTAGAATGGTCGCCATCAGAAGTGGTCCACATACTTACAACAGTTCCACCTCAACATCAAGTATAAAACAAGAAGTACCAATCGAGTTTTTGATTGTCTCAACCAACCTCCTGTCATGACACTCAACATGATGCTAGAATCTTGCATCCATGAGACCTCTAGATGGCCCCACCTCTATGAGATAGACCATAACTTCTCCACAACCTACCAAATGTTGGGAGAAAACTTAGTGGTCGCTAATTTCCATCTTCAGGATGGGTTGTTGAGTCATCTGGGCCATCTCTACATTCCATCAAGCGAGCGCATGAAAATGATTTGGGAATCTCACTATAGTCAGGTGGCATGACACTTTGGCATCGAAAATACAGTGGTAGTTCTGCAAAAACATTTCTACTGGACAAAACTTTGACAATATGTAGGCAAGTATATCAAGTCTTGCACCACCTATGCTATTGCCAAACCAACCACTAAGAAACAGGGCTTGCACACCCCTCTTCCTACTTCTGAAAATCCATGTGAATCCATCTCAATGGACTACATCTTGGGCCTCCCATCCACTAAGAGGGGCAATGACTGTGTTTTTGTGGTTGTTGATCGCTTTTCCAAGATGGCGATTATGGCCACTTGTAAGAAGAATATCATTGCATAGGCCACTGCCAAGCTCTTCATTGAATGTGTCTGGGTACACTTTGGGATCCCATAAACTATTGTCTCATATCAGAACATTCGGTTCCTCAACACATTCTGGTCGAGCCTCTAGTCACTTCTAGATACCAAGCTCACCAAATCCACTGCCTTCCACCCCCATATAGATGGCCAAACAAAGGTTGTCAATTGGATGATCGTACATATCCTGTGCATCTACAATTCCAATAACCCACACACATGGGATGAGAGTCTTCCCTATTTCCAACATAGCTACAATCGAGCCCTGCATAGCTCAACTAGCCACAACCCCTTTCAAGTGGGGTTGTGATTTCAACCATTGGGCCCCATGGATGTTGCACTACCCCTAGAAAAAACCTTGACTGACTCATCTCCTGCTCCACTAGAAGTTGACAAATCCACCTAGTTCATTGAGAGGATCCATCACATCCACCAACAGGTTTAAGATATTTTACAGAAGTCCAATGCCAAGTACAAGCGGTGCCATGATCAACATCGGGTGCCACATAAGTTTCAAGTGGGAAACAAAGTTTGGTTTCACTTGCAAAAAGAATGCCTTACAAGGCCCCATCAGAAGCTTCTCCCACTCTGGTATGGTCCATACACCATCACCAAGGCTGTGGGTGAAAATAAATTTTCACTCAATATTCCCCCTTTCCTTGGCCTGCACCCAGTCTTCAATGTGGCTCTCCTTCGACCATATTTCCCACCATTATTGGAGACCTCAGAGATAACATAGTATTTGAAACCAACAAAACTCAAACCTGACTTCATGCAACAAGAATCCAATGATCACATTGTGGACACATAGATCAAAGGAACCCAAAAACAAAGGATCCAACTTTATCAAGTTGTCAAAGAAGGGTAGCTCCTGCACCAAGGCAAGTGGCTCACTCGGGGAAAAATTCAATAGAATTTTTCTTATATGATGGGGGAACTTAGAGAAATGGAGACCATTGCTTCCTAAGGGGGAAATATTGATCCATATGGATGTCGGTGGCCTCCCACCTATTCCAACTAGTTCATTTTGGCAGTTTTCCAGTTTGGTAGTTTTTGTTTCCTAGTTTTTGGGTCCTTGACTTGCACGGTCATTTTGAGTCCCTAAACAACGTTTTTAGGGATCTCCACAATCAGAAATAACCTTTGATATATAGAAAAAAAATGTGTATTCCTTGGATAGACCTTTCCAACAGGCTATCATGCACCTAAAATAGAGATCGTGTGCAAAAGTTATGACCCCAGAAAGTTGATGTACTAACTTACCCAAACGGGCTCCACATGACTTTTGGCACTTCATCTCCTAGGGTTAGGTTTTTGGATGTCTAGTGTTTTTTGAAATTCTTGTTTATTTTAAAAAGGCCTTCAGAGACTCATTGTAATAATCTTCTTGCGAATGAGCACAACCATCACATCTCTTCTCAGATATAATCCTCCACCATTCTAGCGAGCCTGTTTTCCAATGCATTTTACTATATCTCTGTTATTATGTGTTAAGAATATTTTAATAATCTGTATTCATTTCATTCTGTTCATAAAATATGGATCATTAGTGACTCATTTGGTGCTACCCTTATTATACTTAATGTTCAGGTGGAACTATTGCAAGTAGGTGTATCACTTTTGGTGGTGGTCATTTTGTAACTTTCCGTACATTTGCATGAAATAAAAGGGATTGTGATTAGTGTCGATAATGGTCCCCTCTATGAGAATGCAATGCTTCCATTAGTTGTAGGCTTGTATAATGGAGTAAATATACTTATCATAGGTGGGGTACTTATGGAATGCATATAAGAGTGTCTCACTCTGGTTCTAGATGGTTATGCTGAGTGAGGACTATGCCAATCACATAGTTTGAAGATCAATCTCTAAGGGTTGTTGCAAATGAAAAAAGGTGAGTAAGGGCATTGAACATAAGTGGTGTTTTATATTCCCAAATGATTTCTATTGTGACTCAAAAAAAAAAAACTTGTCCTTGGATCCACCCTTGGTGATGTGGCTAAGGGTCCAAGAAACATGAGAGAACCCCAAGATGAACTTGCAATAGAAGGTGGCAAGGCTCAATAAACTACATATGTTAGTCAGATTCATTGGGGCCAAACAATAATGAATGATATGTATTCTGGTTGGATCCACATGCACAACATGTTCATCCATTATGTATCCCAAATATTCTATTTCTTTCATGCCAAACGATATTTTCTCTAGATTAACATATAACTTGTATGGACATAGGGTGATGAGGATCCATTGAATGTGTTGCAAATGTTCTACCTAAGTTTTATTGAATATGAGGATGTAATCCAAATATAATACCACAAAATAATTGGTGAATGTATATAGGGTTTCTTCCATCATCCTCATGAAATTTTTGGTAGCATTAGTCAAGCCAAAAGGCACGAGCAACCACTCAAAATGGCCTTCTTTGGACTTGAATGCAATATTCCATACATATGTTTTCTTGATTGGTACCTGATGGTGTCTTAACTTCATATCAATATTACTAGAGTACTTACCACCCTTTATTTGGTCAACAAGGTCTTCAATTCAGGGAATGATATATTGGTTTTAGACTTTTATTTTGTTTAGATTTCTGTAATCAATACAAATTATCCATGTCCCATATTTATTTTGTACCAACACAATTAGGCTCCCACAAGGTGAGTATCTTGGTTGAATGTGCCCTTTTTGGATTAAGTCTTTAATTTGGAATCTTATTTCTTCATCTTCCATGGGAGAATGCCTATATAATGGATTGTTAGGTAAATGTGCACTAGGTATCAAATCAATTGAATGTTTGGCCTAGTAGTGTAGAGGTACCTTGACAGGTGAGGAAAAGATATCTATGGATGCTTCCACTACTTCTCCCACCTAATTTTCTTGTGAAATGAGACCTTATCCAATGGTTTTTGATATCATGGTGATGTTACCTTCACCTTCAAAGTGAACCATGAAGAGGAACATTTTCCTATTTTGGGATATTACCTTCATACATTGCTTGATTGTGATCAAAGAGACCAGGGTAGTTGGAACAACCTCGAGTATCCTGTAGATATATATTCCCAAAGTAAAAATGATAGCATGGGGTATACACTCATATATAGCGTGACATTTCCACATATACAAATTTCCTAAATTAATATAAAAAAATTCAAGCGGGGAAACATCACACAATACCTCATCTTTGAAGGGCTCGATGCCATAAGATAGGTGACACTACTACCTAACGTGAAGGTCTCTTCTCTAGCTTGACCAAATGATGGTGTATGGTTGGGTGTGTGGCATTGTTGGTAGCTTCAATATCTTGATGGCCTCAACTAAGATAAGGTTCTTATGGATCCCACCATCAACAATGAAATGCAATGGGTCCCCTTCACCCACATCTATAAACAAAATAGCTTCTCCAGTCCTCAAGATCCTTTAAGTCTTCTTATTGGATATTTTTTATTGTGATGGTAGCACTAAGTTCTACATCAATGATTTTGTTTCCCTTATCTTGCTCCAAATTAGAGTTCGAGCCAGGGTATGACTCTTTGTATTTAAGCTTGACCAACAATGAATATTATGAGTGGCATTTATTGGTGTTGTTCTAGGGTATTTTGTGAAACTCACACCAATTTCCAGTGTTCTTCTTTAACTTCCCATTACTCTTATTCACCTATGGATTGTTGGATTATGTTTTCATTGATTAAAATGGTTTGATTGATTGATGTCAAGTGATTGATTGATGTCAAAGGATTGATTGTTTGATGATTTATGTAATATAATATGTATTGTCCTTGATAAGAATGCACAGATGAATATGGATCAATCAATTGTCATTTATACATGATGAATATGGATCGATGTGGTTTCAATGGTATATGATGCATTGTTAGAAAGATGTATATATGAATAATTATTGTCTTATCATGATTGATAAGGTGCAAAAATGTATGAAATCCAAAGTGGTCCCCTTATGGTGAAAGCCCTCACGGAAAGACGCTTTGTGATTGAGTTATCCTATAAGAATGGTTGGAGGACCCATGATTGTATGTGGAATAATGAGATGAAGATCAATGAATTTGTTGGTGAAACTATACTATATGGATAGTGCTTGTCATTCCATTTCCGGTGGTATGTGGAATGTCACATAACTCCTCATGGTTTGAGAGTTATGGCCTTACAAAGTCAGAGGACCCTCACATGTTGGCTTGAAGCCCACAAGATCAAAGAAGTCAAAGTGCTTGAAAATAAGAAATAATTATTTAAATGATAAAGTAACGTGACAAAGTGTAATATACTAGATATAAAATGTATGCATAACATAAATAAAATGCTAGTAATGGCAGAATAACAACAATATAACCAAAACATTCACCACAATAACACTAAAATGATTTAAGAATAACAACATAAATAACACTTTGAATCTAGAAGCAATGTTCACAGGCCTCTTCAAGGGGGCAACCTCCAGTTGAATAGAGCTCTATTACAATAATATCCAAGCTAGGGTTCTCATACCCTCGACTCCTATTTATACTAAAAAGAAGCATCTAGAGGAAGATCCTTCTAGAAGCGAAAGTTTCTATTAGGTCTTCTTACATCTGCTTTATTCTACTTTATTGAAAGGCCTTATTAATATTGAACTTTATTACATCCGAATATGTTGTTCTACCTATGTGCGGGTTAGGACCCTAACACAAAGTCAAGGTGGATTATTTAAATAATAAAGAGAAGTGACAAAATCAAGAAAGAGTATTTAAATGATAAAGTGAGATGACAAAATCAAGAAGGCATATTTAAATGATAAAATATTGGAGAACTTTCTATTTATGGATATTGGTTAACCCTAAAAATAAGGAAAATAGGTTAAGTGATTGCTATAGCGAGAAAACCCCTCTACAGACTACACCAGGGTTCTAAAGTGTAGGCAAAGCCAACCATCTGAAGTCTCCTACTTTTAATCACTATCCCGACATTACCCCACAATCATAAATAAAAGACAAGAAAGAGGGATCCAGTATGCCTACCTTAAACTCCGCATCCAGTGTTGATCCCTTTGTGCTTGGTTGTTTCCCAACTGCAAATCTCCTCCCAAGGCTGACCTGCATTCATCAAAAGACAAAGAAGAAACTACAAGCATGCATTCTATATATGTATTAGTGGGTTAGACATCATAAACAAGAAATGTAAGCAAATCATAAATATTTAAGACATCATTTGGTTGGATGGAAAAAGTACTTCTTTATATTAATCTCACAAAAAGTCACTTACAACATGAGACCAACACTTTTGCTCGAACTTGGTCCTGGGCTCCTCTTCACCATGCACCAACTTCTTCCATGTCTTCTTCTCCTCTTCAGTTCTCTCTAGGGAAATGGCAAGGGATTGCAATTGGGGAAAAGGGGGAATGATAAAATGGGTAGAGTTTCTTTGCTTTCGTGCTTCCCTTTGGAATGGGACCCCAACACCTTATTTTATAGGCCAAAAGAGACAGTAATGGTTGGGGTGACTGGCTATGGGTAGTCAACTAGTTAAATAATGACCCGAAAACCCGTATCTATATTCAATTTTCATTTTTCACGATTTTTTGTGAGTGTACACGAGTTGTAGTGGTGCAGCAAGCATGTGTATGTGGGCAGTAGTGGTGTAGGGTGTGTACACCTTCAAAACAATGATTTTTAGAAGTGTTGTTTAGCGATGGATTGACAAAGATAGAAGATTAGATGGCCTGATGTTAGGCATGCATGTCTGGTGCAATTTAGGGTTATAACAATCTTCCTTTTTTCCAACATCAACACATAATTCTTTGCCTTCATTTGAAATGTCTTCAAGATCTTCCTTTGTGCTACTATCACTTGATTATCTATCTTCACTCGAAATGTTTTCAATATCACATTTAGAAATAATACAATCAAGGTTTTTTGGATATTCTTTACCTTTAATTATCTTGATGGAGTGATCTTCAATATCTTCCTTCTCCTTCTTGCTTTGATATGTATCCTATAGATTTAGCCATAGATACTTAGCGGAAGTGCATTGTCCCATGCTCTCTTTTATAGGGCTTCAGATTTCACTAAGAATGGTCTTGAGAGACAATGTATCATTCTTCTTTCCTTCCTTTTGAGTTGCAAACTTTGACTTGTTCTTCAATGAAACTGATCCACCAATGGATGCCTTCCAAATAGCTGCTCCCATTTCCTTCAAATGTACTCTCATCTCTATTCTCCAAGTAGAATAGTTTTCCTCATTAAGGATTGGAACTTCATCATCCATTTATGTGTCTATGGATCTCCTTAAATCTTGTTAAGGCTTGTAGTGAAGGCCTGCTCTAATTCCAATTGTTGGACACACCTACCACACTTAGAGGGGGGGGGCGGGGGGGTGAATGAGTGTGGGTATATTTTTCCCAAAAATTTCCTCTTACACAAAACTCATTAGTTTGAATTCAAAATTTTACTCATTACTCATTCAAAAGGAAGTTGAAGAGGGTTTATATAGATATAGAAGTGATCATTATTATATTGACTATAACTATCTTTCAGATAACACTAAGAATTTTCTTAGGAGGAGTCTAAGGCACATCTTGAAATTAAAGGAAATTATCAAGGAACAAGAAGAGAGCAATAAGACTCAATTAGAAGAAAAAGAAGAAGATATCACAAGACTAAAGAATGGAAAAGAAGATAGTAATGTAGATGATGAGATTAGCAAAAGTTTTGAAACTATTTTTCATCTCAAGACCCAAATTGAAGAAGCCAAAAGAATAGAGGATATATTAAAGAATCAAATAAATGAAAAAGAAGAGTCATGTTGTAAGTTAGAAGTTGAAATTGTTGACCTTAGAAAGAAGGTAGAAAAGGCAAACAAATTCTTGAATAGCTTACAAATCTTGGATGAGATCTTGGAAAGTCAAAGATCACCATGTGATAAATCAGGACTTGGATACAAAGAAGAAGCTACATATGTTGAAGAAAGCACCTCAAGGAAGCATGAGGTAAGTCCATCAAAGAAGGAAGACAATGTTGCAAAACAACCATCTACACAAGGAAAAGAAAATATCAAAATAACAAAGCAAGGAAGACATCAAGAAAATATTCTTGGGACACCAAAGAAAAGGTATGAACGTATTTTTCATGGGCATTGTTATTAATGTAATGGATATGGTCACAAAGATTTTGAATGTAGATCTTATGAAAGGAGATATAACAAAATATTTTATAACACCATGAGGTTTTGGAGATGTGATCAAGTAGGACACATTGTTGTTCACTATAACACCCTTAGATGTTACAGCTATAGTGCATTTGGCCACAAATCCTAGGCATGATGGAACATAAGAAGAAAGTCCATGATGATAACTTCAAATAGCATGGCTAGAAGAAGGAATGAAGTAAGGAAGGGAGACATATTTGAAAATATGGATGCTCAGAGATGAAGTTCTGAGGAGCAAGGACATCTATATAAGTGGGTGAACAAGACAGAGAAGCCAGAACATAATGAAATATTGAAGGTAATTTCAAATGTGTCATCCATTGAGGCATACATGGGTGACAATGGTATATTTTATCACATTTATTTTCAAAGGAGGAGAATTTTCCTAAGAAGTGGATCCCTTGGAGAAGGAACAAAATAAAGAGGAAAAGAAACCCCACAAACTAGATTATATCCTAAGTCAGAGGTGCAATGTGACCTTTTGGTGCAATGTGATAAGACACGTGCAAATCTAGGTGGTTAAGATTGGTGCACCTCAGATCGACGATCGTCGATCATATCAGGGCTTCAACATGTGCATGGGATAAAAAAAGTAGAGCAGGCCAGGGAAAACAACCGCGGTTTGTGAAGGCGCTACATGTCAGCTAGAGACACACATCAGGCCCAAAAGTGGGGAAATTTCAAACCACTTTTCGCAACCCCAATATGCGCATGTGCATATAGTGTCCTATCCCGGGCTGACAAGTGGTCATCCCCCATCACTTATGCTCCCTCCATCTATCTTCTACTCACCATCCCACCGACACTTGTCCCTCTCTCATCTCCCACCACTTGTACCACCTCTCTCCACATCACCTCCATCCCATTACAACTCATCGTTTGCTTGTATGGCCCCCACACTCTCCTCAGTCTCCTCGTCCATCCATAGCTATCCACCTGGCCATCTTCCATTTTCTACTCCCGAGTGTGCCAATCATTTCGTCAGTAGCCACGTCTTCTGTCAAGATTGCCTGCAAGCATCCAACTCAAATCCAAACGATGAATGTTGAGGCTGCCATGTCTTATAGGTGCAGAGTTGACTTGGATTTTCTGTGAGCCTGATGAAGTAGTTATTAAGGCAGGTGTGGGGGGTTGAACATCATTTTCACCATAAATGGAAAACCCAGAAGGGGACTGTCAACTAGTCAATTCATCTGCAGGTTCATTCTAAAATGCGATTGCGTCTGACAGAGCTCGCTTCTAATAGGAAACTTCATGCGCAGTCTGCCAGGAAGCATGTAGATGTAAAACCTTAAAAGAAAAGTCTTGAGCATGTCTCTAGGTTTTTTGTCTCTGGCTATATAGGATTCATTTTCATATTTTGAAAATGGAGGATAGTTGAGCGAGGATCCTGTATTGTAAAGTTTTGATGAAGCACTGGTCCATATCATTATGTATTTGCATTTGAAACTTCTTGTTTAATGAAAGTCAACTTCTTTCCATCTCTTTGTAAATTATGTGTTAAGACACTCAGAATTGGAGGATCTAGTCGAGGGTTGTGATGTTGTTTTGATGTAGTTTTGATCATTTCAATATTTTCACCAGTTTTAATTAGTTTCCTGTGTTATCTTTTCCCCCGTATTATATTGAGTAGCTCGGAATTGGAGGATCCAGTTGAGCTCTTACAGTAGCATTGTGATGTAGGTTTAACCATCGTGTTGTTGTATCTATTTCTTTTAAACATATATTAGTGTCTGAAGCTTTGAGTCCAAGAGGATCTCATTCCTTAAGCTTTTCTTCCTTAGGCGGCTGGAAGAACCGATGTCCATAGCAGGCCCTTACATATCCTCACCAGTTATTCTCCCTACTCCCCTTTTAGTGCAACTTACTGACTGAAGTTGGATCAAGACCTCACTTACCTATGCATTGCATGGTCCAGGATTCTAAGTTAAAGCGATACAATATTGAGACCGCATCCATTAGACCACCCTTTAAACTATCTACTATGACATACAAACTGATGGGTATCGAGCTTACCTCTGACGTAATCTAGAGGTGACTTCTCGTGCTAACAGTATCAGTCATGTACATACATAGGATGACCTTGTATAAGTCACGTACATACACGCATTGTTGTGTAGAAGACCGCGTATATGTGGTAAAGCCTTGGGAAAAAGGAAATGCACATGAGTTGTAGCTTGATGTGATGGTATAACACTCTTTTGCAGGGTCTGACATTATTTTTGCAGGTTCTGACATTATTTTTGCAGGTTCTGACACTATTTTTCTGTAGGTTTAAATGTTCATCTATTGTATTATGTAGAATAAAATCTTGGGTGCATGGCACTAACCCATGAGTTTTGATCGATGCATTTTCTATTGAAGAACAATGTTGATTATGACAGTGAAGTTATTACACCTTGATTATGTGATATATCTTGATGATGTATTGGAATCTTACTTGTTGGAAAGCTTGATGCATGCAACATATGGATGGGCTACACATTGGGACATGTGGTTGAAAAAATGATCATTTTGTACATCATTGATGATCTATAGTTACTACATGATAATACACCATTGGTATTACTTGATTAGTACAAAAATTGGTATTTGTTTGATACATGGTTCATGATGGAGACATATCATGCGTGATATGATACATTGTTTGGCATGTTGGTAGATGCACATGGTTGGCATATTGGTAGATACATATTTTGGGTGTCACATACTCACTACGAAATTCAAACTTTTTCATTGATTTCTCAACAATTAGAATCCTCGAAGTCCTATGGGGCTTAGCACAGGCTAGATCTTTCCTTTTTCCACCTCCATATGATTGTAGTTCACGACTATGGGTCAAATCAGCACGATGTCTTTTTGCACTTCACGAATCGGTGCTACCAGAATGTCGAGTCTCTCGACTCTGAAAACCCCAAAGCTTGAAACAACAAAATGATGAACCCCGATGGGGCTAGCAAGGGGAAATTTTCTCTCTTGGTGTATTGTCTACGTGACCCTATACTATCTCCTCGCACTTAAGCTAGCCAAGAGCTTGCGATATATGACTTCTACCTTCCCCCATTCAAATCCCCGAAACTTTCGAGGTCTCCAAAATTTCCCTCCAAAGGGAGATCGATGGTCGTAATCCTCCCATGATCCAATGGTATGGATCCTTTTGGGGTTTCGATACTCAGAAGCTTGAAATGCAATGACTCCAAGACTCTTCGTCATTCAAATCTCCGAATTCCGATATGGAAATTCATGTAAGAGATCGACAACTCTTAATAGTGTGGATCCAATGGTCCACGAGATTTCGGTACTTTCCCCTGACTCTGACTGCTCACCATGCGTCTCCCTTGATGGATGGTCTTGGTTCCTTTGGGACTTCTCGTCTCCACTACTGCGTGTATCAGAATTTCGGGTATCGGGATTTTGCGATTTGAGAAGGCAAGGTTTCTTGCCTTCTTAGATTCTAGGATGACGAAACGCCGAAACGTAGAACGGTAGCCACATGTCCCTTCGATGGATGACGACAACCTTCATCCAAGATCAATGGTCATGACCTTTTTGAGATGATCAATGGTCATGATCAAATCCTAAATTTCCTCAATCTCATTCACATATTACGCCATTTCGGGGTTTCAGTGATCGGGATTTTGTGACTCGCGAAGACAAGGGTTCTTGTCCTTTCATTTTCCTGGGTGCCGAAATGCCGAAGCGCTTACCAGCAGCCACGTATACTCCCTCAAATGGACTATCCTTTTTGTTTCATGATTTCTCGACTCGCGACCCCTAGTGACACAAATCCTTTGTCAACTCGAATCCCCGGTATACAAAATACCGATGGACTCTCGATCTCCGCCATGTGTCCTTCATGGATGGACGATCTAGATCTATATCAGGACTTTCACCATGGAGTGTCTCGAACCCTTGTCATCAGGATTCCCAGAATCCCAACTCCCCAATACCGACTCCTCTCTCAGGACTTTTGCCCTTGTTCACGAGGGCTTAACCCTCATGCATCTCTTAACAGATCCAACGACTGTCAGGTTTTTCTAGCTAAGATCTGACGGATCAGATCTGTCCCACGTCGTACACTCTCCCACTACTCTCTGGACATGGAAAAATCAATGGTCCAGATGTTCTCATGGACCTTGGGGATCTATGATCCCAATCTCTTTTCTACCCACGAAGACACAAAAAGACAAAGTGGTAAGGAATTTAACCTCCCTCTTTCTCCTACCAATCTAACGGTCATGGCTGACCACAGATTTCCCGACGGGATCTCCTCCGTCGATTAACACCTATTCAAGGTTAAGGCACTTAACCCTCCAGTTTCTTCTTCTGATCTGATGGTCATGAGTGACCACCAATCTCCCAATGGGATCTTGTCCATCGATTCGATACTTATCAGGGATGTCTTAAGGCCTTGCGCCTTCACTTCCTTTTCCCAGGTTATTTATGGGCCTTTTAGAGAAGGGTATCTCTATGGGGAGGTTTACCCAGGGTACTGTTAATGGATAAATTCGTGAGTGCGGACATAGACCAATCTCCCTAGATCCACCTGGATCTAGAACAAAACGAAACAGAATACTACTCTTTCCCTAGATCTAGATTATTGAACGA
>JZKD02S1790272.1:561753-575477 GCA_000966675.3 Picea glauca | reverse complement strand
GGAACAGCACGCGGGTACACGCGTGCTGTCTTGGTGACAGTCGCGGGTCTGTTAGGCAGCTTTTCAGCTTGGGTGGGGCAGTCATCCCCTCCTGTGGTGAGAAGAGCTCCTCTCATAGGTTTAGAGTCTGAGGTTGCACAGTCAGCAGGTTAGGGCATTTCTTCCTTAGCTTGTGCTTGTTATTTGATTTTTTGATAGAAAAGGCAAAAGAGAAAAAATATTGTTGTGTTATGGTTTTTAGGCAAGTGTTGGAATTAGTGTTTTCTTGATTGCTTTTGCATTTCATGCTCTGATTCTGTTTGCAATCCGCGCTTTAAGCCAGAGTTTTCTTTTATTTCTCTTGGTTTTGATCTTGTCATCATTTTTTCTTGTTGCGTGATTGTGCAATAAAATAAAATAAAAAATAAAAAAAATTCTTTCGTTTTCTTCTTGATTTAAAGATTGAGTTGTTGCGTCAGTAGCTTGGAAAGAAGTCTTTTGCATAAGTTTTTGCAGTGCATGTTTAGTATAAGTAGCTCGCAGATCTGAGTGAAAGTTCTCTTCATTTACTACATAAAAACTTAGTAAATCTGAAAAAGAAAAGAAGTCTTTTCATTGAAAAGTTGTTGGTTTTGCATTTTAGAAAAAGTTTGTTTTCAAGCATTTCTGTGCATTTGGCTTTAAGTCTGTTTTACACACCACCAGTTTCACTTCTGCACCTTGAAATTTAATAAGCCCATTAAAAGCAATGCTAAATAAAATCAAGTAGACTTTTCTGTTTGTAGGGTGCACACATTAGCTCAGGATAGGGCCTTGGAATAGGTTGGAGAGTAAATTCTCCAAGGCCACCAAAACCAAACATTGGAGTCTGTCATTAGGGAGTGTAGAAGTCCGGTTACGAAAAGTTATTTAGGACCCCCCTCTAACACAGTGGCTAAACACGAGGTTGCGTAAGGAAAGGCAGCGGAGATAACCCCTCCAAAGCTGGACCGAGCATTGTGAAGAACACATATAGAGGATCTGTTAAGGGATTTCGTCGTTAGCATTTGCCACGGAGCTTCGTGGGTCTCGAATCCGTTCGAGGTCCTCAGTCGTCTTTCAGAACACTTTCTCTCGATACCCTTGACAGGTTTTGAGCTTGATACCCTGCTCATTGTGGTCTTCCGACAGCCGACTGTACCTGCCTGATAGCTGTTCACGTGTCGACAAACTAGTTGCCTATCTTTTCTAGGGACTTACACAGGTGACTGCGGGGGTATACCGCGGTACCTAGGACGAACTTTGGACCAACACTTTGCAGAGTAGACCCGGAGGGTGCTTCCATATTCGAGTTGCACTTGCACCGGTAACCGTTCTTCCTACTAATATAGTGTTTTCTTGATTTATCTTCTAGGGGATTTCTTTTAGTGCGTGTTACTGTTTGTCCATGTAGAATACCTTAGCGTGTCATGAATTCTCTCACACAGTGGAGGATTCAGAGCTCCGCCGGTCACGAAGGCTTCTGGGCCTGCTGCCGGTTATTCTGGAGCCACCCCCACCACCACTGAGGCGGAAGTTAGACCATCTTGGGTCTTTTGAAGCAACCGGGGCTTTCAATCCCAAACAACCCCCCGAGGAATCGACCACCAATCTTGGATTGGTTGAAACCTCAGACGCTGATTTTGGGCTGGACGTTATTATTTCAGTCCAATCTTACGAACGCCTATTATCGCCTAACCCAGTTATGGAAAAAATCATTTCAACTGGGACTTCCTCCATTCCTATCACTGTTGTCACTACAAGAGAAGCCTCTCCTAACTTACCGTCGGTGGTCAGGAGAACCATGGCCCCAGCCACAACTTCGTCGCAAAGTGGACTGACCCCATCTATCATGGCGTCCACAATTCCCTTTACATCTAGTGCGACGGGTGCTCCGTTTTCATACGGGATGCCTAGTTCAGGAACGAGTCCTGCACTCACAACCTCCACTTTACAGACTTTGGGTCTGGGGGTAGGGAGCTCTAATGCTCCTCTACAAGGTCAACTTGGGGGCATTCCTATCCCTTTCAATGCTTTTCCTCACACTGGAGGTCATATTGCTCCTTCGTCCCCATCGCTCGGTGGTCCGCATCAGTAGACCGTCGGGCAGCCCGCACACACAAGTTCACTTGGAGCCGGGAGTCAAGGACAACCTACGCAAACTTTGCTGGTAGGTTCGTCACCATTCTCTTGGAATGGGGCGGTTGGTAATAACACTCTCACACCGAGTGCTTTCCCATNGTTCACGTGCCGGAAAACTAGTTGCCTATCTTTTCTAGGGACTTACACAGGTGACTGCGGGGGTATACCGCGGTACCTAGGACAGACTTCGGACCAACGCTTTGCAGAGTAGACCTGGAGGGTGCTTTCGTATTCGAGTTGCACTTGCATCGGTAAGGTACTCTAGTGTTGGTTGTGGTAACCGTTCTTCCTACTAATATAGTGCTTGCTTGATTTATCTTCTAGGGGCTTTCTTTTAGTGCGTGTTACTGTTTGTCTGTGTAGAATACCTTAGCGTGTCGTGAATTCTCTCACACAGTGGAGGATTCAGAGCTCCGTCGATCACGAAGGCTTCTGGGCCTGCCATCGGTTATCCTGGAGCCACCCCCGCCACCACTGAGGCGGAGGTTAGACCATCTTGGGTCTTTTGAAGCAACCGGGGCTTTCGATCCCAAACAACCCCCCAAGGAATCGACCACCAATCTTGGATTGGTTGAAACCTCAGACGCTGATTTTGGGCCAGACGTTATTATTTCAGTCCAATCTTACGAACGCCTATTATCGCCTAACCCAGTTATTGAAAAAATCATTTCAACTGGGACTTCCTCCATTCCTATCACTGTTTTCACCACAGGAGAAGCCTCTCCTAACTTACCTTCGGTGGTCAGGAGCACCATGGCCTCGGCCGCAACTTCGTCGCAAAGTGGACCGACCCCATCTATCGTGGCGGCCACAAATCCATTTACATCTAGTATGACAGGCACTCTGTTTTCATACGGGATGCCTAGTTCAGGAACGAGTCCTGCACTCACTTCTTCCATTTCACATACTTTGGGTCTGGGGGCAGGGAGCTCTAACGCTCCCTTGCAAGGTCAACCTGGGGGCATTCCTGTCTCTTTCAATGTTTTTCCTTACGCTGGGGGTCATATCCCTCCTTCGTCCCTGTCTCTCAGTGGTCCGCATCAGCAGACCGTCGGGCAGCCCGCACACACAAGTTCACTTGGAGCTGGGAGTCAAGGACAACCTGCGCAAACTCAACCAGTAGGATCATCGTCATTCTCTTGGAATGGGGCGGTTGGTAATAACACTCTCACACCGAGTGCTTTCCCATCTGGGGGAACTCCTATTTTTGGAAAGTCTAATCCGACACAGGGTATTATTCCTGCGTTGGGGGCACATATACCAGGACCTTGGAACTCAAGACAAGGATCCAATCCTGCCACGGGAATTCCATTCTGGGGTAATGCTTTCCACAATCAATGGAACCCCAGACAAGCTACTATGCCTCTCCCCACAGGACCGGCATGGAATAATCCTTCCCAAAGTCCACAAAACACGATGAATGNTTTGTAGGGTGCACACATTAGCTCAGGATAGGGCCTTGGAATAGGTTGGAGAGTAAATTCTCCAAGGCCACCCAAACCAAACATTGGAGTCTGCCATTAGGGAGTGTAGAAGTCCAGTTATGGAAAGTTATTCAGGACCCCCCTCTAACACAAAGGCTAAACACGAGGTCGCGTAAGGAAAGGCAGTGGAGATAACCCCTCCAAAGCTGGACCGAGCGTTGTGGAGAACACATATAGAGGATCTGTTAAGGGATTCCGTTGTTATCATTTTCCACGGAGATTTGTGGGTCTCGAATCCATTCGAGGTCCTCAGTCATCTTCCGGAACACTTGCTCTCGATACCCTTGATAGGTTTCGGGCTTGATACCCTGCTCATTGTGGTCTTCCGACTACCGACTGTACCCGCCTGATAGTTGTTCACGTGCCGGCAAACTAGTTGCCTATCTTTTCTAGGGACTTACACAGGTGACTGCGGGGGTATACTGCGGTACCTAGGATGGACTTCGGACCAATGCTTTGCAGAGTAGACCCGGAGGGTGCTTCCGTATTCGATTTGCACTTGCACCCGTAAGGTACTCTAGTGTTGGTTGTGGTAACCGTTCTTCCTACTAATATAGTGTTTGCTTGATTTATCTTATAGGGGATTTCTTTTAGTGCGTGTTACTGTTTGTCCATGTAGAATACCTTAGCGTGTCATGAATTCTCTCACACAGTGGAGGATTCAGAGCTCCACCGGTAACGAAGGCTTCTGGGCCTACCGCCGGTTATCCTGGAGCCACCCCCGCCACCACTGAGGCGGAAGTTAGACCATCTTGGGTCTTTCAAAGCAACCGGGGCTTTCAATCCCGAACAAACCCCCGAGGAATCGACCGCCAATCTTGGATTGGTTGAAACCCCAGACGCTGATTTTGGGCCGGACGTTATTATTTCAATCCAATCTTATGAACGCCTATTATCGCCTAACCCAGTTATGGAACAAATCATTTCAAYTGGGACTTCCTCCATTCCCATCACTGTTGTCACCACAGGAGAAGCCTCTCCTAACTTACCGTCGGTGGTCAGGAGCACCATGGCCCCGGCCGCAACTTCGTCGCAAAGTGGACCGACCCCATCTATCGTGGCGGCCACAAATCCTTTTACATCTAGTGCGACAGGCTCTCCATTTTCATACGATATGCCTAGTTCAGGAATGAGTCCTACACTCACAACCTCCACTTTACAAACTTTGGGTCTGGGGGCAGGGAGCTCTAACGCTCCTCTGCAAGGTCAACTTGGGGGAATTCATGTCCCTTTCAATGCTTTTCCTCAAGTTGGAGGTCATATTCCTCCTTCGTCCCTGTCGCTCGATGGTCCACATCAGCAGACCGCCGGGCAGCCCGCACACACAAGTTCACTTCGAGTCGGGAGTCAAGAACAACCTGTGCAAACTTTGCCAGTAGGTTCGTCACCGTTCTCTTGGAATGGGACGATTGGTAATAACACTCTCAGACCAAGTGCTTTCCCATCTGGGGGCACTCCTATTTTTGGACAGTCTAATCCGGAACAGGGTACTATTCCTGCACTGGAGGCACATATACCAGGACCTTGGAACTCAGGACAAGGATCCAATACCGCCACGAGAATGTCGTTCTGGGGTAACGCTTTCCACAATCAATGGAACCCCGGACAAGCTACTATGCCTCTCCCCACAGGACCAGCATGGAATAATCTTTCCCAAAGTCCACAAAACATGATGAATGCCCAAAACCCTATGTCCTTCATGGGGAATCAGCCAATGATGTCCCCGCAAATGCAAAACCCTTTCGCTGGTCAAGGCCAAGGTTTCTACCCAAACCCTGNCCACTAAAAGCAACGCTTAATAAAATCAAGTAGACTTTTCTGTTTGTAGGGTGCACATATTAGCTCAGGATAGGGCCTTGGAATAGGTTGGAGAGTAAATTCTCCAAGGCCACCCTAACTAAACATTGGAGTCTGTCATTTAGGGAGTGTAGAAGTCCAGTTACGAAAAGTTATTCAGGACCCCCCTCTAACACAGGGGCTAAAGACGAGGTCGCGTAAGGAAAGGCAGTGGAGATAACCCCTCCAAAGCTGGACTGAACGTGGTGGAGAACACATATAGAAGATCTGTTAAGGGATTCCGTCGTTATCATTTTCCACGGAGCTTCGTGGGTCTCGAATCCATTCGAGGTCCTCAGTCGTCTTCCGGAACACTTTCTCTCGATACCCTTGACAGTTTTCGGGCTCGATACCCTGCTCATTGTGGTCTTTGGACTGTCGACTGTACCCGCCTGATAGCTGTTCACGTGCTGGCAAACTAGTTGCTTATATTTTCTAGGGACTTACACAAGTGACTGCGGGGGTATACCGCGGTACCTAGGGTGGACTTCGGACCAACGCTTTGCAGAGTAGACCCAGAGGGTGCTTCCGTATTCGAGTTGCACTTGCACCGGTAAGGTACTCTAGTGTTGGTTGTGGTAACTGCTCTCCCTACTAAAATAGTGCTTTCTTGATTTATCTGCTAGGGGATTTCTTTTAGTGCGTGTTACTGTTTGTTCGTGTAGACTACCGTAGCGTGTCGTAAATCTTCTCACAAAGTGGAGGATTCAGAGCTCCACCGGTCACGAAGGCTTCTGGGCCTACCGCCGATTATCCTGGAGCCACCCCCGCCACCACTGAGGTGGAAGTTAGACCATCTTGGGTCTTTCGAAGCAACCGGGGCTTTCGATCCTGAAAAACCCCCCGAGGAACTGACCGCCAATCTTGAATTGGTTGAAACCTCAGACGCTGATTTTGGGCCGAACACTATTATTTCCATCGAATCTTACGAACGCCTATTATCGCCTAACCCAGTTATGGAACAAATCATTTCAACTGGGACTTCCTCCATTCCTATCATTGTTGTCACCATAGGAGAAGCCTCTCCTAACTTACCGTCAGTGGTCAGGAGCACCATGGCCCCAGCCGCAACTTCGTCGCAAAGTGGACCGACCCCATCTATCGTGGCGGCCACAAATCCCTGTACATCTAATGCGGCAGGCGCTCCGTTTTCGTACGGGATGCCTAGTTCAGGAACGAGTCCTGCACTCACAACCTCCACTTTACGGACTTTGGGTCTGGGGGCAAGAAGCTCTAACGCTCCTCTGCAAGGTCAACTGGGGGGCATTCCTGTCCCTTTCAATGTTTTTCCTCACGCTGGAGGTCATATTCCTCCTTCGTCCCCGTCGCTCGGTGGTCCGCATCAGTAGACCGTCGGGCAGCCCGCACACACAAGTTCACTTGGAGTCGGGATTCAAGGATAACCTACGCAAACTTTGCCGGTAGGTTTGTCACCATTCTCTTGGAATGGGGCGGTTGGTAATAACACTCTCACACCAGTGCTTTCCCATCTGGGGGCACTCCTATTTTTGGACAGTCAAATCCGGCACAGGGTACTATTCCTGCGCTGGGGGCAAATATACCAGGACCTTGGAACTCAGGACAAGGATCCAATCCCGCCACGGGAATTCCGTTCTGGGGTAATGATTTCCATAATCAATGGAACCCCGGACAAGCTACTATGCCTCTCCCCACAGGACCGGCATGGAATAATCCTTCCCAAAGTCCATAAAACACGATGAATGCCCAAAATCCTATGTCCTTCATGGGGAATCAGCCAATGATGTCCCCGCAAATGAAAAACCCTTTCGCTGGTCAAGGCCAAGGTTTCTACCCAAACCCTAGNTGAAAAGTTGTTGGTTTTGCATTTTAGAAAAAGTTTGTTTTCAAGCATTTTTGTGCATTTTGCTTTGAGTCTGTTTTACACACCATCAGTTTCACTTCCACACCTTGAGATTTAAAAATCCCACTAAAAGCAACACTTAATAAAATCACGTAGACTTTTCTGTTTGTAGGGTGCACACATTAGCTCAGGATAGGGCCTTGGAATAGGTTGGAGAGTAAATTCTCCAAGGCCACCCAAACTAAACATTGGAGTCTGTCATTTAGGGAGTGTAGAAGTCCAGTTACGGAAAGTTATTCAGGACCCCCCTCTAACACAGGGGTTAAACACGAGGTCGCGTAAGGAAATGCAGTGGAGATAACCCCTCCAAAGCTGGATCGAACGTGGTGGAGTACACATATAGAGGATCTGTTAAGGGATTCCGTCGTTAGCATTTTCCACGGAGCTTCGTGGGTCTCGAATCTGTTCAAGGTCCTCAGTCGTCTTCCGGAACACTTGCTCTCGATACCCTTGACAGCTTTCGGGCTTGATACCCTGCTCATTGTGGTCTTCGGACTGTCGACTGTACCCGCCTGATAGCTGTTCATGTGCTGGAAAATTAGTTGCCTATCTTTTCTAGGGACTTACACAGGTGACTGCGAGGGTATACCGCGGTACCTAGGGTGGACTTCGGACCAACGCTTTGCAGAGTAGAACCAGAGGGCGCTTCCGTATTCGAGTTGCACTTGCACCGGTAAGGTACTCTAGTGTTGGTTTTGGTAACTGCTCTTCCTACTAAAATAGTGCTTGCTTGTTTTATCTTCTAGGGGCTTTCTTTTAGTGCGTGTTACTGTTTGTTCGTGTAGCCTACCTTAGCGTGTTGTGAATCTTCTCACAAAGTGGAGGATTCAGAGCTCCGCCGGTCACGAAGGCTTCTGGGCCTACCACCGGTTATCCTGGAGCCACCCCCGCCACCTCTGAGGCGAAGGTTAGACCATCTTGGGTCTTTCGAAGCAACCGGGGCTTTCAATCCCGAACAACCACCCGAGGAATTAATGGCCAATCTTGGCGCAGTTGAAACCTCAGACGCTGATTTTGGGCCGGACGTTATTATTACAGTCCAATCTTACGAACGCCTATTATCGCCTAACCCATTTATGGAACAAATCATTTCAACTGGGACTTCCTCCATTCCTATCACTGTTGTCACCACAGGAGAAGCCTCTCCTAACTTACCGTCGGTGGTCAGGAGCACCATGGCCCCGGCCGCAACTTCGTCGCAAAGTGGCCCGACCCCATCTATCATGGCGGCCACAAATCCCTTTACATCTAGTGCGACGGGCGCTCCATTTTCATACAGGATGCCTAGTTCAGGAACGAGTCCTGCACTCACAGCCTCCACTTTACAGACTTTGGGTCTGGGGGCAGGGAGCTCTAACGCTCCTCTGCAAGATCAACTTGGGGGCATTCCTGTCCCTTTCAATGCTTTTCCTCACGCTGGAGGTCATATTCCTTCTTCGTCCCCGTCGCTCGGTGGTCCGCATCAGCAGACCGCCGGACAGCCCGCACACACAAGTTCACTTGGAGCCGGGAGTCAAGGACAACCTGTGCAAACTTTGCCGGTAGGTTTGTCACCGTTCTCTTGGAATGGGGCGGTTGGTAATAACACTCTCACACCGAGTGCTTTCCCATCTGGGGGCACTCCTATTTTTGGACAGTCTAATCCGGCACAGGGTACTATTCCTGCGCTGGGGGCACATATACCAGGACCTTGGAACTCAGGACAAGGATCCAATCCCGCCACGGGAATGTCGTTCTGGGGTAATGCTTTCCACAATCAATTTAACCCCGAACAAGCTACTATGCCTCTCCCCACAGGACCTGCATGGAATAATCCTTCCCAAAGTCCGCAAAACACGATGAATGCCCAAAATCCTATGTCCTTCATGGGGAATCAGCCAATGATGTCCCCGCAAATGAAAAACCGTTTCGCTGGTCAAGGCCAAGGTTTCTACCCAAACCCTGACCAACAACCAAACTTTTCCTGGCAACCTGGTGCCAGTCAAACCCCAGGACCCTTTTATCCCGGCTATCAGCAACAGNTTGGAAAGAAGTCTTTTGCATAATTTTTTGCAGTGCATGTTTAGTATAAGTAGCTCGCAGATCTGAGTGAAAGTTCTCTTCATTTACTGCATAAAATCTTAGTAAATCTGAAAAACAAAAGAAGTCTTTTCATTGAAAAGTTGTTGGTTTTGCATTTTAGAAAAAGTTTGTTTTTCAAGCATTTCTATGCATTTTGCTTTGAGTCTGTTTTACACACCATCAGTTTCACTTCTGCACCTTGAGATTTAATAAGCCCATTAAAAGAAACGCTAAATAAAATCAAGTAGACTTTTCTGTTTGTAGGGTGCACACATTAGCTCAGTATAGGGCCTTGGAATAGGTTGGAGAGTAAATTCTCCAAGGCCACCCAAACCAAACATTGGAGTCTGTCATTAGGGAGTGTAGAAGTTCGGTTACAGAAATTTATTCAGGACCCCCCTCTAACACAGGGGATAAACACGAGGTCGCGTAAGGAAAGGCAGCGGAGATAACCCCTCCAAACCTGGACCGAGCGTTGTGGAGAACACATATAGAGGATCTGTTAAGGGATTTCGTCGTTAGCATTTGCCACGGACCTTCGTGGGTCTCGAATCCGTTCGAGGTACTCAGTCGTCTTCCGGAACACTTGCTCTCGATACCCTTGACAGGTTTCGGGCTTGATACCCTTCTCATTGTGGTCTTCCGACTGCCGACTGTACCGGCCTGATAGTTGTTCATGTGCCGACAAACTATTTGCCTATCTTTTCTAGGGACTTACACAGGTGACTGCGGGGGTATACCGCGGTACCTAGGATGGACTTCGGACCAACGCTTTGCAGAGTAGACCCGGAGGGTGCTTCCATATTCGAGTTGCACTTGCACCGGTAAGGTAGTCTAGTGTTGATTGTGGTAATCGTTCTTCCTACTAATATAGTACTTGCTTGATTCAGAGCTCCTCCGGTCATGAAGGCTTCGGGGCCTGCCACCGGTTATCCTGGAGCCACCCCCGCCACCACTGAGGCGGAAGTTATACCATCTTGGGTCTTTTGAAGCAACCGGGACTTCCGATCCCGAACAACCCCCCGAGGAATCGACTGCCAATCTTGGATTGGTTGAAACCTCAGATGTTGATTTTGGGCTGGAAGTTATTATTTCAATCCAATCTTACGAACGCCTATTATCGCCTAACCCAGTTATGGAACAAATCATTTCAACTGGAACTTCATCCATTCCTATCACTGTTGTCACCACACGAGAAGCCTCTCCTAACTTACCGTCGGTGGTCAGAAGCACCATGGCCCTGGCCGCAACTTCATCGCAAAGTGGACCGACCCCATCTATCGTGGCGGACACAAATCCCTTTACATCTAGTGCGACAGGTGCTCCGTTTTCATGTGGGTGCCTAGTTCAGGAACGAGTCCTGCACTCACAACCTCCACTTTACAGAATTTGGGTCTGGGGGCAGGGATCTCTAACGCTCCTCTGCAAGGTCAAATTGGGGGCATTCCTATCCCTTTCAATGCTTTTCCTCACACTGGAGGTCATATTCCTCCTTTGTCCCCGTCGCTCGGTGGTCCGCATCAGCAGACCGCCGGGCAGCCCGCACACACAAGTTCACTTGGAGCCGGGAGTCAAGGATAACCTGCGCAAACTTTGTCGGTAGGTTCGTCACCATTCTCTTGGAATGGGGCAGTTGGTAATAACACTCTCACACCGAGTGCTTTCCCATCTGGGGGCACTCCTATTTTTGGACAGTCTAATCCGGCACAAGGTACTATTCCTGCGTTGGGGGCACATATACCAAGACCTTGGAACTCAAGACAAGGATCCAATCCTGCCATGGGAATGTCATTCTGGGGTAATGCTTTCCACAATCAATGGAACCCCGAACAAGCTACTATGCCTCTCCCCACAGGACCGGCATGGATTAATCCTTCCCAAAGTCTGAAAAACACGATGAATGCCCAAAATCCTATGTCCTTCATGGGGAATCAACCAATGATGTCCCCGCAAATGCAAAACCCTTTCGCTGGTCAAGGCCAAGGTTTCTACCCAAACCCTGGCCAGCAACCAAACTTTTCCTGGAAACCTGGTGCCAGTCAAACCCCAGGACCCTTTTATCCCGGCTATCAGCAACAACCTAAAATACATTTCTTGGCAAAATTACACTTGCCGGATTTAACACGGTTGTTGAATGATCCCATCTGTCACGATCCGCATTGGCCTCCTATGCCGACGAAGTTGCCTTCAGACATCCCAAAGTTCAAAGCCAAAACCAACGAAGATCCGGGTGATCACGTGACCACTTTCCACTTATGGTGTTCATCTAACTCACTGAAAGATGACTCCGTGCAGTTGCGATTGTTTCAACGCACTCTTATTGGGAGTGCNTTGCTAGGGACTTACACAGGTGACTGCGGGGGTATACCGCGGTACCTAGGACGGACTTCGGACCAACGCTTTGCAGAGTAGACCCGGAGGGTGCTTCCATATTCGAGTTGCACTTTCACCGGTAAGGTACTCTAGTGTTGGTTGTGGTAACCGTTCTTCCTACTAATATATCGCTTGCTTGATTTATCTCCTAGGGGTTTTCTTTTAGTGCGTGTTGTTGTTTGTTCGTGTAGACTGCCTTAGCGTGTCATGAATTCTCTCACAAAGTGGAGGATTCAGAGCTCCACCAGTCACGAAGGCTTCTGGGCCTACCGCTGGTTATCCTGGAGCCACCCCCACCACCACTGAGGCGGAAGTTAGACCATCTTGGGTCTTTTGAAGCAACCGGGGCTTTCGATCCCGAACAACCCCCCGAGGAATCGACCGCCAATCTTGGATTGGTTGAAACCTCAGACACTGATTTTGGGCCAGATGTTATTATTTCAATTCAATCTTACGAACGCCTATTATCGCCTAACCCAGTTATGGAACAAATCATTTCAACTGGGACTTCCTCCATTCCTATCATTGTTGTCACCACAGGAGAAGCCTCTCCTAACTTATCGTCGGTGGTCAGGAGCACCATGGCCCCGGCCGCAACTTCGTCGCAAAGTGGACCGACCCCATCTATCGTGGCAGCCACAAATCCCTTTACATCTAGTGCAACAGGCGCTCCGTTTTCATACGGGATGCCTAGTTCAGGAACAAGTCCTGCACTCACAACCTCCACTTTACCGACTTTGGGTCTGGGGGCAGGGAGCTCTAACGCTCCTCTGCAAGGTCAACTTGGGGGAATTCCTGTCCCTTTCAATGCTTTTCCTCACGCTGGAGGTCATATTCCTCCTTCGTCCCCGTCGCTCGGTGGTCCGCATCAGCAGACCGCCAGGCAGCCCGCACACACAAGTTCACTTGGAGCCAAGAGTCAAGGACAACCTGCACAAACTTTGTCGATAGGTTTGTCACCATTCTCTTGGAATGGGGCGGTTGGAAATAACACTCTCACACAGAGTGCTTTCCCATCGGGGGGCACTCCTATTTTTGGACGGTCTAATCCGGCACAGGGTACTATTCCTGCACTGGGGGCACATATACCAGGACCTTGGAACTCAAGACAAGGATCCAATCCCGCCACGGGAATGTCGTTCTGGGGTAATGCTTTCCACAATCAATGGAACCCCGGACAAGATACTATGCCTCTCCCCATAGGACCAGCATGGAATAATCCTTCCCAAAGTCCGCAAAACACGATGAATGCCCAAAATCCTATGTCCTTCATGGGGAATCATCCAATGATGTCCTCGCAAATGCAAAACCCTTTTGTTGGTCAAGGCCAAGGTTTCTACCCAAACCCTGGCCAGCAACCAAACTTTTCCTGGCAACCTGGTGCCAGTCAAACCCCAGGACCCTTTTATCCTAAACTACCTTTATTGGCAACATTAGACTTGCCAGATTTAACACGGTTGTTGAATGATCCCATCTGTCACGATCCGTGTTGGCCTCCTATGCCGACAAAGTTGCCTTCGGACATCCCAAAGTTCGAAGCCAAACCCAACGAAGATCCGGGTGATCACGTGACCACTTTCCACTTATGGTTTTCATCTAACTCACTAAAAGATGACTCCGTGCAGTTGCGATTGTTTCAATGCACTCTTATTGGGAGTGCCGCGAAATGGTACATAGAGCTTGACCGCTCACGATATTCCTTTTTCGACGAACTGGCTATGGCTTTCCTTAACCATTTCCAGTTACATGTGAGATACGACGTCGGCACAGAGTTTCTAGCCAATTTCGAGCAGACGTCAGCGGACCATATCTCGGATCATATTCGAGAGTGGCAACGCCGAAAGAGTCTTATCAAAGTACCCATCCCACCAGCATTCCTGCTGGAGTGGTTCCTTAAGTCTTTAGTTCCGCAGTTATCCAAAGACGTCGCAACTTCTGGGGTTTTCTCT
>JZKD02S1790272.1:549612-561743 GCA_000966675.3 Picea glauca | reverse complement strand
AGATTCTGAGAACTTTGAATTTTTGAGCAAAATTTGATCCCTTGATCAAGGTCGGATAAGCTCTGTAGTAAAACTACATTAATTTCGGTTTTCTTTTCTTGTTCTTTCATCATCCTTTCATTTTCGACCTTGCAACTTTGCAATTCAACCATGAGACTCCTCACAGTCTCAGCTAGATCTGGACTGGGTTCCTAATGAAGGAATTTGTGAAGTAGTTTTACCATGCCCCTTTGGAGAATTTGGAAGAGGACTCGAACTGGTAGAAGAAGAAGAAGATGATGATGATGGAGGAGAGGGTGGTGGAGAAGCACCATTCCCTCCATTTCTGTCTGGAGTTTTGTCACCATTGCCTCCCTTATGCATTGAAGAGTTGGAGCCTTCACCCTGTGACAATATGTTCCTTTCCATCAAGATCTTCATCATCTCTCTCATCTCCATGACAGCCTTTCTGAGATATTCATCTTCGGTAGGAACACGTTCATGACTTTCTGCATGAGCCATGCTTGGTGAATGTCTCCCTGAAACTTGCGGTGATGGTATATGCTTCCTCCTTGTCGGATAAGAACTTGGCTCCACAAGTTGACCTTCTCCTCTTGTGAGTTTCAACCTTGTGAGCATCAGAAACAAAACTTGCAAACAATCAAGTCTTCAAAAATCAGTTCTCTGATACCAACTTGATCTAAAATTGAAGAAGACTTGAAATACTTGAAATTATTTGCAATGTAAATGTTATGTTTTTAAAGAAAAAGGATTAGTTTGCAACACATAAATTAAAGGATTACTCATGAAAATTACACATAGATAGCAGCATAATCAATGAACATAAGAACATAAATACAACAATTTGATAAAGGAGTTCACCCCTCTCTTGGGCTACATCTCCTGGTACATCTTCCAATGGATCATTATTATTAATTTCTCAAAGTTCTCAAAAACATGTCTTACAATACTCAAACTAACAAACTGACTGCTCCAATGGCTTAAGAGCGTCCAAAAACCCCTGTCTGGGCTCTTTCGGCACCTCAATCGGTCGAAAAACGAAGAAGTTAGGCCTCTTGAAAGTCTCCCCCTTCAAGCTTGTTGTCTCTGCATCTACAAATTGCACCCTTGTCAAATGAACCTGGCACACACGCAATATAAAGCATGAAAACCCAGCACCAGTCGCAACCATGCCAACGGTGCAAACCGTAGGATGGTTAAGGGTGCACCAGCCCCTAACTGCCTAACACCTGGTCGTATGGGTCATAGGACCGCGTTCTTAAACAAATGGGGCTCCATCCCATATCAAATGATAACATAACACTTGGTGGGAGTTATAACCATTGGAATCATATATATAAAACGCGTGCCTAACCATAATACATAACCGTGGTCACATATATGAAAACGTGCGACCAAGGGCTGGGCTAGGCCGCGACCCGGTCACGGCCCAAAACCATACAATCAATTGACTTTATATTAAATTTGAAACACATATATGTCAAGGCATAAGCGATAGCCCATTGGTTATTGGAGTTTGTGGAAGTGTTATGTGGTGGGGAGGTTCGGGGGTCGAACCCCATAGACTCCATATATTTTAACAAATAACAATGACAACCACCACCGGGGTGCCACATGGCACCCAATCACTCGCTCGAACAGTGCCACATGTCGAATTCCCATTCAACCACCTGTCATCCAATAATAAACTGCCATGTCACCACACGTACGGTCGTACGACTTTTCCATGTTAGCCTGTACGGACTGTACAGTCAACATCAATTTTTTTTTGCCTATTTGACTTAATGAATAGATCGCTATATCTCTCGCTCCCGATGTCCATTTGAGATGAAACAAGTTGTGTTGGGTTCGCAACGATGAGTCCTACGCTCTCGTCTAGTTTGAAGAGATTATGAGAACTTTGAATTTTTGAGCAAAATTTGATCCCCTGATCAAGTTCGGATAAGCTCTGTAGTAAAAATACATTAATTTCAGTTTTCTTTTCTTGTTCTTTCATCATCCTTTCATTGTCGACCTTGCAACTTTTCAATTCAACCATGAGACTCCTCACAGTCTCAGCTATATCTGGAGGGGTTCCTATTGCTCTTCTTTCGTCAGACTCTTCATCTCGATTGTGGGAGCCTTCTCCCATCTCTTGGTGAGTCACCATTCTCTACATCTGTAAATTCCTGTGGCTGATTGTCCGCTTGGGTGAAAAGACAAATGTTGGTTATTAGTCAAGAGTTAGATAAATTTTTATAACATGTGCATAAATTCATAACTCTCTCACATGCATACACAGTTGGGTTCTCGTTTCCAGGTTTTGATCCTGAATAAGAGAGTTAAATTAGGGGGTTGCTCCTCTTAGTAGTGCTTCAAACGGAGCTTATGCACAACTCATACATGAGCCCAATTAGGCTGAGTGTTGTCACCATGCTCTGATACCACTTTTTCATATGCCCACTACGAAAATCAAACTTTTTCGTTGATTTCTCAACAATCAGAATCCCTGAAGTCCTACGGGGCTTAGCGCAGACTATCTCTTTCCTTTTTCCACCTCCATATGATTGTAGTTCATGACCATGGGTCGAATCAGTACTATGTATTTTCACACTTCGCGAATCGGTGCTACCATAATGTCGAGTCTCTCGACTCTGCAAACCCCGAAGCTTGAAACAACAAAACGCTGAACCCCGACAGGGCTAGTGAGGGGCAAGTTTCTCTCTTGGGGTCTTTTCTACATGACCCTATACTGTGTCCATGTACTTAAGCCAGACAAGATCTTATCGGCTTTTTGTGATTTGGGGAATCGCGATATATGACTTCTACCTTCCCCCATTCAAATCCCCGAAACTTCTGAGGTCTCCAAAATTTCCCTCCAAAGGAAGATCGACAGCCGTAAGCCTCCCTTGATCCAACGGTATGGATCCTTTTAGGGTTTCAGTACTTGGAAGTTTGAAATGCAACGACTCCAAGACTCTTCATCATTCAAATCTCTGAATTTCAATATGGAAATTCGTGTAAGAGATCGATGGCTCTTAAGAGTGTGGATCCAATGGTCCACGGGATTTTGGGACTTTCCCCTAACTCTAACCACTCACCACGCATCTCCGTTGATGGACGGTCTCAGCTCCTTCGGGACTTCTCCTCTCCACTACCGCGCGTATCATAATTTCAGGTATCGGGATTTTGCGATTTGCGAAGGCAAGGTTTCTTTCTTTCTTAGTTTCCTGGATGTCGAAACGCCGAAACGTCGACCGACAGCCACGTGTCCCTTCGATGGACGGTGGTGACCTTCAAGCAATATCAATGGTCATGACCTTTTTGGGATGATCAATGGTCACGATAAAATCCTGACTTTCCTCAATCTCATTCACATCTTACGCCATTTCGGGGTTTCAGTGATCAGGATTTCACGACTCGCAAAGACAAGGGTTCTTGTCCTTTCATTTTCCCATGTGTTGAAATGCCAAAGCGCTTACCAGTAGCCATGTATACTCCCTCAAATGGACGGTCCTTGTTGTTTCATGATTTCGCAACTCGCGACCCTCAGTGACACAAATCCTTTGTCAACTTGAATCCCCAGTATCCGAAATACCGATGGACTCTTGATCTCTGCCACGTGTACTTCATGGATGGATGGTATAGATCTATATCAGGACTTTCAACATGGAGTGTATTGATCCCTTGTCATCAGGACTCCCAGAATCCCGAATCCCCGATACCGACTCCTCTCTCGAGACTTTCACCCGTGTTCACGAGGGCTTAACCCTCATGCATCTCTTAGCAGATCCAACAACTGTCGAGTTTTTCTAGCTTATGATTGATCAGATCTGTCCCACATCACGCACTCTCCCACTACTCTCTGGATGTGGAAAAATCAATAGTCCATATGTTCTCATGGACCTTTGGATCTACGATCCCGATCTCTTTTCTACCCATGAAGACACAGAAAGACAAAGTGGTAAGGCATTTAACCTCCTTCTTTCTCCTACCAATCTAATGGTCATGGGTGACCACAGATTTCCTGATGGGATCTCCTCTATCGATTAACACCTATTTAGGTTTAAGGAACTTAACCCTCCAGTTTCTTCTTCCTATCTGACAGTCATGAGTGACCACCGATCTCCTGATGGGATCTCGTCCATTGATTCGATACTTATCAGGGATTTCTTAAGGCCTTGCGCCTTCACATCCTTTTCCCAGGTTCTTGATGGGCCTTTTTGAGAAGGGTATCTCTATGGGGAGGTTTACCCTGGGTAATATCTGAGGCAGATAAGGGTATCTCTCTTTCGAGAGCTAGGCGTGAAGTCTGAATTATATCAATATGCATATAAATAACAATTTTTGAGAACATAATCCATACGTAGTCTTTCCATATAAACATAAAACTACCAGTACCGATCAAGACACCATACGGACATTCTTATAATGAAATCATTCACAATTTCACAGCTTATGATCATAAATGTCATCATACATATATTTCAAGATTCCAAAGGCAAAACACTTATCATAAAGTAACACCAGGGGTTATGCAACTACTGAGAGGGGTGCTCGTTTCCACCCAACCTTAGGCTCAACAACTCCTAGTGGATTTACCACTAGCCACCCCCGATCTGAGACCACGATGCTATGAGACTGCGTCTTTGTTTACCAGTGACCAAGAGTGAAGGTTACTATCCTTCCTCTCTTCTATCACCCACTCTGCATAGAGCTATATTTCTCTTTCTCCTCTCGTGTCTGCCCCCAATCACTTCTCCCCCCACACCTTATCCTCTTGCGAGGTTGCGTGTGGCACGATTTCCCTCGTTCTGGTCAAGCATGATGGCTCTACGGATGGGCGATTCACCTCCCCAACCCCTTTTAACTCCTGAGGATCCATCCACCTACCAGCCTGCGAGACATTTAATTCAGGGTCAGCGAGCCACTTTTGGTTCTCCGGGCCAATGGAGTCCAAATACGGTATTGATTTTCGGTGGAAGTTAACGCCACCTTTCCCGGTGCCTTCCACCGCCTTTCTACAGCCATCATGGTATCTTTTTTATCATATCCACTCTTAGCAGTCCTACAATATAAATTCATAATATTGTTCGCATTCATCGACCTTTTCCACAAGGTCTATTCACATCACATATTCACATTTCTGAGTGTTCCACAGTTCTTGGCCAGTCCAGTTATTTTTACAAAATAGGGGAAACATGGTGTTACATTGGGATGTTGATATAAGCATATGATTGAGACATTCCATGGATGATATCTTTTGGCACATTGCATGATGTTGATGTACATAGGTGTTGTGCATGATGAGCACACATTTTGTACATGATGTACTTGGTTGATATTTTTCTCATGATTCTTTATTTCATTATTGACATATCTTTTGCTTCATGATGCTTGGCATGGGATGAGTTGATGCATGAACAGGTCCAAGGATTTTTATATGGTATCATATTGTTCATCTTGTAGAGAATATAGGGGAGACATATCCATAGGGGGAGCCATTCTTCTTCTCATGATTCTAGGAGGATATATTTATCAGATGCATACCAAGAAAAGAGCCCTATATTTGAAGAAAGAGCATAGAAGCATAATTCCAGGGTGAGAAATGGTCCCAGGGGGAGTATGTTCGATGTATATTCAGCATTACATCAGATTGATATCCATTTTTCAAAAGGGGAGAGATTATTCAGAGGAATATCAAAGGCACTCAGAAAGGGGGAGCAGCCCCAAGAGGAGAATGACCCTTTGCCATTGATGTCAAAGGGGGAGAGTTAATCACATTGATGTGATTGATGTTTATTGATGGGGAGATATAGTCACATTGACTATTGATGTAGGGCATGCCTTATGTATATGTTGACATCAATAATTGGTAATTGGTGTTGAAATCAATGTTGGTATTTCCATCAATGCCAAAGGGGGCGATTGTTGGATCATGTTGTCATTGATGCCAATGGTTTGATTGATTGATGTCAACTCATTGATTGATGTCAAATGATTGATTTATTGATGATTGATGTAATATACTATGTATTTTTCTTGATAAGAATACATAGATGAAGATGGATCAATGAGTTGTCATTGATACATGATGAAGATGGATAGATTTGGTTTCATTGGTATATGAAGAATTGTTGGAAAGATGTATAAATGAATCATTATTGTCTTATCATGATTGATAAGGTGCACAAATAGATGAACATCAAATTTGTCCCCTTATGGTGAAAGCCCTCATGGGAAGACACTTTGCAGATTGAGTTATCCTAGAAGAATGGTTGGAGGACCCATGCTTTTATGTGGAATAATGAGATGAAGATCAATGAATTTTTTTGTGAAACTATACTAGATGGATAGTGCTTGTCATTCCATTTCTGGTGGTATGTGGAATGTCACATAACTCCTCATAGTTTGAGAGTTATGGCCTTACGAAGTTGGAGGACCCTCACATGTTGGCTTGAAGCCCACAAGGTCAAAACAGTCAAAGTGCTTGAAAAGAAGAAATCATTATTTAAATGATAATGTAAAGTGAAAAAGTCAAGGTGGATTATTTAAATAATAAATAGAAGTGACAAAATCAAGAAAGATTATCTAGATGATAAAGTGAGATGAGAAAATCAAGAAGGAATAATTAAATGATAAATTATTGGAGAACTTTCTGTTTATGGAAAGTGGTTAACCCTAAAAATAAGGAAAATATGTTAAGTGACCTAGAAATGGGTTAAGTGACCTAGAGGATGAAAGTATAAATAAGATAGCTATGGACTCTTGCAAATCATCCTTTTTGTGGATCAATGGAAAGATTCTTGTGAGAATATGTTTTGGAGTATTGATGGAGAGATTCTTGTGAGAGAATATTTGGTGTGGATCTCTTGAGCATGATTGAAGATCTATTCTGAGAAAGAGAGCATGAGAAGGATCTCATGGACGCATCAAAGTTTCGACAATATCAGAGATCTTGATAGCAAAATTCTTGGATCTTCAGAAACCCTAGTTTTTGAGGTGTACGTAAGCTGTAATGGGCCAGGGCGCGTACATACCCGGGCTATATGAGGACAGGGAACATACAATGGATAAAATCATGGAGATTTTTGGTTGAGTTGATGACAAGTTGTTGAAGATTGAAGCAGGTTCTAGATCTGCATTCTATGGGCTCATATTTGTCACTGAGACACTAGTATGATTACATTATTGTCTTGATGGATAGTATAGCTTGTTGTGTTGTGAATGCTTAGGGAATTATTGGTATGGCTGCTATGATGTGGTCTATGTTGGTTGATGGAGTGAGAAGTACTCTTTTGATTCAATGGTGACATGATTGATATGGTATACTAGTTGTTTTTACATGATTGATATAACATTCATATTGATTGGTTGTGGAGAATGAGTAGACTATTAGAGAGCTTGGATGTGTTGTCACTGGCTAGTGGTCAATTTGGCCAGTGAGAGACAGAAGAGAATGATAAATTGGTTGCAAAGGATCTAATTTGATCTTGAGGAATAAACCCTAAATAGCTCAGAAGGTATACGTATGTTTTTGTATACACTGGCCACGTACATACGTGGGTTGTAGTGAGCCAAGGTGTGTACACATGCTGGCTACACTACTGACAAGTCACGTACCTGTTGCATATTGATAACTATTGAGGATTTTTTCCTCATATCAGTTGGTGTTGATTTTTTAAGATGAGTCTTGCATTATAGAGCTGGTGCTCTTGTAGAGTTGTACTCTATTCAGTTGTCGCTGAAAAAACCCAAGGATTGTAGTTCGTAATAAAAATAAAATTGTACATACATATTGTGTTCTTTGTGTTCCTTGTGGTGATGACTTGCTCATGATATATTGTTCATATATATTTCTGATATGTTTTCACATATAACTGGTTATAAATGAAAGCAATGAGAAATGAGTAAAATGTTGAATTCTAACTAATGAGTTTTGTGTTAGAGGGAAGTTTTGGAAAAAAGAGCCCCACACTCATTCACCCCCCCCCCCTCTAAGTGTGGTAGGTGTGTCCAACAATTGGAATAAGAGAGGGTCTTCACTACAAGCCTTAACAAGGTTGAAGGAGTTCCATACACCCGCAAATGGATGATGAAGTTCCAATCCTTGATGAGGAAAACTATTCTACTTGGAGAATAGAGATGAGAGTACATTTGAAGGAAATGGGAGTAACTATTTGGAAGGCAAGTATTGGTGGATTAGTTTCATTGAAGAACAAGTCAAAGTTTGCAGCTCAAAGGGAAGGAAATAAGAATGATGCATTTGCTCTCAAGACCATTCTTAGTGGACTCTCAAGCCCTATAAAAGAGAGCATGGGACAATGCACTTTCACCAAGGATCTATGGCTAAAGCTAGAGGAGACATATCAAAGCAAGAAGGAGAAGGAAGATATTGAAGATCACTCCATCAAGATCATTAAAGGTAAAGAATATCCAAAACCCCTTGATTGTAATATTTCTAAATGTGATCTTGAAAACATTTCAAGTGAAGATAAAGAATCAAGTGATGATAGCACAAAGGAAGATATTGAAGACATTTCAAATGAAGGCAAAGAATTATGTGTTGATGTTGGAAAAAATGAAGATTGTGAAGATATTTCAAATGAAGGCAAAGAACCCTCAAAACCCCTTGATTTCAATGATGATGATGATTTTTTCTCTACAAGTGTAGAAGAATATCTAAAAATAGTTTGTGTAAAGTTTGATGGTAATTATCCCATGAAAAGAATAGAAGAAAATCTATTAGAACTTCAAAAGGAAGTCGAAGAGGGTTTATATAGATATAGAAGTGATCATTATTATATAGACTATAACTATCTTTCGGATAACACTAAGAAGTTTCTTAGGAGGAGTCTAAGGCACATATTGAAATTAAAGGAAATGCTCAAGGAACAAGAAGAGAGCAATAAGACTCAATTAGAAGAAAAATAAGAAGAGATCACAAAACTAAATAATGGAAAAGAATATATGAATGTAGATGATGAGATTAGCAAAAGTTTTGAAACCATTGTCCATCTCAAGACCCAAATTGAAGAAGCCAAAAGAATAAAGGAACTATTGAAGAATCAAATAAATGAAAAGGAAGAGTCATGTTGTAAGTTGGAAGATGAAATTGTTGACCTTAGAAAGAAGGTAGGAACGTCTAGCAAATTCTTGAATAGCTCACGAATTTTAGATGAGATCTTGGAAATTTAAAGATCACCATGTGATAAATCAGGACTTGGATACAAAGAGGAAGCTACATATGCTGAAGAAAGCACCTCAAGGAAGCATGAGGTAAGTCCATCAAATAAGCAAGACAATGGTGGAAAACAACAATCTACACAAGGAAAATAAAATCTCAAAAGAGAAAAGCAAGGAAGACATCAAGAAACTATTCTTGGGACACCAAAGAAAAGGTATGAAAGTATTTTTCATGGGCAATTTTATTCATGTAATGGATATGGTAACAAATCTTTTGAATGTAGATATTATGAAAGGAGATATAATGGAAGATTTTATAACACCATGAGGTGTTGGAGATGTGATCAAGTAGGACACATCAATGTTCACTGTAACACCATTATATGCTACAACTGTAGTATATTTGGCCACAAATCCTAGGAGTGTTGGAACACAAGAAGAAATTCCATGATGAGGAATTCAAATAACATCACTAGGAGAAGGAATGAATTAAGGAAGGGAGACATATTGGAAAATATGGATTCTTAGAAATCAAGTTCTGAGGAGAAAGGACATCTACAGAAGTGAGTGAAGAAGACAGAGTAGCCAGAAAAAAATGAAATATTGAAGGGAAGTTCAAATGTGTCATCCACTGAGGCATACGCAGGTGACATTGGTATCATTCACATACATACACAGGCTGACCTTGTATAGGTCACATACATACATGCGCTATTGTGCAACATAACATGTATATGTGGTAAAGCCTTGGGAAAAAGGCAATGCACAGGAGTTGCAGCTTGATGTGATGGTATAACACTATGTTGCAGGGTCTGACATTATTGTTGCAGGTTCTGACACTTTTTTGCTACAGGTTTAAATGTTCATCTATTGGATTATGTAAAATAAAATCTTGGGTGCATGGAACTAACCCATGAGTTTGGATCGATGCATTTTTTGTTGAAGAACAATGCTAGTTATGATAGTGAAGTTATGACACCTTGTTTATGTGATATATCTTGATGATGTATTGGAAGCTTACTTGATGGAAAACTTGATGCATGCAGCATATGGATGGGATACACATTGGGGCATGTGGTTGAAAAATTGATCATGTTGTACATCATTGATGATCTATAGTTACTGCATGATAATACACCATTGGTATTACTTGGTTAGTACAAAAATTGGTATTTGTTCGATACATGGTTCATGATGGAGACATATCATGAGTGATATGATACATTGTTTGGGATTTTGGTAGATCCACATGGTTGGCATATTTGTGGATGCACATGGTTGGCATATTGGTGGATTCACATGGTTGGATTATTTAAATAATAAAGAGAAGTGACAAAATCAAAAAATATTATTTAAATGATAAAGTGAGATGACAAAATAAAGAAGGACTACTTGAATGATAAAATATTGGAGACCTTTCTATTTATGGAAAGTGGTTAACCCTAAAAATAAGGAAAATAGGTTAAGTGACCTAGATGTGGGTTAAGTGACCTAGAAATGGGTTAAGTGACCTAGAGGATGAAAGTTTAAATAAGATAGCTATGGACTCTTGCAAATCATCATTTTTGTGGATCAATGGAGAGCTTCTTGTGAGAATATCTTTTGGAGTATTGGTGGAGAGCTTCATGTGAGAGATTCTTGTGAGAGAATCTTTGGTGCATATCTATTGGGCATGATTGAAGATCTATTCTAATAAAGGGAGAGTGAGGAAGATCTCATGGATGCATCAAAGTTTCGGCAATATCGAAGATCTTGACGGAAAAAGTCTCTGATCTTTAGAAACCCTAGTTTCTGAGGTGTACGTAGGTTGTAATGGGCCAGGGCGAGTACATACGTGGGTTGTATGGGGATAGGGCACATACAATGGATAAAATCATGGAGATTTGTCATTGAGCTGATGACAAGCTGTTGAAGACTGAAGCAGGTTCCAGATCTGCATTCTATGGGCTTAGATTTGTCACTAAGACACTGGTATGATTACGTTATTTTCTTGATGGATAGTATATCTTGTTGTGTTGTGAATTCATAGGGCATTATTGGTATGGTTGTTGTGATGTCATCTATGTTGGTTGATGGAGTGAGCAGTACTCTTGTGATTTAGTGGTGACATGATTGCTATGGTATACTATTTTTTTATACATGATTGAGATAGCATTCATATTGATTGGTTGTGGAGCATGAGTAGACTATTGGAGAGTTTGGATGTGTTCTCACTGGCTGATGGTCAGTTTGGATAGTGAGAGACAGAAAATAATGATAAATTGGTTGTAGAGGATCTGAGTTGATCTTGAGGAATAAACCCTAAATAGATCAAAAGGTATACACATGATGTTGTATACACTGGTCGTGTACATATGCATTATGTAATGAGCCAGGGCACGTACACATGTGGGTTGCACTACTGACAGGTCACGTACCTATTGCAGATTGATATATGTTGAGGATTGTTACCTCATCTCAGTTGGTGATAAGTTTATAAGATGAGTCTTGCATTATAGAGATGGTTCTCTTGTAGATTTTTACTCTATTTAGTTATTGATGAAAAACCCCAAGTATTGTAGTTTGTAATAAAAAATATATATATACATACATCTTGTGTTCTTTGTTTTCCTTGTGGTGATCACTTGTTGATGATCTATTGTTGATATATGTTGCTGATATGTGTTCACATATAACTGTTTATAAATGACAACAATGAGTAATGAATAAAATGTTGAATGTTAACTAATGAGTTTTGTGTAAGAGGGAAGTTTTGGGAAAAATATCCCCACACTCATTCACCCCCCCCTCTAAGTGTGGTAGGTGTGTCCAACAATTGGAATCAGAGTGAGCCTTCAATACAAGCCTTAATAATCTTGAAGGAGATCCATAGACACACAAATGGATGATGAAGTTCCAATCCTTGATGAGGAAAACTATTCTACTTGGAGAATAGAGATGAGAGTACATTTGAAGGAAATGGGAGC
>JZKD02S1790272.1:539254-549562 GCA_000966675.3 Picea glauca | reverse complement strand
ATAGAAGAAAATCTATTAAAAATTCAAAAGGAAGTTGAAGAGGGTTTATATAGATATAGAAGTGATCATTATTATATAGACTATAACTATATTTCGGATAACACTAAGAAGTTTCATAGGAGGATTCGAAGGCACATCTTGAAATTAAAATAAATTCTCAAGGAACAAGAAGAGAGAAATAAGACTCGATTAGAAGAAAAAGAAGAAGAGATCACAATACTAAAGAATGGAAAAGAAGATATGATTGTAGATGATGAGATTAACAAAAGTTTTCAAACCATTTTCCATCTCAAGACTCAAATTGAAGAAGCCAAAAGAATAGAGGAACTATTGAAGAATAAAAAAAATGAAAAGGAAGAGTCATGTTGTAAGTTAAAAGATGAAATTGTTGACGTTAGAAAGAAGGTAGAAAATTCAAACAAATTCTTGAATAGCTCACGAATCTTGGATGAGATCTTGGAAAGTCAAATATCACCATGTGATAAATCAGGACTTGGATATAAATAAGAAGCTACATATGCTGAAGAAAGAACCTCAAGGAAGCATGAGGTAAGTCCATCAAAGAAGGAAGACAATGTTGCAAAACAACTTTCTACACAAGGCAAGAAAAATCTCAAAAGAACAAAGCAAGGAAGACATCAAGAAACTATTCTTAGGACACCAAAGCAAAGGTATTAAAGTATTTTTCATGGGAATTGTTACTCATGTAATGGATATGGTCACAAATCTTTTGAATGTAGATAATATCAAAGGAGATATAATGGAATATTTTATAACACCATGAGGTGTTGGAGATGTGATCAAGTATGACACATTGTTGTTCACTGTAACACCATTAGATGCTACAGCTGTAGTGGATTTGTCCACAAATCCCATGAGTGATGGAACACAAGAATAAAGTGCATGATGACGCCTTCAAATAGCATTCTTAGAAGAAGGAATGAAGTAGGGAAGGGAGACAACTTTGAAAAGATGGATGCTCATAGCTCAAGTTATGAGGAGCAAGGACATCTACAGAAGTGGGTGAAGAAGACAAAGTAGCCAGAATAGATTGAAACACTGAAGGGAAGTTCGAATGTGGCATCCATTGAGGCATACATGGGTGACAGTGGTATCAATCATGTACATACGTAGGATGACCTTGTATAGGTCGCGTACATACACGAGTTGTTGTGTAGAAGACTGCGTAAATGTGGTAAAGCCTTAGGAAAAAGGCAATGCACATGAGTTGCAGCTTGATGTGATGGTATAACACTCTGTTGCAGGGTATGAAATTGTTGTTGTAGGTTCTGACACTGTTTTTCTGTAGATTTAAATGTTCATTTATTGGATTATGTAAAATAAAATATTGGGTGCATGGCACTAATCCATGAGTTTGGATCAATGCATTTTCTGTTGAAGAACAGTTCTGGTTATGACAGTGAAGTTATGACACCTTGGTTATGTGATATATCTTGATGATGTATTGGAATATTACTTGTTGGAAAGCTTTATTCATGCATCATATGGATGGGATAAACATTGGGACATGTGGTTGAAAAATTAATCATGTTGTACATCATTGATGATCTATAGTTACTGCATGATAGTACGCCATTGGTATTACTTGATTTGTACAAAAATTGGTATTTGTTTGATACATTGTTCATGATGGAGACATATCATGAGTGATATGATACATTGTTTGGAATGTTTGTAGATGCACATGGTTGGCATATTGGTTGATGCACATGGTTGGCATACTTGTTGATTCACATGGTTGGAATATTGGTGGATGCACATACTGGCATGTTTATAGAAGCATATGATTGATACATTCCATGGATGATATCTTTTGGCACATTGCATGATGTTGATGTACATGGTTGATGTACATAGGTGTTGTGCATGATGAGCACACATTTTGTACAAGATGTACTTGGTTGATATTTTTCTCATGATTCTTCATTTCATTATTGACATATATTTTTCTTCATGATGCTTGGCATGGAATGAGTTTGATGCATGAACATGTCCAATGATCGTTATATGGTATCATATTGTTCATATTGTAGATCATATAGGGGAGACATACCCATAGGGGGAGCCATTCTTCTTCCCATGATTCTAGGAGGAGCTATTTATTAGATGCATACCTATAAAAGAGCCCTATATTTGAAGAAAGAGTACATAAGCATAATTCCAGGGGGAGCAATGGTCACAGGGGGATTATGTTCGATGTATCTTCAACATTACATGAGAGTGATATTACTTGTTCAAAAGGGGAGATATCCTTATTCAAAAGGGGAGATATTATTCGTAGGAAGATCAAAGGCACTCAGACAGGGGGAGCATCCCCAAGAGGAGAATGGACCTTTGCCATTGATGTCAAAGGGGAAGAGTTAATCACATTGATGTGATTGATGTTTATTGATGGGGAGAGATAGTCACGTTGACTATTGATGTAGAGCATGCCTTATCTGCATGTTGACATCAATAATTGGTAATTGATATTGACATCAATGTTGGTATTGCCATCAATGCCAAAGGGGGAGATTGTTGGATCATGTTGTCATTGATCCCAATGGTTTGATTGATTGATGTCATTGATTAATTTCAAGTGATTGATTGATGTAAAAGGATTCATTGATTGATGATTGATGTAATATAATATGTATTTTCCTTGATAAGAACACATAGATGAAGATGGATCAATGAGTTTTCATTGATACATGATGAAGATGGATAGATGTGGTTTCATTGGTATATGATTCATTGTTGGAAATATGTATAGATGATTGATTATTATCTTATCATTATTTATTAGGTGCACAAATGGATGAACTCCAAAGTGGTCCCCTTATGGTGAAAGCCCTCACGGGAAGACACATTGCGGATTGAGTTATCCTAGAAGAATGGTTGGAGGACCCATGCTTGTATGTGGAATAATGAGATGAATAATAATGAATTTGTTGGTGAATCTATACTAGATGGATAGTGATTTCCATGCCATTTTTGGTGGTATGTGGAATGTCACAGAACTCCTCATGGTTTGAGAGTTATGGCCTTACAAAGTTGGAGGACCCTCACATGTTGGCTTGAAGCCCACAAGGTCAAAGAAGTCAAAGTGCTTGAAAAGAAGCAATCATTATTTAAATGATAAAGTAAAGTGACAAAGTCAAGGTGGATTATTTAAATAATAACAAGAAGTGACAAATCAAGAAAGATTATTTAAATGATAAAGTGAGATGACAAAATCAAGAAGGAATATTTAAATGATAAAATATTGGAGAAATTACTATTTATGGAAAGTGGTTAACCCTAAAAGTAAGTAAAATAGGTTAAGTGACCTAGAAATGGGTTAAGTGACCCAGAGGATGAAAGTATAAATACGATAGTTATGGACTCTTGCAAATCATCGTTTTTGTGGATCAATGGAGAGCTTCTTGTGAGAATATATTTTGGAGTATTTATGGAGAGATTTTTGTAAAAGCATATTTGGTGTGGATCTCTTGAGAATGATTGAATATCTATTCTGATAGAGAGAACATGAGAAGGATCTCATGGACACATCAAATTTTAGGCAATATTGTAGATCTTGATGAAAAAAGTCTCGGAGCTACAAAAACCCTAGTTTCTAAGGTGTACGTGGGCTATAATGGGCTAGGGCGTGTACATACACGGGATGTATGAGGACATGGCACTTACAATGGATAAAATCATGGAGATTTGTGGTTGAGTTGATGACAAGTTGTTGAATACTGAAGCAAGTTCCAAATATGCATTCTATGGGCTCAGATATGTCACTGAGACACTGGTATGATTACATTATTGTCTTGATGGATAGTATAGCTTATTGTGTTGTGAATTCTTAGGGAATTCTTGGTATGGCTTCTATGATGTGGTCTATGTTGGTTGATGGAGTGAGAAGTACTCTTGTGATTCAGTGGTGACACGATAGCTATGGTATACTAGTTGTTTATACATGATTGAGATAGCATTTATATTGATTGGTTGTGGAGCATGAGTAGACTATTGGAGAGCTTGAATGTGTTGTGATTGGTTGGTCATCAGTTTGGACAGTGAGAGATAGAAGAGAATGATAAATTGGTTGTAGAGGATCTGAGTTTTTCTTGAGGAATAAACCCTAAATAGCTTAGAAGGTATACACATGATGTTGTATACAATGGAAACATACATACGTGGGCTGTAGTGAGCCAGGGTGCGTACACACACGAGCTGCACTACTAACATGTTGCGTACCTATTTCAAATTGAAATATGTTGAGGATTGTTGCCTCATCTTAGTTGGTGTTGAGTGTGTAAGCTAATTCTTGCATTATATATCTGGTGCTCTTGTAGAATTGTTTTCTATTCAGTTGTTGTTGAAAACTACCAAGGATTGTAGTCCGTAATAAAAAGAAAATTGTACATACATCGTGTGTTCTTTGTGTTCCTTGTGGTGATGACTTGTTGATGATATATTGTGGATATATGTTCCTGATATGTGTTCACATCTAACTGGTTATAAATGACAGCAATGAGTAATGAGTAAAATGTTGAATGCTAACTAATGAGTTTTGTGTAAGAGGGAAGTTTTGGGAAAAAGAGCCCCACACTCATTCACCCCCCCTCTAAATGTGGTAGGTGTGTCCAATAATTGGAATCAGATCAGGCCTTCACTACAAGCCTTAACAAGATTGAAGGAGATCCATAGACACACAAATGGATGATGAACTTCCAATCCTTGATGAGGAAAACTATTCTACTTGGAGAATAGAGATGAGAGTACATTTGAAGGAAATGGGATAAATTATTTGGAAGGCAGCCATTGGTGGATCAGTTTCATTGAAGAATAAGTCAAAGTTTTCAGCTCAAATGTAATGAAAGAAGAATGATGCATTAGATTTCAAGACCATTCTTAGAGGAATATCAAGCCCTATAAAAGAGAGCATGGGACAATGCACTTCCACCAAGGATATATGGCTAAAGATGGAGGAGACATATCAAAGAAAGAAGGAGAAGGAAGATATTGAAGATCACACCATCAAGATCATTAAAGGTAAAGAATCTCCAAAACCCCTTGATTGTATTACTTCTAAATGTGATATTGAAAACATTTCAAGTGAAGATAAAGAATCAAGTGATGATAGTACAAAGGAAGATATTGAAGACATTTCAAATGAAGGCAAAACATTATGTGTTGATGTTGGAAAATAGCAAGATCATGAAGATATTTGAAATGAAGGTAAACAACCCTAAAAAAACCTTGATTGCAATGATGATGATGACTTTTTATCTACAAGTGAAGAAGAAGATCTAGAAATAGTTTGTGTAAAGTTTGATGGTAATTATCCCATGAAAAGAATAGAAGAAAATCTATTAAAAATTCAAAAGGAAGTTGAAGAGGGTTTATAAAGATGTAGAAGTGATCATTATTATATAGACTAAAACTATCTTTCAGATAACATTAAGAATTTTCTTAGGAGGATTCGAAGGCACATATTTAAATTAAAGTAAATTCTCAAGGAACAAGAAGAGAGAAATAAGACTTAATTAGAAGAAAAAGAAGAAGATATCACAAGACTAAAGAATGGAAAAGAAGATATGAATGTAGATGATGATATTAGAAAAAGTTTTGAAACCATTGTCCATGTCAAGACCCAAATTGAAGAAGCAAAAAGAATAGAGGAACTATTGAAGAATCAAATAAATGAAAAGGAAGAGTCATGTTGTAAGTTAGAAGCTGAAATTGTTGACCTTAGAAAGAAGGTAGAAAATTCAAACAAATTATTGAATAATGCACGAATCTTGGATGAGATCTTGGAAAGTCAAAGATCACCATGTGATAAATCAGGACTTGGATACAAAGAAGAAGCTACATATGCTGAAGAAATCACCTCAAGGAAGCATGAGGTAATTCCATCAAAGAAGGAAGACAATGTTGCAAAACAACCATCTACACAAGGAAAAGAAAATCTCAAAAGAACAATGCAAGGAAGACATCAAGAAACTATTCTTGGGACACCAAGCAAAGGTATGAAAGTAGTTTTTATGGGCATTGCTATTCATGTAATGGATATGGTCACAAATCTTTTGAATGTAGATCTTATGAACATAGATATAATGGAATATTTTATAACACCATGAGGTGTTGGAGATGTGATCAAGTAGGACACATTGTTGTTCACAATAACACCATTAAATGCTATAGCTATAGTGGATTTGGCCACAAATCCCAGTAGTGATGGAAAACAAGAAGAAAGTCCATGATGAGGATTTCAAATAGCATGGCTAGAATAAGGAATGAAGTAAGGAAGGGAGACATCTTTGAAATGATGGATTCTCAGAGATCAATTTCTGAGGAGCAAGGACATCTACAAAAGTGGGTGAACAAGACAAAGCAACCAGAATAGAATGAAAGACTAATGGGAATGTCAAATGTGTCATCCACTGAGGCATACGCAGGTGACAGTAATATCAATCATGTACATACATAGGCTGACCTTGGATAGGTCACGTACATGCATGAGTTGTTCTGCAACATACCACGTATATGTGGTAAAGGCTTGGGAAAAAGGAAATGCACATAAGTTGCAACTTCATGTGATGACATAAGACTCTGTTGCAGGGTATGGCATTGTTGTTGTAGGTTCTGACACTGTTTTATTGCAGGTTTAAATGTTTATCTATTGGATTATGTAAAATAAAATCTTGGGTGATTGGCACTAACCCATGAGTTTGGATCGATGCATTTTCTGTTGAAGAACAATGTTGGTTATGACAGTGAAGTTACAACACCTTGGTTATGTGATATATCTTGATGATGTATTGGAATCTTACTTGTTGGAAAGCTTGATGCATGTAGTATATGGATGGGCTACACATTGGGAAATGTGGTTGAAAAATTGATCATGTTGTATATCATTGACGATCTATAGTTACTGCATGATAGTACACCCTTGGTATTAGTTGATTAGTACAAAAATTGGTATTTGTTTGATACATGGTTCATGATGGAGACATATTATGAGTGATATGATACATTGTTTATCATGTTGGTAGATGCACATGGTTGGCATATTGGTGGATGCACATGGTTGGCATATTAGTGGATGCACATTGTTGTCTTATTGGTAGATGCACATGGTTGGCATATTGGTGGATGCACATGGTTGGCATATTGGTGGATGCACATGGTTGGCATATTGGTAGATACACATGTTGGCATGTTGATAGAGGCATATGATTGATACGTTCCATGGATGTTATCTTTTGGCACATTACATGATTTTAATGTACATGGTTGATGTACATAGGTGTTGTGCATGATGAGCACACATTTTGTACAGGATGTACTTGGTTGATATTTCGCTCATGATTCTTTATTTCAATATTGACATATATTTTGCTTCATGATGCTTGGCATGGCATGATTTTGATGCATGAACAGGTCCAAGGATCATTATATGGTATAATATTGTTCATATTGTAGAGAAGATAGGGGATACATACCCATAGGGGGAGCAATTCTTCTTCCCATGATTCTAGGAGGAGATATTTATAAGATGCATACATAGAAAAGGGCCCTATATTTGAAGAAAGAGCACAGAAGCATAATTCCAGGGGGATCAATGGTCACAGACGGAGTATTTTCGATGTATCTTCAACATTAAATCAGAGTGATATCCCTTGTTCAAAAGGGGAGAGATTATTTCGAGGAAGATCAAAGGCACTCAGACAGGGGCATCAACCCTAAGAGGAGAATGGCCCTTTGCCATTGATGTCAAAGGGGGAGAGTTAATCACATTGATGTGATTGATGTTTATTGATCGGATAGATAGTCACATTGACTATTGATGTAGATCATGCCTTATCTACATGTTGACATCAATAATTTGTAATTGGTGTTGACATAAATGTTGGTATTGCCATCAATGCCAAAGGGGGAGATTGTTGGATCATGTTGTCATTGATCCCAATGGTTTGATTGATTGAGGTCATTGATTGATTTAAAGTGATTGATTGATGTCAAAGGATTGATTGATTGATGATTTATGTAATATATTATGTATTGTCCTTGATAAGAATGCATAGATGAAGATGGATCAATGAGTTGTCATTGATACATGATGAATATGGATAGATGTGGTTTCATTGGTATATGGTGCATTGTTTGAAATATGTATAGATGAATCATTATTGTCTTAACATGATTGATAACTTGCACAAATGGATGAACTCCAAAGTGATCCCCTTATGGTGAAATCCCTCACGAGAAGACGCTTTGTGGATTGCGTTATCCTAGAAGAATGGTTGGAGGACCCATGCTTTTATGTGGAATAATGAGATGAATATCAATGAATTTGTTGGCGAAACTATACTATATGGATAGTATGTGTCATGCCATTTCCGGTGGTATATGGAATGTCACATAACTCCTCGCGGTTTGAGAGTTATGGCCTTACGAAGTTGGAGGAATCTCACATGTTGGCTTGAAGCCCACAAGGTCAAAGAAGTTAAAGTGCTTAAAAAGAAGAAATCATTATTTAAATGATAAAGTAAAGTGACAAAGTCAAGGTGGAATATTTAAATAATAAACAGAAGTGACAAAATCAAAAAAGATTATTTAAATGATAAAGTGAGATGACAAAATCAAGAAGGAATATTTAAATGATAAAATATTGGAGAACTTTCTATTTATGGAAAGTGGTTAACCCTAAAAATAAGGAAAATAGGTTAAGTGACATAGAAATGTATTAAGTGACCTAGAGGATGAAAGCATAAATAATATAGATATGTAATCTTGCAAATCATCCTTTTTGTGGATCAATGGAGAGCTTCTTGTGAGAATATCTTTTGGAGTTTTGATGGAGAGATTCTCATGATAGATTCTTGTGAGAGCATCTTTGGTGTGGATCTCTTAAGCATGATTGAAGATCTATTTTGAGAAAGAGAGCATGAGGAGGATCTCATGGATGCATCAAAGTTTGGGAAATATCAAATATGTTGATGGAAAAAGTCTTGGAGCTTCAGAAAACCTAGTTTCTAAGGTGTACGTGTGTTGTAATGGGCCAGGGCGCATACATACCCAGGCTATATGAGGACATGGCACACACATTGGATAAAATCATGGAGATTTGTGGTTGAGCTGATAACAAGTTGTTGAATATTGAAGTAGGTTCCAAATATGCATTCTATGGGCTCAGATCTGTCACTGAGACACTAATATGATTACATTATTGTATTGATGGATAATATAGCTTGTTGTGTTGTGAATCCTTAGGGAATTCTTGGTATGGCTCTGTCATGTGGTCTATGTTAGTTGATGGAGTGAGAAATACTCTTTTGATTCAGTGGTGACATGATTGCTATGGTATACTAGTTGTTTACACATGATTGAGATATAATTCATATTGATTGGTTGTGGAGCATGAGTAGAATATTGGAGAGCTTGGATGTGTTGTGACTGGCAGGTGATCAGTTTGGAAAGTGAGAGATAGAAGAGAATGATAAATTGGTTGTAGAGGATTTGAGTTTATCTTGAGGAATAAACCCTAAATAGCTCAGAAGGTATACAAATGTTGTTATATACATTGTCCACATACATACACGGGCTATAGTGAGCCAGGGTGCGTACATACACAAGCTGCAGTATCGATAGGTCACATACCTGTTGCAAATTGATTGTAATGGCCCGATTTCAATTAACATTTAAAAATTATACCTATTGTACAGTAATTTCTACACAGTTTATAAAGAAGAATAATTCCAAATTTTCTTAACACTTACGCATGTAAAATTTATCAATGAATAATAAATCTAATTAAACAATGGATAAATTGGAATTAAATACCTTAACTCTGATGTTGTTATCCACAACTTGCTGAACCTAATGTTGTTATCCGCAACTTGCTTCCTTCCTTCTTCTTTAGAACACTACCCAAAACCAACCTCCCTGCCAACTAGTTAGCTCCTAGCCCTAGGATATCAACGGATATCCTAGCCCTCCATGCCCAAAGCCCCCAGCAACCCCGGTGCACTGCTATAATACAAACTCTCAAAGTCTCACTCTCCCTGCAATACTCAGAGCTCCCCAAAATCCTTCTCCACTCCCGTAGAATGATCCTCCCCTTCCACTCCTTTCCTTCCTTATCCCTCCTTCACCGAAACTCCTGCCCCCATTAACTCCCTACCTAACTCCTTTATTACCCTTTATCCTCCCGCCATTAATACCCTTATCCCTCCTTTATTACTTATCCTCATGTATTTAATATGTTATCCCTTGTGGGATACGTAACCTAATTTAATATTATATCTTATTATCCAC
>JZKD02S1790272.1:507378-518836 GCA_000966675.3 Picea glauca | reverse complement strand
ATAAATAAATCATGTCATGGACAAGAGTCAAACAAGGGCAGCATAAATCAGGAATGCACTACATTTTTCCTACCAATCTGCTCAAGAAAAAATACAAGGAAGCAAGAGAGGGACCGAGCTCAGGCCCCAAACTGAAGAAGCCAGGAGATCTGAAAGAAACAGATTCATAGGAGGAAGATGAAACACTACAACTGGAGCAGAGGAAAAGACCACCCTATGATAGTTTCCACCCAATGTCATGTTGTCAGGTGCACAGGTTAGCCAAATCCTAGGCGTTGTTCTTGGCACCGAACCAATGGTGAAGAGGCTCAGAACCAGGGTCTCACCAATTAAACCCCTGAACCCACAACCCCTTGCATATGCCACTCCCCAGACCCATGCCATGACCAAAGCCACCACTATTATTGACATTCAAGATGACTCGAACCCTGAAACAATTCTAGCGACACTCATCATTGAGCAACCCCCACCACTCCAATTTCCAAACCTCCTCATCGCCATTCCACATCAGACCACAGACTCATAGCCGATGCATCTCGACCACCCAGAGACAGAGGAACGAAAAACCCAATAGAAAACCATAGAATCCCCCAAGCCCAATTCAGAAATTCCCAACCTTGACCCTAAAGCATCAGAGCAACCCATGATGATGGATGTCCCCAATATGAACCCCCAGGAACAAAAACTTGAGTCTTCAACAAAGGAATAAGATGACCGAAGAAAAGAAGAGCTAGAACCTAACCTTAACCTATAAATCCCCTCACCACCCAAGGGTGAGGATGTCCTAGAAATCACAATGCATGATGCAGAATCACTAGAAGATACAGAGATACTATATGTGCACAATGAGACAGAATCAACAACGGAGCTGGATATGACTAGCATGCAAGAGAAAATGGTGCAAGTTCTCAAGAACCCCCAACAATGTGAAAAATTGATGCAGATCTGCATAAACAAAACTGAGGTTCTGACGCTCTTACCCACGAACCTAATATTGAGGATTGCACTAGCACCACCAACATAGGATGAGGTAGAAACTCACTCAGACCATTCAATAGGCAGTGGAATCCCATTATAGTGGTGAGTACCCACTGATGTAGCTCTATCATCTACAAACCTGGTACAGTGGCCAGTGTCACAGTTGTTCGGACTAATCAGAGCCTCCATAGACCAACTAGAGAAAAGGCTCCAGGATGTCGAGAGCTCAATTGAGCTCGCTAGGAAAGAACAACTATATGCACAAACATGTAGAATGGAGAAAAAATGTGATAGAATCCTATCCTAGTGAAAACTAGAAAAAGTCTGAAAAAAAATTGCAAAATTCTGGCTGGAGATTCGGAAGGTTGTGCGAGACCTACCCGAAGCCAGCGAAATAAGAGAACCAGAGAAACAAATCGAGCTATTACAAGAGGCATAGACATAGCTCGCTGCATGAAAAGAGAAGATACAAGAAAAGATACAAAAAGTCCAACAGGAAGTAGAACAACAACCTCGGTAGCTACAGGACCAAATGCAAAGGGTAATACTGCAAGGAAACAATGCCCGAGCGACACTACATAAGAAAACAACGAACTGTACTAAATTATTTAGAGAAGTTAGTGATTGGATGGGCATCATCGCTTGATGGAATCAAGTCCTGGAGGAAGTACACAGAAATATACAGGTGCTGAATGAGGAAGTTTTGGTCACAATGGACCCTATAGATAAGCATCCAAAGTTTGATCAAATCCAGCAGGCCAACAATGAACTAAATTCACTCTATGAAGCATAGTCCATAGCCAAGAAAGAGTTGCACGATTTTTGACTGGTAATTCAAAATACCTATATCCAAATGCACCAGGTCGACGTAATAGCTGACTCTGAATGGAAATCCTTGGTTGCAGCCAAGCCAAAGGAGTGGAGTAAAGAGACAACCCAACAGTTCCTAGCAGAAGCATCACTCCTCGCCCAGAAATGGCAGGATAAAGTTTAAATATTTCACAGAGTAAAGCACAGAGCATTACAACTGGTTCTAGAATTTGACCCTTTGTTTGAGGAGGTAAAGCAAGAAAAGGCACAAACAAAAGAGCTCAAAGAAGAGGAAAATTCGGATAAGGGAAAGCAAGAACATGAAGGAACCAAGTGCTTGACTCAAGGCTGAGTCAAGGATTATGGTCGAAGCCTGTTGGGCCCTTCATTTTTTAGAAATAAGTGCACAAGTTTTGAATAAGAATGAGTCATGMAAACTTCATTAGAGGATGGAAGGAAGAATAATAGAAAGCAGTTGTGAATGCTAGCACAACACCACCTAAGCAACAAACAGTTGCAACAGAACAAGAAGGCGAGCAAGACGAACAGRAAAACATAACCCATCTATATATAGGACTGAATATAATTGTAAAAGGGTTAGTTAAGTTGGGTTGATGTTGTTGTTGTCTGTTAATTTCATTTGTTCACTCATTCATGAGTTGAGTAGAGTCGGGTTGAGTCACATCTATCAAAGTCACCCAAGGTTTTGGGATTAGTTGTTTCTACCTATTGTAAGTCAAGAAGAGGAGAGTCTGTAATAAACAAGACCTATCAGTTGGGGAATTAGAACTTTGTGGTTGAGGCCTAGAGTCTGTACTGAGTATCTCTATGTAATTTTGAGTCTATAAGGCAAGAAATATCTCAGAGATAATATGACAAAGGAGAACCAAATTTTCAAAATAGGATGTGTCTTGTATGTTTACTTGTGCATTACATTGTTCCTTTATGGTTTATGATTTCTATTTAATGGTTCTATGCTTAAAGCATTGTTAATAAAGTAAGTAGGTTCAATTATTGCAGTTAGATATTTCAGTTCTGATGTTGCTCTTGTGCAAGAACAAGAATGAGTTATGGATGATCTATGGATTCTCTTTGGTATTTTCTCTACCCTTCCCTATCTTTTTGTCTCAGCAGTTCTTTGGGTGAGACTTCTTCTCTTCAGAGGAGATGAAAATTCCAGTGCTCTAGACTACACAGTACCTTTTGTTGGTAACCTAAGAAGAACCCTGGTCTGATCAAATCCACGCCAACACTTTGTGTTCCTTGTGGTGATGACTTGTTGATAATATATTTTTGATATACGTTGCTGATATGTGTTGACATCTAACTAGTTATAAATGACAACAATGAGTAATGAGTAAAATTTTGAGTGCTAACTAATGAGTTTTGTGTAAGAGAGAATTTTTGGGAGAAATATCCCCACACTCATTCACCCCCCCCACCAAGTGTGGTAGGTGTGTCTAACATGGATTGGAATGGTTGTCTTGAGGTCAGTTATCCTTTATATTTCCGTTTTTCTGTGAGTTAGGGAAACCTTTACAATTCTTTTGTTGTGGAAAATTGGTAGACCTAAACTCTCACTTATTCATCTACTTGAATTTCTAGCATATTTTAACAATGTATCAATAAGCAGATCATAGCGAGGAGATGTCCAAGAAATCCATATCTACATGGATGTACCTGTGTAGGCCACTATGTTGCTTCATAACCAACTGTCACTAAAATTCTTTGATACCCATGTTTGAGAATAAGGTATGGAAGATATTGGTTTACTCCAACACCATTTGGTCTCTCTCCTAATGTAGATTTCTCCCTCATTTGTACTAATCATCATAATTTCCATCATGGTAGAATTCCTTCTTGAGGGCATAAACAAAGCCATCCCAAGTGGTTATTGTCCCAAATTCCATAGAATCATCATTATTATTTCTCTCTTGGTAACCTTTCCACCAACATTTGGCATGGGGAAGGGTTTTAATGACTACGAAGGTGATCTTTTCACTATCAATTTTTTTTTAAACAAAGCAATATTTTTCTATCAAATTTAACCATTTCTACAAAGTGTTTACATCTATTTTGCCTTCAAATAAAGGGATATCAGAGATAAGTTTTACCCTCAAGGGTGTCACACCTCTGAAATAGTTTCTTATTGAGGGTGCCTCACCCACTGTTGGCATTTTTTGAAGGATCTAGGAATTTTTTTCCATCATCTTGTTCTGTTGATGCACAAGGGATACCTCGAGCAACATATTGAAAGGATATCCTACTCTTTAATTTATCTTTTTTTCCACCTTGGGAGGTTTCTTGGGTAGGAAAGAGAGTTCATCCCTAAGTGAATCTATCTCAAGACCCAACTCCTTATACATTGACCTCATCAAGAAGATGCAATTAGAAAAAACAAAGAAAACCTTGCTCTGATTCCTCTAATGTGGATTGTGTAGGGAATGTAAGGAAACAAACAAAAAAAAATAGAAAATAACATGGTAATATAGTGAAACTCAACTTCTATTAATGAATAAAATAATAGAAAGTTGGAGAACACAAACTTTATAGAATGGTGGTAGCTTATCTTTGAAGAGAGGGGGAGAGAGATGTTGGCTACGTTCATTTGCAAAAATATCTTACAAAAAGGCCAAAAGAATGGCCTTTTAACATAAATGAATAAACATAATGGTCTAAAACCCTAACCCTGGGAGGTGAAGTGCCAAAAGGTTGTGGGCCTCGAGGTGGTTAGTGTTGAGGGGCCGTAAATCCCTTTAACTCATCAATAGGAACCAATCCTGCCACAAAGGCCCAATTAGAGTCTACAACTGTAATATCCCTAGGCCAAACCCAATTGTAATGTAAATGAAAATGTATTTAAGCTGGAAAGTTGCTTGATATCATTTTTGTATGCACCTTTCATGGCATAGTGTGCGCATGTACTACGTAGTAAAATGAGAAAGTGTGCACATTCTAGGATACTGCACGCAACAACTTAAGTGTGCGTGACTTTGAGGCCGAGGAGCCTTGTGTATATGCTATGTTTTATAGGTTGGTGAGAAACTTTTGTGATTATTAGGCTAGAGATCCTAGATGTTAAAGGATAGTGTGCCTACTTTTGTATATGTATCAACATTAATAAAAAATACATCGTTGTGCACAGACCAACCACAATAAAAGAGTATGGGGAACTAAACTCCACTAGTTAAGGGAAAGGGGGGGGGGATAAAATTTAAGGAAAAGGGATAAGATAGGGAGATTAAGCTAAAAAGGAATATTATATTAATATTTCTTAAATATAAAGTATGGATAATTATTTTATCCGAAGTTCCAAAGTTGGGGACAAGTGGACCAAAGTAGATCCTAGCATGACAAGTGTCAACTTGGGAACATGCATACATATTGTTTGGAATTAGTCCATTTTCAAGGATTATTTCCATCATTCTTTCCATCATTCATCATCCATGCAGCCATTCTAGGAGCATTCACTCACTCAGTCATTTATCCTTCGTACCTTACTATCACTGTACTTGATCCTATATCCATAGCCATACTTGTTTGTGTAGTTGGTTAGCTGGGGAGCTGGACTGAAGAAGAGGGTTGTTAGGCCTATGGGATATTTAAGAGGTGGGTTGTCAGGTCCGTGATAAATTCCTCTCTGGGTGAGAGAATTGTTGGGAATTGATTTCTCGAAGGTGTTAAACTGTAGCTACAGGTATCTAAAACTTCTTGTTTGGCCTGTTGTTGAAGCCCGGACAAGAATTGGGGTAGATGAAGGACTATTGAGAAGAGAATGGGCACACTTCCTAGGGTGGGACATGCATGTGGGGAATGAGGGAATGTAGGCTGTTAGTTTGAGTGGGCACCCATGACAGAGTCATTCCTATTGTCTATGGGCCATTAGCCTGGTTAGGAATCCCTTTACCCAGGTGGAGTTTAGTCCCATCTCAGGGATAACCCACCGTGAGAGTGATGAACAGTGTGGTATAAGGCTGGAAGGTTCATGGAAGGTTTGCACATAGTTGGTGATATTATTACCAAGATAAGTGTCAACTGTGTGATAAATTTACATGATGTATTATTATTTACGTGTTCATTTTTATGGGTTTATCCTATGTGTGGTTATAATTGTATTTATAGTTATGGCTATTGGTTGTATATCCTTCATGTATGTATTTATTGTTATTTCACTATGGATCCGTGAATGTACATAACGTATTTGTTTTTTTATGTTATATATATAAATTTTCACAATAGTTCTGTGTGTATATGTTTTAATTGCATGTAGTTCGAAAAATTTATGTGGCATAGCTCAGTTGGTTGTTGGGTATGTTACAGTATGTTCTGCAGAGAGAACAAAAGAATTCTTTGGCATAACATGCCCTGGCATGGATGGTCGGGGATATAACAATATGGTATCAAAGCTTCAGTTTTCAACACTGAGCATGGATGGGTTGAGTAAGTTGGGTTGAGGCAAAACTTCATAGAGGATTATTTGGAAGTGCCCAAATTTTGAGTTGTAGAGCACCCATGGTAAAAAGAAACAACAATTGGGCAGAATTGGGAAAAATCCCCAATTTTGGTTGTTAAATTCATGGGGAAATTGAGAAATTTGGCCATGTGGTAAGATATTATTGAGTTAATATTTGTTCTAGAAAATTCAGACCTGGAATTGGCCGAATTTGAAGTTACAGTGAAGCCATGGAATCTGGATCGAGTTTTGTAATTAAACTTCTCAATTCGTAAATTGAGTTTGGGAGAAATTCATTCCATAAATGTCAAACCACAATGATTTTTTGTTACAGTGGTTGAATTGGTGTTATCGGGGTGAAATTGAACAAATTTCATTAGTTGTAGAATGTCTATGGTAAAAATTGGGGAAAAGTTAAGCGAAAGCCCCAATTTCTGGAGGGGAATTCATGAGGAATTGATGCACATAAAAATGAATGTGTGCAGGTGGGCGTACTAAAAATGCATGTTGCATAGTAAAAAGCTTGTGATATGTAAAAATTGGGCACTGTGCGGAAAAATATTGGCGTGCTAGAGCGCATGATAAATTTTGGTGTAGTGCATAAAAATGTTGTTGCATGATGAGAATACACATAAAATGGTGCTCATGGTGTGTGCACACACATTAATGGTGCCCATGGTGTGCATAGTATTGGCATAGCGCAAAGGAGTTTGGTTGGTGCGTGCGCAAAATGAGTATAAGTTGTCACTCGACAGTGTAATAAATGGTGTGTGCAGACTATCGGTGCGCAGTAGGGGCGTACTAAAATTTGGCATGGTGTAGTGCATAGAGTAAAAATGCACATGAAATATCATCACGTGATACAAAAGTTGCGCGCAACAGGTAATAGCGCAAGAATCAAAACTGTGAGCAGTGGATATTGGCACACGACACAAAAGTAGTGTGCACAAGTTATTGACGCGACGAAGAAGTGATGCACAATGGTTATAGGTGCACGAAGCACGAATTACCTTGTGGTGTTGTTGTGCATGCTAAATATGGGTGTACAGGTTGAAATTTGTGCGCACAAATTTGTTTTGATTGTGAACACCAATAGAAAAACAACGATTTTCCGCGATGTTTTATACTGTTTGAACGTTATCTTTTTGCAATGCGTTTTTGAGGCCCTTAAGAGCCTTTTTAGCCACACAAAAACCATAGGAATGGAGTGCACCAAGGTACACTTTGTCTCTGCATATCAAATAAAAGAGCTCAGAGAGATCTTTCTAATGGTGTAAATCGTTCATCAAACATAACTTTTATGAGAAAGTTACAACACAAATAGTGGAGGGTAAATTTTAAGACCCAACTAAATTCAAAGAGCCATAACTTTTTGATCTAGAATCAGATTGAGGCGCAAGAGAAGTCAATGGAAATATATTGAACCATAGAAGTCATTCCCATAGCTTAATTAAATTTCCAAGCATGTTCAAAACGTTTAATATGGAAAATAAGGTACATGTAGCATTCCAGACGAAAAACAAGAATTAGCCTAGAACGTTAGCAGACTATAACTAGTAACTCGAAACTCAGAAAAAGGTGAAACTTGGAAAGAGTGTCCAGAATATGTATATGAAGAAACCCAATTGAGATCCTATGAAAAATCCAATGGATCAGGTGCAAAAATGCATAATTACAACACATAGTTGCACCAAGTTGAAGTGTGAACAAAAAAATAAATGGACAAATTTCAAGTAACCATAATTTTTTTCTCAAGACTAAGAATTCAACATGGGAGCAGGTGTTGGACAATGGAATCTAAATATCCACCCAAAAAATTGATCCGGGCATTCAATTTTCTAGGAAATCAGAAGAAATAATTCTGATATATTATTGAACCAGAATGGTTCATATTTTTCATTAAATTGTTGAGTCAGTTATCTTGACAAAGTTTTGTTGGCTGCACATTTTTCATAGTTAGCAAGAAATATATAAGATCAATATCAACACAGAGTCAATAGGAATGTAAGAGGCACAGGGGAATTATATCCAGGAACATGAGATCAGAGGGATGGATGTCCATTTGGGCATTGAAGGAACAAACTTCAATGGACATGGACAAGGAAGGGATGAAAACATGAATATGGCAGAGACCATAAAAAATTTGCAAAAGGATGTCCAAAGACATAAATATGATAATGAAAGGATTATGAGATCCAAGGAGCACCAACATGACTTCAACATGAAGTTAATGCAGAGATTGAATATAATAGAAAAGAAATTGGATAAGGAGATTGGCTCATGAAAATCAGGAAGTCACATGTCTCTTGATGAGAAATGAAGAGCAAGAAGTGTTAACAGACATCACCATCACTCCCCAAGGAATTCCAATAAGAGGGCACATAGAAGCTCAATTCCATCCCCTGTCAGGAAGTATAAGGGGTCTGGGGTGGATGAGCTATGAGGAGAAATGAGAAAAATCAAACCTCCTACATTTGATGGTGAGAACAAGAAGGATGAAGATGTAGAGACATGGTTGTTGGGCATGAGAATGTGTTTTCAATTTCATAATTATTCTTCTCATGCAGAAGGTAGAATTTCCATCTATCAACTCAAGGTAAAAGCATCCATGTGGTAGGATCAACTTGTGCAGGTCCAACACATTAAAGAGAAAAGTGTTACTTGGAGGGAATTCAAGAAATTTTCAGAAGAAATACTTGACTAAGAGATACTATGACAATAAAATGAAAGATTTATTTGAACTCAAGATTGGGAGTATGATCATTGATGAATATGAAAGAAGGTTTTTAGAACTATTGAAGTATGTCTCTTTCATCAAGGATGAGACAGTTAAGATCCAGAGGTATTTGAGTGGATTTCCATCATTCATCAGTGGAAAAATATAGTATGATGATCCCAAGTCATTGTAGGAGACAATAATGTGAGATAAATGCCTATAATATCAACAAAAATCAAGGCCAACTTTCCAAAAAGATTGGGAATACAAAAAGAAATTCAATATGGATCATAAGAAGAAAGGTACTAAGCCACCATTCTTTTGAAATAATACTCAGGGACAACCAACTTCTAGAGAACCTAGAACGATTGAGACAGGGGGTTAAAGGCCAATGAAACCACCTATTCAATGTTGGGGTTGTAAAGGAGATCATATTTTCAGAGATTGTCCTCACACAGGTTAAACAGTGAGGACTGTTCACAATGTAGAACAATATGAAATAGTGGAGGACATAGGAAAAAGTGTACCCAAGATCTATGCAGCCCTGAAAAAAACAAGAAAGAAGAGTATGAGTCACATATGATTGAAGTGGAAGGTATGATCAATAACCAAACCATTGCTATTTTAATTGATTCAGGAGCTAGTCATAGTTATATAGATCCTAAGATGGTGGAAAGTTTGCATTTTCCAATAAGCAAGCATGGAAAATCTTGGTTGGTGGAGTTTGCTACCGAAGCCAAAATAAAAGTTAATGACATGGTTAATTAATGTCTGATGGACATGAATGGGCTGAACACCAGGGAAGATTTGAACATCTTTCCTTTAGGTTCCTATGACTGTCTAATTGGGATGGATTGGTTGGATCAACATCATGCTATCCTAGACTATCATAACAAGGCATTTTCTTGCTTGGATGAGGATGGGAACCTAAGGAGAGTGTAGGGAATACCAAGGCAAATAACCATCAGAGAAATTTCAACATTGCAGCTAAAGAAATGTTACAGAAAAGGGTGTCAAATATTTACAGCTCATATGGAAGAGACACCTAATGATAAGGTGCAAAATATTGAGGATCATGCAACCCTGGAAGATTTTGAAGATGTGATCAAGGAGGTACCAAGACTACCCCGAAAGAGAGATATTGATTTATCTATAAATTTAATGTCTGTAGAAGCTCCAGTGTCAAAGACTCCTTACTTAATGAGTACACCAGAGTTGAAGGAGTTGCAAATGCAGCTTAAAGAACTTCTAAAGAACGGATATATATGACCAAGTGTGTCACCTTGGAGTGCCCTAGTCTTGTTTGTGAAGAAGAAACATGGGACATTAATATTGTGCATTGATTTCAGACAGTTGAATAAAGAGACTGTAAAGAACAAGTATCCTCTTCCAAGGATTGGTGATCTCTTTGATCAATTGAAGGATGCAAAGATATTTTCAAAGATTGATCGCAGGTCAGGATACCATCAGTTAAGGATTAAAGAGGAATATATCAACAAGACCACCTTCAGGACAAGGTATGGTCATTATGAGTTCACAGTGGTGCCATTTGGTTTGTCAAATGCACCGACTGTTTTCATGTGTTTAATGAATGGTGTTTTCCAAGAATATTTAGACAAGTTTGTTATTGTCTTTTTGGATAACATCCTTGTATATTCCAAGTTAGAAGAAGATCATGAGCATCATTTGAGAATGTTGTTGCAAGTATTAAGGGAGAATCAATTGTATTCCAAATTGATCAAATGCTCATTTTATCAAAGGCAAATTCATTATTTGGGACATATTATTTCAAAGGATGGGATAGAAGTGGATCCAGAGAAGATAGAAGTGATTAGAGAATGTTCAGCGCTAAAGAATGTGACAGAGGTCATATCATTCATGGGACTTGTAGGATACTATAGGAGATTCATTAAAGGATTCTCAAATATTGCACACCTAATCACTTCCTTGCAAAGAAAGGGTGTGAATTTTCAGTGGACATTGGATTGTGAAAAGAGTTTCGAACACTTGAAGAAATTATTAACAAGTGATCCAATACTAAGGATTGCAGACCCAAATGAAGACTTCATTGTATGCACATATGCATGTAAAGAAGGACTTGGTGGAGTCCTTAGTCAAAATGGGTTTGTTATATGTTACGAATCAAGGAATTTGAAGGATCACACAAGACACTATGCCACTCGTGATTTGGAGTTGGAAGCCATAGTGCATTCCTTAAGGAAATGGAGACACTACCTCAAGTAATAGAGAAATTACTAAGAGGGGGGGTGAATCCGTAATAGAGCAATTTAATCCTTTTTAACCATATAATCCAAGTGTTATATAAATGAAGCATTACCATCCAATAAATGCAGAGTAAATAAGCAATGAAAAAATGAACAAACATACACATACACAATACACCAATGTTTTACATGGAAACCCAAATCGAGAGAAAACCACATAATGATTTTTCTTATATGTCTTGAAGAATTACATTCATTGGAAGCACCAACTTCCTT
>JZKD02S1790272.1:479623-497039 GCA_000966675.3 Picea glauca | reverse complement strand
TTCACTTTATTATTACCTTTTAAAATCTCTTAAACCACTTTGACTACTTTAACCTTTTGGGTCTTCTAGATGACATATGAGGGTCCTCCAACTTCGTAAGGCCACAACCCTCCAACCGTGAGGATTTATGTGACATTCCACATACCACCAGAAATAGAATGACATGTAATATCCATATAGAATATTATTATCTAAAAATATATCATAACTCATACCGTTATCCATTAAACAAACTTGGGTCCATTACCCAAACCTGGGGTCTCCAACTTCTCATGGTCATAATTCTCTAACCATGAGGAGTTATGTGACGTTCCACATACCACCATAAATGGAATGACAAGAAATATCCATATAGGACAGTTTAACTAACAAATTCATTGCACTTCATCAAATTATTCCACAATTAAGCATGGGTTCTCTTACTCTGCAAAGCGTCTTCCCATGAGGGATTTCACCATAAGGGGACCACTTTGGAGTTCATACATCTTTACTTATTATCAACCATGAAAAGACAATAATCAGTAATGTTTACATCAAACAATATTGGGTCCATTACCCAAAACTTTGTGTTGTGAGGCTTTTTTCAAGGGTTGACATCAATGACAACCAACCTTAATCAACATTGGAAGGTATGATCAATAACCAAACCATTGCTATTTTAATTGATTCAGGAGCTAGTCATAGTTATATAGATCCTAAGATGGTGGAAAGTTTTAATTTTCCAATAATAAATCATGGAAAATCTTGGTTGGTGGAGTTGTCTACCAGAGCCACTAGAAAAGTTAATGACATGTTTAAGTCATGTCTTATGGACATGAATGGTCTGAACACCAGGGAAGATTTGAACATCTTTCCTTTAGGTTCATATGACTGTCTAATTGGGATGGATTGGTTGGATCAACATCATGCTATCCTAGACTTTCATAAAAAGGAATTTACTTGCTTGGATGAGGATGGGAACCTAAGGAGAGTGCAGGGAATTCCAAGGGAAGTAACCATTAGAGAAATTTCAGCATTGCAACTGAAGAAATGTTACAGAAAAGGGTGTCAAATATTTATAGCTCATATGGAAGAGAAACCTAAAGATAATGTGCCAAATCTTGAGGATAATGTAGTCTTGGAATATTTTGAATATGTGTTCAAGGAGGTACCAAGACTACCCCTAAAGAGAGATATTGATTTATCTATAAATTTAATTCCTAAAGCAGCTCTAGTGTCAAAGACTCCTTACAGAATGAGTACACTAGAGCTGAAGGAGTTGCAAATGTGGCTTGAAGAACTTATGAAGAAGGGGTATACATGCCCAAGTGTGTCACCTTGGGGTTCCCAAGTCTTGTTCGTGAAGAAGAAACACGGGACATTAAGATTGTGCATTGATTTTAGACAATTGAATAAAATGACTATAAAGAACAAGTATCCTCTTCCAAGGATTGGTGATCTCTTTGATCAATTGAAGGATGCAAATATATTTTCAAAGATTGATCTCAGGTCAAGATACCATCAGGTACGGATTAAATAGGAAGATATTAGTAAGACCACTTTCAGGAAAAGTTATGGTCATTATGATTTCACAGTGGTGCCATTTGGGTTGTCAAATGCACCAGTTGTTTTCATGTGTTTAATGAATGGTGTTTTCCAAGAATATTTAGACAAGTTTGTTATTGTCTTTTTGGATGACATCCTTGTATATTCCAAGTTATAAGAAGATAATGAAAATCATTTGAGGATGGTGTTGCAAGTATTAAGGAAGCATTAGTTGTATTCCAAATTGATCAATTGCTCATTTTATCAGAGGCAAATTCATTACTTGGGACATATTATTTCAAAGGATGGGATAGCAGTGGATCCAGAGAAGATAGAAGTGATTAGAGAATGTTCAATGCTAAAGAATGTAACAAAGGTCAAATCATTCATGGGCCTTGTAGGCTACTATAGGAGATTCATTGAAGGATTCTCAAATATTGCACACCAAATCACTTCCTTGCAAAGAAAGGGTGTGAATTTTCAGTGGACATTGGATTCTGAAAAGAGTTTCCAAAACTTGAAGAAATTATTAACAAGTGCTCCAATACTAAGGATTGTAGACCCAAATGAAGACTTCATTGTATGCACAAATGGATGTAAAGAAGGACTTGGTGGAGTCCTCATTCAAAATGGGTTTGTTATATGTTACAAATCAAGGAAGTTGAAGGAGCATGAAAGACACTATGCCACTGATGATTTGGAGTTGGCATCAATAGTGCATTCCTTAAGGAAATGGAGACACTAGCTCAAGGGGAAAAGGTTTGAGCTAAGAACACACCATAATGGTCTGGAATTTTTATTTGATCAACCAACTCTAAATGCTAAGCAAAGAAGATGGTTAGAATTTCTAAGTGAATTTGACTTTGATATAAAGCATATCAAGGGGAAAGAGAACAAAGTGGTTGATGCACTCAATAGAAGAGTGCATGAAATGCATGCTACAACCATTAGCATGTACTAATCAGAATTGAAAGACAAAATTTTGGAGGCTGCAAATTTAGATTTACAATACAAGGAATTAGTGGCAAAATTATAGCAAGGTAAATTGCAGTAGAAAATTAAAGAATACAAGCTAGATAATGATGAAATTCTCATATACAGGGGAGAATTTTATGTGCCAAATTCTCAAGAATTGAAAAATATGATATTGAGAAAAATGAATAATGTACCTTATGTTGGGCAACCATGTTATCAAAAAACTATTGCAGCTGTTAAGAGCCAATATTATTGGCCAGGAATGAAGAAAGAAGTTGCATATTTTATTGCCAAATGTTTGGAATGTCAAAAGGTAAAGGCTGAGCATAGACACCCAGTTGGTTTGGTACAACCATTACCCATTCCTAAGTGGAAATGGAAAGTTGTAACAATGGATTTCATCACCAAACTTCCCAGAACAAACAAGCAACATGATTCTATCATGGTAGTGGTGGATAAGCTTGCTAAAGCTGCTCATTTTATTCCAGTTAAGCTTACTCACAAGGAATCCAACATTGTTGATATTTATATGAAAGAAATTGCTCAATTACATGGCATACAAAAGACAATTGTGTCTGACAGAGATCTAAAATTTACCTCAAAATTTTGGAAGGGATTATTTAATGGATTTGGAACAAATTTGAATTTTAGTACAACTTATCATCCAGAATTAGATGGACAAATAGAGAGGTTGAATCAAGTGATTGAATATATGTTGAGGATGTATGCGATGGATAAACCATCAAAATGGGAAGACTACCTACACTTGGTAGAGCTTTCTTATAACAATGGGTACCAAACATCTCTAAAGATGAGCCCATTTGAGGCACTTTAAGGCAGAAAGTGAAACACACCAATAAGTTGGGATAACCCAACAGATAGAGCAGTGGTTGGGCCATATTTTCTCAGGGTAATGGAGGAGAAAATGATAAAAATAAAGGAAAATTTAAAGGCTGACCAAGACAGGTAGAAAAGTTATGTTGATAAGGGCATAATGCATAGGGAATTTAAAGTTGGGGACCATGTTTTCTTGAAAGTGAAGGCCAACAAAAGTTCCCTAAAGTTGGGAAATTTTTCAAAGTTGGCAGATCGATATTGTGGGCCATTTGAAATCGTAGAGAGGATTGGTCCAGTAGCTTAAATGATTACATTGCCTACATCTATGTCCATTCATAATGTATTCCATGTATCATTGTTAAACAAATATATACCTGATGATAATCATGTTATTGATTGGAATTTGATTCAGGTGGAGCAAGAAGGCACTTTCCAAGTGCATCCGGTATGCATTATGGACCAGAAAATCAAACAACTCTAGAATCGATCCATAGGGCTTGTAAAGGTCTAATGGACCTAGTACAATCCTGAGGATGCTACTTGGGATCATGAGGATGCAATGCGGGTATAATACCCACATATTTTTGAGGATTTTTGAAATTTTGTTGTGTATGAGTACATAATGCATTGAGGATAGTGAATAAATAAGGGGAGGGGATTTTAATATCCCTAGGCCGAACCCAATTGTAATGTAAATGAAAATGTACTTAAGTTGGTGAGTTGTTTGATATAATTTTTGTATGTACCTTTCATGGCATAGTGCGCACATGTACTGCGCAGTAAAATGAGGAAGTGTGCACATTCTAGGATATCCCACGCAACAACTTAAGTGTGTGGGACTTTGAGGCCAAGGAGCCTTATGTATTTGTTGTGTTTTATAGGCTGGTGAACCACTTTTGTGATTATTAGGCCGAAGAGCCTAGATGTTAAAGGCTAGTGCACCTAATTTTGTATATGTCTCAGCATTAATATAAAATACATCATTGTGTGCAGACAGACCATGATACAATAGTATGGGGGACTAAACTCCACTAGTTAAAGGAAATGCAGGGGGGATAAAAGTTAAGAAAAAGGGATAAGATAGGGAGCTTAAGCTAAAAAGGAATATTATATTAATCTTTCTCAAATATAAAGTATGGATAATTATTTTATCCTAAGTTCCAAAGTTGGGGACAAGTGGGCCAAAGTAGCTCCCAACATGACAAGTGCCAAGTTGGGGACATGCATATATATTGTTTGGACTTAGTCCATTTTCGAGGATTATTTCCATCATTCAACATCCATGCATCCATTCCAAGAGCATTCACTTATTCAGTCATTTATCCTTTGTACCTTATTATCACTGTACATGATCATGTATCCATAGCCATACTTGTTTGTGTAACTGGTTAGCTGGAGAGAGATGGACTGAAGAAGCGGGTTGTCAGGCCCATGGGATATTAAAGAGGTGGGTTGTTAGGCCTATGAGAAATTCCTCTCCAGGTGAGAGAATTGTTGGGAATTGATTTCTTGAAGGTTTTGAACTGCAACTACAGGGCTCTGAGACTTCTTGTCCAGCCTGTTGTTGAAGCCCGAAAAGGAAGTGGGGCAGCCGAAGGAATGTTGAGAAGATAAGGGGCACACTTCTTGGGGTGGCACATGCATGTGGCGAATGAGGGATTGTATGTTGTTAATTTGAGTGGACACCCATGACAGAGTCATTCCTGTTGTCTATGAGTTGCTAGCCTGGTTAGGAATCCCTTTACCTAGGTGGAGTTTAGTCCCATCTCGGGGGTGACCCACTGCTGAGAGTGATGAGCAGTGTGGTATAAGGATAGGATATTCGTGGTAGGTATGAACATAGTTCGTAATATTATTACCAAGATAAGTGTCAACTATGTGATAAATTTACATGCTGCATTATTATTTACGTGTTCATTTTTATGGGTTTATCCTATGTGTGGTTATAATTGTATTTATAGTTATGGGTATTGGTTGTGTATGATGCATGTATGCATTTATTGTTATTTCAGTATTAATTCATGCATTTACATAACGTATTTGTCTGTTTATGTTTTACATATAATTTTTCACAAGAGTTTTGTGTGTATATGTTTTAATTGCATGTAGTTCAAAAACTTTATGTGGCATACCTCGGTTGGTTGCTAGGTATGTTAAAGTATGTTTCACAGAGAGAACAAAAGTATTCTCTGGAGAAGAATGCCCCGACATGGATGTTCGGGGATGTTATAGAAATGTTTGATAGTCGAATGGTTCTCCATATATTTCAATCCGGCCAAATTATCGATGGGATTTATGTAGTGATTGACAAGATATCTTCTTATGAAAGTTCCTCCAATTTAAACATTCTCTTTTTGTATTTTCTTTTATTAGATAGATCTAATTAAAATATATGTGCTGGTACAAACCAACTGGTAAAAGGGGAGATCTTAACTACTGAAGAAGGCTGAGCTTGGGATAACCCATGTTCTCAAGAACACAGACAAAGATATCCACACCTATGACAAGCCTAGTACTAATACATTAACTTGTTGGTATTTCAATTATTGACTAAGAGACAATTATCGAAAGAAAACATACATGCAATAAAATGATGGCAAGAAAAATAGTTTCCTTATCTCTAGCATTAATCACACATTAACACAACGATTTATTTTCATCATTAGAGACTAGAACTACAAAAAAACATTGAAACAACTAACTTATCAATAGATTCGGAAACTCTTACTCATTACAACATCCATTCATAAAATAAAGTTGGAAGTAATTCCTCCTCAAATCCAATCACACAACGCCTTTGATGAAAAACAAAAGTTTGTCTCCGGTCCTAAACAATACTTCTCAATTAAGGTAGTTCGGAAATAGTTCTTTACAATTCCAAAAATGAGGGTCTTTGCAAAAACCATCAACCCTTGCTAAAAGGTCAATCCTCTTATTTATAACGAATCATTAACTAAAAATAACTATTGCAAGTGTAAGCTAAGTAAAACAAAATATCGCCACATGACGCTTTCATCTCCATGTTCTTTGAGAATCATCAAATAGTTTTACTGAAGTGGATGACTCCTCTCATACTCTGACCACTTGACGAAGAGTTCCTCGCATGTGTTGGCATACGAGAGCCTATGATGGTCCATCAAGGCTGAAAGAGTTTCTTTCACTTCTACTGTCTGTGCTCTATACTTGACCATTTTAACACTTAACCATTACAACATTGCTCGAGCCTTAATTAGACACTCCATAAACTCTTATACTTGACTTGGCACCATGCTCACCACCTTTTTTATCTCTGTTCTCCATATCAAGTCTTGTTATGTATGTTGTTTGACTATGTCATGAAGGTTGACAAAGACCTCGGGTTAGCTAAATTTTGGGAGGTCGATGTCCTTCATCTCCTGATTAATCTTTCCCCATCTCTTTTCTCACACAACCCACTTCTCTCGAATCTCCCGCTAAGGTTCTTGGGCCATTTTTACCCAGTATTCGACTTCTTTCCTAATCTGATCTATGTTGTTGTCCCTCAACACCCAAGTGCTATACTCTTCGACGTCTTGGCCCTTTTGAACTGTGCTGATGTAATCGATACTTTATACATCTTGGTGAGCCTTCTCATACCACCTTTCCACGTCCTTGCAGGTCACTAGTGCCATAAGGGTGTCTTCTTGGAAATCAGGTATACCTGCAGAGAAAAGCTGTTGTTCATTTGTGAATTTGGCATAGGCACCTTCGAATTCACTTCTCAAAAATATTGTGGCCTGTGTAGAGTCCTGATAGTATTTTTCCAAATGGTGTAGATGATCCAACTCCTTAATCATAATGACCAACTACTTTTCATCTCTTCTTGTTCTATCCTAATTCGATCTGTGATAGCCATCCCTGCATCGATAAGCTCATACATCTTTGCATGCTCTATGATGAGCAACTTCTCCTCTGTCATGATGAGAATCAAATTATCCAACGTAAGCCTCCTCTTCTTAGTGGTTCTCTTCATGATGGATTTTATCTTCCATTCAGGAGATTGCTTGTGTGTCGATGTCCTCATTAATAGATTCAGGGATTTTTTTTTCTCCCTAAGTTAGAGTATCCCTCACGCTCTCGATCGTATGTATCTATTCCAAGATTGGTTCTTGGAATTCTTCTCTATGTTTTGATGGCTCGACCTCCATTTGTTGTGCATCGGCTGGTGAGGCATTGGATGAAATCGAAGAGTTAGAGATAAGTCTGGTACTTACTTGGTAATCGACTGTCAATGTGTTGATTTATTTTTGTGAAAATTCCTCTTTCTGATCTCCCAATCTCAACTCATCCCTCGATATATCCATTGGGATTCCCGACAAGTCAAGAAAATCAGTGTCTAAGGCACTTTCAACCTCATGGTTTCTCTACGGAAGGATTTGAATTGGAGCATCGTGACCTAGGGTAGATTCTTTCTCAGGTTCCCTTTCCTCTGTAATATGTACTGGAGTCACTAGGGAAACCTCCAAAAACTCTTCATCATCATAGATGGTTATTAATTCGAACAAGGGGTTAGGTACACTTGTCTTACTTGGTGTCCTTGATATCTCAAGATGGGTTGAAATTCCCCTTGGTGATCTGATCTGCGGTGATGGAACTTCAGGTTTTTCAAACATGATGATTTCTTCAAGATGTATTGTCTTTAAGACACTTGTCTCTCCTCTACTTTTGATTGTGTTGTCAACATGGATCCTTTAAATATCTACGAGGGCAATATCATTATGTAACTTTTCAATTATTCTCTGTGCCCCTTCTAGCAAGAACAACCTTCTTCTTTGTGCCTCTGTAGTCTCTATCGCTCTGATTTCTTCCCTGGATCTAAGGGATTTCTGAGTTGACTGATCTATCGTATCCACCTATTCATCCATGCTCATGGCCTTGAACTTGGTCATATTTGGGTTGGACATCCTCCATACTACCTCTTCCCAGTCCTAAGCGCACTCTATGAAAATTTCAACCTCAAATTTATCATGCACGTATGTCCAACAAGATGATACCTGTGAAGCATGTTGGAGGACCATTCCTTTAGGATCATGCTTGTAGAATCAAAATATCTGGAACCTGAATTCAAGTTGGATCAACCCTTCCTATTTGGCTTGAGCAGTGTCCTTTACCAAATAAAAACCCACATGGAAATCATAGGGTATGTAATCCCACTTCTTATCCTTTATTAGCATGGTGTTATAGCCCTGTAAGATGGTCTAATAGCATATTTCTCCCACAATGAGTCAGTCTGGCATGTGAGAGGGGAGTAGATGCAGTGCTCTAGTGGCCTTGAACACCCTGATATAGGTTGAGCGTTCATCCAAATACCAGTGGCCTACCTTCTCTACCATTTTATTGGTTGTTGTTGATAATCTCAAACGAGTGATGATACGAGTGATGATATTCCTTTTTAAATATAATAAAATGAATACGAGTGACGAATTCATCGTAGATGAGTGCATAAGATTTTTTTGTACATTTTCTCCCAAAGTATGCTGAAATAAACGTGAACAAGGAGCTCTGCAACATGCCATATTAAATTCATGTCGATGAAGAAATTTCTCACATAGATAAGATCAATAAAGTACGAGGCCATGTGGAAAGTGGGTGCTTCCCCTTCTTTCTATGTCTGAGCCTACTGTACACAGATGCTCAATTGTTTGGAAATTATCGCTCCCCAGTTGAAGTTGCTTTGAGAGATTGCCACTATTTATGCCAAGGGAATCCATGCTTCCAAAAACTTGGAGCAATCCTTCTCTCCATACAGTTGGTAGATGAGAGCCATCAAGTAAATGCATGTCTCCTTTAGGTTGACTGTCCCATACCAATTGTTTCTCTAGTTGGTAAAATTTTTGTCCTCCTTCTACCATGAGGCCATCAACCGGTTGGCATCGTGGAATTTGTAGAAATTTATGATGAAGTCTGTGTTTAGTCGCTCTTCTAGGTATTTGAGATTGTAGTACTTATGGACTTCTTTCAGGAGTAAAAATATGACACATCCACCATTCACATCATTGATTAAACATTTACGCATGTCTGTATGGTCGATTAGGCACGTCAAAACCTCTATGCATGGGAAAATAGAACCTATCTCTGACTCTTCGATTTCGGCTGATGCCTCACTAGCCATGTGCAAATTTGACTATCAGAGATGCAAGGTGTTACCATGTGCAAATATTAATATCGGATTTTTGGTAACACCTGGTCATCGAGTGCCCTTACATTCAGGTCACTATGTGGGATACACTTCAAGTACTCCTCCTGGTTGATTATGTTCAAAGGGTCCTTGTTGGAGGTAGGTCAAAGCAGAAAAGTAAGGAGTTTTTGGGAAATAAAGTGTTGGCATAGGGGTAGACCCAGGGTTCAGCTCCAAGAGCACACCAAAAAGCCCTAACTACTAGCCCTTTTGGCAACACCTGCGAAGCAGATGCAGTCTCACCCGAAGTAGTTATGAGGGTGTTGCAGGACAGAGATGTCTACAACCAAAGGGAATATCAAGTAGATCTAACAAAAGAACATCACAACATTCATATATCACTTATCATCTTAGATCTACTCTGCACATCTACTTATCAGATCTAAATAAGTAATGCAATCACAGTATATCAATGACAAAGACAAAAGATCAGTCACACACAACAAAAAATATACATGGTTCACCCTCTCTCTAGGGATACATCCACAGAACTGTGCTATAATATATTAAGGTAAATCATATAGTTCTTGTCTATGCTCTTAAATAGCAGATCTCTTCTCTTCTCCTCTTTTTCTCTCCCCTCCCTGCGCACCCAGTAGTAGGGTTGATATTTGCACCTAGCTGAAGATCTTACAATACCAGAATGCTCTCACTCTTACCACTTCTCCCTCTCAATACAATACTTACTTACATCAACAATACAACTAGATCAACAACAATATTGTACCAACCCAAAGTACCAACCCGAACCAGGTCCTTTAGACCTTTATTTATACATTACAATAGCTCACCAACAACCTTAGGCTAAAACCTAGGTGTCCAAAACCCTAGATACCAAAACCCTACGTGTCTAAAACCCTAGGTCAACTTGACCCATATTTTCAGGGCTTCGCTAACCTATATTTCCTTTATTCTTGTGTGGTGCTCCAATGCATCCATCAATGGATTTTTCCACTTCCTGATTTGTCCACGATCCTTCTTCCTTGCTTACCTGTCATCTCCGATCTCCTCATCCAACGACTTTCTTTCTCGGGCTTCACTCCATCTTTTCTTCTCTTTTGTTCACTTTGACCTAGGAACAATCACTCTGTCTTCCTCAAAGTTGACATTTTCCTTTTCTTCCTTGATCTTTGGTTTCTTCCATACCCAAGGGCCAATAGAAAGAATGCACAAGGAAAGCGATAGCTAGAAGGAAGAACATCACACACACATACATGAAAGAACTAATGAAGGTAGGGTTAGGGTTTTGGTAATGTATTGTAAGTGGTTGAAGAGCCATAAATGTATAAATATATATACTTAGGTATCATAAGGTGTGCAGACATATACATAGGTATCGTTGGGTTTTTGGTTATCAGAAAGACTATTCATTGTTATAGCAAGAAGCATTGTAGCGAGTTGATATGGGATAATTGTTGTATGACCTAATTTTGTAAGTTGTTGAGCTAGAGAGTATTGAGGAGGGTAGATATTGAGGGTTATACCACAGGATGAGGAGCCTGGTGCGATCTAGTTTGCCTCATATAGATCTTACCCAATTGGGAATAATTGTAAGTGCGCGACATCATAGTAACAGAGAGACTATAATAAAAGAGATAAGAGACACATATTTGTGGACATACCCTAGGAGGGGGTGAACCAAGGTAATATCTGTGTTATGTGACAAATGCATGCATATCTCTATTGTCTTCAATAGTTATGGTTATGTTTAATGAATGAGTTTCTATATTTCTTGTCTATTCGCAACTGATAGTATATTGCTTTTACAAGTTATAATAGCAGCTGAATATACAATTCTCATATCTTTCACTCAATCCTAGGTTGTAAACACATGATTCTTACAACCACCCATTAAATCTATCTCAAGTGAGACGATGCAGGGTACTCTGTGCACTATGTTGCCTTCTAGTTCACCAGGAGGGCCGAAAGTTTTAGAGGCTTTGTTGGAAACCCAAACAGACATGAACCCTGGGTCAATACAAACTTAAACATAATAGAATATTAAATGAACAAATGGTTATGTTGTCATTGGTAGGAACAAGAGAGGATTGAGTAGAGGAGATAATTTGAAGATATGTCAGAGGTAGATCAAGAAAATATTAGGTCAGAAAGAAATGATATACTAAAATGGAATGTCGAGACTCTAGAATCCCACAAAAATAGAGATCGAAAACTGGCTAAAGACAAAAGAGCTTGATTTTTCATAGAAAGATAAAAGAAACCCTAGAGTAACACCCCACAAATATTTTGAGAAATACGTGTTTACTGATTTACACGAAGTCTTTTTCTGTTATTTTCTACATCTATTGCAGGAGTGGATACCAAGTTTGAAGGATAACCACATAACAAACCAGATTTGATAGCTTGAGTGGACCCTAGTAAAGATTGATCAGTTACAACAGGTGAACAACAAATTCACCCATGCGGTAGATTTTTGGCTTGACATTATTGTGGCAGGTTTTATAACAGAGTTTGCAGTAGACACAGTGAAGTCATACAACACGGTGGAGCAAGTGTTTCTATGTGGACCTCAAGGATGGTACATTCGATCATTGTATAGTTCTATTAAAATACTACTATATAATAAAGGGGTAATGACAATGGAGTTAGAAAACTAAAATTCCCTACGTGCATGGGGGAAGGGGGGAAGCACTGATAGAAAGAGGAGAAATGGAAGGAGCAAATGATAAGGGAAATAAGGAGGAACCCTTGGACCTAATTATGATGGATGACAGCCAGATCAAGCAGATCATGGCAACAGCTGGAAAGACGCATAGTGGAGTACCATACCAATACAAGGTCAATACCAAGTAGAGATTTGTATCCGCGAGGGAAGGCTGGGAGAGTGATGAGGAAGAGGTAGAGGATCTTTGGGCTATGGAGAAGATTGAGGAAATACTATGCACAACATATGAGAGGAAGATGAGAGTTCCAAGAATGGGAAGAGAAGGAAGTAATCATATCCATATTAATGTCAGTGTGGAACCCATAAACCCATGTGCGACTAATACACCAAAGAGAACACCACCGTTTAGACAATCGAAGTTCAGAAGTAGTCAGATAGCAGGAAGTACATATACATAAGGAATAACAACTGGAGGGGCTATTTTAGGTAGCACTAGTTAGGTATATACATTGCTCGGAGGTAGTAGTTCATCGTTCATAATGGAAGGACATGATCCCACCATCAGGTTACCAAAATTTAAAGGACAAGCGCCAGAGGACCCAGAATTTTTTTTGTTCATCTATGAGAATATTTGGGAAAAAAAACAGATCACAAATGAAGACAATAAATTGGCACAGCTAGCAATTACATTGAGGGATCATGTACTAGATTGGTATATGAGCTTAGCTACAAACAATCCAACAAGGACAACCAAAACAATTGCATAAATTAAGAATTTATTGATAAATAAGTTCCAGAAGTCGAGTTCAGAAGAATAGTACATGAATGAGATGATCGAAATTAGGTAGAAACTAGGAGATTTTGTATGGGAGATGGACCATAGATTCAAGCGACTGAAGGGAAAGTTAAAATATATCATGATCGATATGCAACATCGACACCTATTTGTCAACTCACTGCTCCCACACTTAAAGTACCCATTATGAAAACAAAAGTTTCAAACGCAAGCAGAGGCTCTACAGGCAACCCCGCAACTAGATGAAAACCAGTACCAATAGATAGACCCGGCTATTGAGGAACTAAAGGAGGATTTGAAGAACTTAACATTCCAGCTAAACTAGAATAAGAATAAAGACAAACAAAAAAAAAATTAGTGTACCACATGTAGGACGAGAGGACACCACAGGAACAAATGTCCAACATTATCACAATATATGGCAGAAGGAGTGCCAAATATGTTACCAACATGAGGATTATGGTGCGAAGTATGTAATAAACTGGGTCACTATCCCTATCACTACTCGATGATGCAGAAATACCAGACAGTCCTAAAGAGTTCATATTACAAATTTTTCAAGTCAATGGGCCATGACGATAAAGATTGTAGAACTATGGAGTTGATGTAAGAAAGGACATCATATGCATATAGAGTGCAGGAAGAAATGATGATTGGGTAAGATTTACCATAGTTTAATCAAGTTACAACTCCATACAACACTACGCACCAACAATATAATGTTGCACAACAACCATATAATAACATGAAACTGCAGTACAAAACATCACAACCTCAGTACAATATTGTGCAGTATAATTAGGTTCCTTAGTATAACACACCGAGAAGAGATCGAGCATGATAAGGAGGTGGAGGAAGATATAGAGGAGGTTTTTCACCAGGTTGAGGACCGGTCATATGTCACAATTGTCAACAACTAGGACATTATGCAAGAGAATGTTCGCTTCCACCAKCAATTTGTATGCATTGTCACACATCGGACCATGATATGGAGGAATGTTTGACACTATTAGTAAATATCTAGGAAAAGAGGAACCAGAACAACCAGAACATTGAGTGGATCTTAGCYGAAGCAAGGGATGAAGGATGAAACATCAACATAGTTACCCACATAGAACCTAAAATAGGGAATGACAAAGTCTGACAAGAGCTAGCACGAAATCARTGGGTGAAGAAGAACACCGAACCAAGGAATAAAATCAACACATAGAAGGAGAATGAGGTATTTAAGCAAGAAAGACAAGAATTTCAAAATGAAGACATGGCATCAACTTCAACTGTGCAACAAAACAAGGAAGCAACATAGTACAAGATGCCTCCATTATTGGATCATACCAACGAAATGCAACCCATGGGACAAGTAAGTACAATGAAAGGATTTTTTCAATCATGTGTAAAAGTATTAAATGATCCAACATCTATGAATATATTGAAAAACATATTAGAAAAATGTAGTGTATATATGGAAGGAATACTACAACAAAAGACAGTCAATCACCTACATACCAGGAGAAGAACATGTAGGGAGTTTAGACTGAATGAAAACATTAGAGACTTCAATATGGGATATATCATACTTGATCTAGGATATGAATTTAATGTATTACCAAAGAAGACATGGCAATGCATGGGAGAGACCACACTAGGATACTCACCTGTCCAATTGAAACTAACAAACCTACACATAGTTCTGTCAATCGGGAGAATGAAAGGAGTGACAATAGACCTAGATGGAGTGTGCACTAAAACATATTTTGAAGTCACTGAAATAGTGGACAACACAACACCTTACCCAGTGTTTCTTGTTCTGGATTGGGCATTTGACAAGTAGGCCATAATCAACTTGAAGACCAAGAAAATGAAGGGGAGAGGTTTGTAGAACCTACTTGCCTAGACTTAGAGGAAATAAACCAGTTGTATAGAACAACTGCGCGTGATGAGGATTACGTAAACCCAACTGTAGATGGAATACTTGTTTTGTGGAGAGTTACTTCATGTGTGATAGACTTAGAAACCAATTTAGAGAACTGGAAACAAAGGTTACATGAAGTTTCCACAAGAATATGTCCATGAATAGACCACACAGTAAGATGGGTTGGTACAGAGATAAGGGAACCACCCAATTTCCACGGAGTAAACAATTTGGAAAAATTCTTGGCAAAGTACAAAGATAAAGTCTTTGAGAATCAGAGACTTTTATCACTTGATATAGCACTGAATACCACACCTGCAATATGTTGGGGTGCACACAAAGAGACAATCACAGATTTGTTGGAAAATATTTAACAGACAACGAATGGAAAATAACAGCGAATGGAAAATATTTAACAGACAACGAATGCTTGTCATTGATGGAAAGTACAACATTGAATATGGCACGAGTACAGGAAGTTTTTAATCGACAGGCAAACAGAAGATAAGTTCAGGAAGGTCGATTGATCGAAGGCGAATGAGCGAAGGCAACGCAACATTGATCGAGTGATCGAAGACTCGTAAAGTTTGAGAAGAACTACTGATCGTTGGATTCCATCCAAAATTCCCGATGTAAGTTGAGCCATCAGATCAAAGGTTGGATATGGACCATTGATTCCAGTCCTTGTTGGAGCTTTGGGGAATGAGAGTTGGACATGTCAAAGATTATTGACATCAGGAATCCCGATATCGCAATATGTGAAATCGCGATGTAATCTAAGTTGTCATATTAAGGTTGAATCTAGACCCTTGATTCCAGTCCTTGTCAGAGTTTCAGGGATCGAGAGTTGGACATGTCAAATATTATTGACATCAGGAATCCCAATATCTTGATATGAAAAATTGCGATGTAATCTGATCCGTCAGATTAAGGTTGAATTTGGACCGTTGATTCCAGTCCTTGTCGGAGTTTTGGGGATTGAGAGTTGGACATGTCAAAGATTATTGACATTAGGAATCCTGATATCGCGATATCTGAAATCGCGATGTAATTTGAGCCATCAGATTAAGGTTGAATCTAGACCGTTGATTCCATTCCATGTCGGGGTTTCGAGGATCGCGTGTTGGAGATGTCAAAGAAACAATGCAACAAGAATGTCGATTTTGCGATATGCGAAATTGCGACTTAATCGCAGTCGTTGAAACAAGATCATAACGGGACCATTGATGCAACTCCCTATCAGAGTTTTGTGAATCGCAACATCAAGAAGAAAATAAATCAATGCAACAAGAAATGTGAAATCACGATTCAATCGCAGCCTTCAAGTCAAGATCAAATCTGGACGGTTGATCTAACTCCATATCGGAGTTTCGCGAATCGTGACATGAAAAGGCAAAAGAAACGATGCAACATGAATTATGGAATCACGATATGTGAAATATCGATGTAATTGCAATCGCCAGATCAAGATTTGATCTGGATCGTTGATTCAACTTCTTTACGGAATTTTATGGATCAGGATTTGTAAGTGACAAGAACATTGAACATCAGGAATGTTGAATTCACGATATGAGAAATCGCGAAAGCGCCTTATGCATAAGACTATGGTCACAGCCCTTGGTCATGAGAAAGGGAAGGAGTCAGTCCAGATAAGCTCCATTTTGGAGCTTTGGAGATCGCGACATGAAGTGTCGAGACACTTGGGTACAGGAATGCCGAAATACCGAAACCCGATTTAAAGGCAAGATTAATAAAGTTCATCCAACGGTGCAGATAAATTGGAATTTGATCAGAGGGTTACTATTCTCTCTCACAGTTAACCTATCAGTTACGAATATGTTAGTGAAACTGATTCATGATTGCAAATCAGTTGGTGTTTCAGTTGCTAGGACAGTTGTCTTTCTTTTGCCTAAGGAAATGCAAAGTGGAACCACCATGGAGCTGTGTATAAAAGAAAATAAGACAGACTATGTATGGTTGGCGGTTCTGTATGAGAAATGAATGAAACCGTAAGAAAAGTAAAAGCAGAGAATGCACAGGAGGAGATTGATCATATGTGCAGTATGAGATGAAGTGTAGAGAAGAATAATAGAACAAGTTGGAGCAAAGCAGAATGAGAGAACAAGTTGATGCAGAGCATACCCGCTGAATAGACAGAGGAAGAGAAGAATAGCATAAGAGTTTGTAGAAGACCAGATTTTCAAAACAAAGAAATATTGGTATGAATTGATTTATATATGTATTTGATTGTTTATTTATTTATTAACATTCTAGGGAGGTTGGGAGGTGCTCAGGAGGACTATTGTCCTTAGAGGTTCAAGTGGGAGCTTGAACACAGGAAGTTGTAGCTTCCATCTGGTTGTAGCCAGAGAAACTAGGGTGGCAGGGTGGTGCAAGGGAGAACAAGTGTTCTCTATTATATAGGTTGGAGCCTCTGTAACTGGAAGTTGGTGCTTCCATCCAGTTGGTGTTGGAACATTCAGGAAGTTGGTGCTTCCATCCAGTTGGTGCTGGAATATTCAGGGAGTTGGTGCTTCCTTCTAGTGGGTG
>JZKD02S1790272.1:450145-479573 GCA_000966675.3 Picea glauca | reverse complement strand
AGAAGAGGTTTTCTCCCTTTATGGGTTTCCTCGTGAAAATCTGTCTCTGTGTATACCTTGTGTGTGACTGATGCTTTTTACTTTTACTGTCCATATGCTATATAATGTTGATGATTACTTGAAGAAAGATTAATATTTTTTTAATAGACTTATTATTGTTTAAGCTCAAATACAACTGATTCATCCCCCCCTCTCAGTTGTATTAGTAATTTCAACAAGATTGGTACAAATGTAAGCGATTACTGCACATAAGGTTTGGCGTAGAACAAAAAAACAACAAGCAACAGAAGTATGATGGACAAGGGGCACCAACAGAACACTTGGAGGAGTGCAAAACTCTTTGAAAATTGACACCCTCAGAGGAGTTTCCTCATCATTTCATACACACTCTAGAGGGAATACCAATGAACTGGTATACAGACCAGGAACTGCACAAGCGAACTGCGACTTGGACGACATTGCAATATAATTTTACATTCACTTTCTCATTTGAGCATGAGAACCCCAACATAGATGTCACTCTTAAAAATATAATAGTAGTGATATTCATCAAAGAACCAAAAGTAGAACTTATCATAGAAGAACAACAACAAAACAAACAAATAGTTAAGGAACTAGTGTCATGTTACCATGTGCAAGAAGAAGCACCAGAAAAAGATGATCTTCATGATATTCAAATTGAAGAAGAAGAAGGTGAAAGAGAAATGGAAGGACCACCTATAGAATCAAAATTCATTGCTGCATCGATGAGGGTAAAGAAAGTCAACATTGGGACAACTGAGCATCCAAAAATGGCCAACATTGGAGACTATTGGGATGAGCAAACATTGGAAAGTATAATAAAGTTATTGCACAAGTACAATGACTTGTTTCCTACCAAATTTATAGAGATTAATAGCATAGAAGGAGATCTAAGAGAAATGAAGATACCAGTCATACCCGAAGTGAGATCGATCATACAACGACCATATAGATTGAATCTAATATACAAGCAGAAAGTCAAAGCTGAGATCGACAAGATGTTGGAAGCCAGAATCATAGAACCGGTCTAAGAATCAGAATGGATAAGCTCAATGGTAGTTTAGTACAAAAAACAAGGAGGGATTAGAATATGTGTTAAATTAAGGAAGTTGAATGATGCATGCCTACATGACCCATTCCCTACACCATTCACGGATGAAGTGTGAGAGAACATAGGATGGCATGAAGCTTACTCATTCACTGATGGATTCCCAGGCTACCACCAGATCAAGATAGCATAGGAAGACAGATGAAATACCACATTCGTGATAGAATGGGGTCCTACTAGTACACAGTCATGCTGTTTGGACTGAAGAATGAACCCACAATATTTTCTAGAGTAGTTATCACCGTGTTTAAGGAATTCATACACCAGTTTCTCGAGGTATACTTGGATGATTGGACAGTCTATAGTCTGTTGAAAGACCATGTAGAATCCTTACGAATGATGTTAGAAAGATGCAAACAGTGCCAGATATCACTAAACATAAATAAATGCTTATTTGAAATGCCATTTGGGATACTACTGGGCCATATAGTATGCAAACAAGTTCTATTAGTAGATCTTGGAAAGATTGCAGTGATTGTTAACTTACCACCACCAAAACCAGTTTGTCAACTAAGAGAAACGTTAGGACACACAGGATACTACAGAAAATTTATCAAAGGGTATGCACAAATTACTGCACCAATGGAAAATATTTTATGAAAGGATACAAAGTTTCAATGGAACAATGAGTGTCAACACAGTTTGGATACCCTAAAGGAAAAGATGGTCACCATGCCTATACTAGTATTTCCAGACTAGGAGAAGAAATTCCATGTGCATGTAGATACATCAGCCATAGCACTTAGAGCTATCTTGGTGTAGGAAGGAGCGGGAGACTTGGATCACTCGATAACATTTGCAAGTAGGAAACTATCATAATTAGAGCAGAACTACAACACTACAGAGAGGGAAGCCCTAGTTATGCTCTATGCACTGCAAAAATTCATACATTACTTATTGGGAAAACACTTTAATATGTTCGTAGATCACTCAACCTTGAAATACCTAGTCAACAAGCCAGTGTGAGGGAGAATTTGTCGATGGTTACTATTGTTTCAAGAATTTGACTTTGAAGTAATCGTCAAGCCAGGAAACCTGAATGTAGGACCTAACCACCTGTCAAGGGTCACGAATGGAGAAGAACCTATGAATTTAGAGGACAACTTTCAGGATGCATAGCTATTTTTAGTCCAGATCGTTGACAATTAATTTGTAGATATCATTCAGTACTTGAGCACAGGTATTGCGCCACAATAATATAACACTGCGCAGAAGAAAAACCTGGTATTCCGCGCTGTTGAGTATCAACTGATTGCAGGACACTTATACAAAATGGGCGCAGATAACATCTTGCGAAGGTACGTGTTAGAGCACAAAAGACCAAGAGTCTTAGTAGAATCCCATGAGGGCATAGCAGGAGGGAAATATGTAGGCAAAGCTACTGTGTAGAAGGTATTGTGCGTAGGACTATGGTGGTTGATGATTCACCGAGACTCGAAAGAATATTGTCAGAGATGCGATGTCTGTCAAAGGGTTGGTAAACCCAACAGAAGGGATGAGATGCCATTATGAACACAAGTAACATTACAGGCATTCTATCAATGGGAAATAGACTTTGTGGGACCAATTAACCCACCAACAAAAAGAACAAGAGAAAGGTACATTATCACCATGATGGAGTACCTAACAAGATGGGAGGAAGTCGCACCAGTGAAGGATTGTAGCACAGAAACAACAACACACTTCTTATTCAAACAAGTAATCACTAGATTTGGATGCCCAAGAGTTTTGATGAGAGGCCAAGGCACGCACTTCATCAACAACACTATTAGTGTTATGACTGCAGAATTTTAATTCCATCATTAGAAGAGAACACCATATCACCCACAAGAAAATGGCACAGTGGAAGCATTTAAAAAAATCTTGGAGAATGCACTAAAAAAGATATGTAACATTAATAGGGATGAATGGGACCTCAAAGTACCGATAGTATTATGGTTCTACAAGACCATGTGAAAAACATTGACAGAGCACACACCATTAAACTGGTTTATGGCCAAGAAGTAATAGTGTCGTTAGAATTTTTAGTACCAATTTTGTGCGTACCAGCAATCACACATATGACAGAATGAGGCACAATATAGGAGTGACTAATTTAGTTAATGACAATGGAGGAAGATTAGATACTAGTAGGAATCCACCAAAAAGTTCAGAAAGAAAGGGACAAAGCTTGGCATGACAGACACATAAAGAAGAAAACTTTCAATGAAGGACACCTAGTATTGATGTATGACAACAAATCGTTTTAGCACCCAGGAAAGCTCAGAATGCACGGGATAGGACCATATGAAGTAAAATATATCACAGATGGAGGAGTTTTACAGTTGGGAGATTTATCAGGTGCATAATTCAGAGGAATGATAAATGGGAGCCGACTAAAGCTATACAAGGACAGTCAACCACCCACTGCGCAGTAAAAAAAAAAACCAAGATATTAAACAATGCCAACAAAGGAGCATTGTGCTGAAAGAAGAAAGGGCACACATACTTAGGAACACAAACTCAGTGAGGAGAAGCACAATGACTATGTGAATAGGGAAACAAGCGGGAAACAGAAAGACGACAAAAGCAGTACGACATGACGTCATTAAGTGGAATTGAAGGCCGAAAAGGACTGATGGGATGCCACATTAATCGCACCAACTGGAGATAGAAAGTTAGAGTAATGGAAAGTATGAAAGAACTGGAGGTACATTGAACCCATAATTAAGGAATCATCATCGACAAGCTTCATGGGATACCCATACAACACATGGACATGGGAACAAAGTGTCCAATTGCGAAAAGAGAATGGACATAGAGTGATAGAGGCTAAGGAGCACATAATGGACTTCACATAGGTCACAAAGACCATTAAAACTCAGCAAACATTTGACAATCACTGCCATGGCACCGCCAAAGCAAGAAGAAGCAAGCCAAAGTGCCATACCAACCAAAGTTAAAACCCGATCACAGGTATTGTTGGAAGAAAGTGAACAACAACCACTAGAGATCATCAATGTCAATGCAATCCCATCTCTAGACACAGTACTGATGAACCCCACACCTGTAGTGGAAGAAACCCAACAACCAGCACCATAGGGCATGAATATAGATAGACCGACAGAGGTACAAGATCAACAGAACCAGGACATAGAAACCTTTAAGGAGGTGAAACCAGAGAACACTGAAGAAACTCTGAAAGTCAATTAAACGATGATGAATTAGGAAAAATCAATCGAGCCAGATGAGTCGCAAAACACCGTGTCAAATCACCCACCGAAAGGAACAATAGACAAGGTCACAAGTTGGATAGAAGGGTATTTTGAAGCACAAACAGTAGCCATTAGAACTTTGAGCCAGCCACCACAGAAGAAATACAAGAAGCAGGTACCTAGGTCACCTCGCAAGAAACCTTTCGTAGTAATCATTTTACCACGTATACCAGATGGGGTACGAGTAGAATCAAGCTTGCTAGGGTAGATTGAAAAGATAAAATACTCATACCAAGATGTAGTAGACGAAGACAAGTTTTTGGTATTTACAAAGAGAGTATACTTGGAGATTGATCAGCCACTCTGATAGGAAACAAGATTGGAGAAAATAGGGATTTTAGGTCTGTTAAACGTACCACATTTTGGTAGAGGTCAATACATAAGTGCATGCGTCAAAAAATTGTTAGCAGTCACACATGGCGGGGACATATGGATAGACAAGCTCGTCTCAATATACATAGAGCTTATTGTGAACATAATAGGGTTGCCATCACGGGGCATGGATCCCGCACAGTTTCTTGATGATAAATCCAGGGAGAAAGAACTTACAAAAGAGATGAAGAAGAAGTACGGTACCGACAGGGGGACATGAGGGATCATTATCAATAGGATCAATGATGTCGTAACACAAATGGGTGTAAAAATCTTAGCCTATAAGTTGCTAAGAAAATGTCGTAGTGAGGAACTTCTGGTTGGGGTTGTCGTAGTTGCAGTTCATTGTGTTGAGGGAACCACAGTGATTTGAGCACCCTATCTCTTGAAATTGTTCCTATATGAAAACAAGGACGTGCAGGATATCAGAAAAACATTTCACTATTCATGGATAATCATTTTAATAGTCTTTATGGGTTGAAGAGAACCAAGGTATGTAACGTTTTGTACCAGACCCAAACCGAATCAGGGAGCGAGATATCTGTTGTTGAAAGACAAGTCGGATTCTAGGCACAAGAGGATGAACGATTCCATATTTGAAGTATACCTACGTGACTTGCTGGAGGCCATCAACAACATGTGGAGAATAACACCGGAGGATGTCACACGGTTTCGGGACATCACCAACTTCAAGGCCACATGACATGTGATGTGGATATAGATGTGCAAGGACCCCGATAATCCATGGCTACATATGTGCTACTATATCACAGAGGGTGACATTAACATGGTGATAAAAGACTAGGAAGATGAATGGAGGATTCCAGTCCTCACCCAGGACTTTCCGAAAAGAACAATAGAAGGAGAGGCAGGGCAGGGAGAAACACAGCCTCAAGAAATCCAAGTGCCCAAGAAATGAAGGACGGGCCAGACAAAAACAAAATAGACAAATGAAGGCACAATGAAGACAGGAACCCAAAAGGGGAAGAAGGAGAATACGCAGTCGGCCAAAGAGCAACAAAAATAGGTTGAGGCAACCTAAGGGACTGCACCAAATCCTAACTCACAGGAACCATCGGGGAATAAGAGGCTAGACCGAAAACATGAGGCACACGCAAGAAAATGAAGACACAAAGAACACTGCCAGAGTATATGATCATGGACGACAATGGGGAAACGATAGCCCGAATGGTCTAGGATTATCTAGCTAAGGATTTTGACAATGTTGCGCACCACAGGGACATGACTCAAGAGGAGATGGAAAACATGCGATAGTTCCTCAAATGAATTGAGGAATTACACACAACAAGCCATAGCATGGGAACAAGGCCATCAACACTGCAGAAAAAGGAAATATTGGAAGAAGAAGAGAGAGAGATCTAGTCCATACAATACTGCAACCAAACACAACATTCTACATCACACCCGGTATGCTTCCTATGGACGAGATCATAGGGCAGACAACCTTTAAATACTTATCTCAAATCCAATTGGTGTTGACACAGGTTCCATCCAGGGAACTACACAAGTTGCAGGTTAGCGTAAACCATGAGGTATAGTCTTAGGCATGCAAAAACTTAGTTGAATTGCAGCAGGAAACATAAAAGAGGGATGCGCTAGAAATAGTCTATGAGAAGGATAATTTCAAGACCCAAGAATAAAAGGAGCATAGGAAAGGATTGGAGTAGAAAGTGGTCGGAACTTACGAGAAGATTCCAAAGGCCATGCAAAGGGAGGAAATCACAGCAACAGAAAAGATTGATCAGATTGCGCAGGAAATTGTTCAATACCAAAAGGAGATCGAGAATCTCCAAGAAAATGTCACACCTACTACTCCACCTTCAGCGAAGGAGAAAAGGAAGAAAGAAGCAGTAGCACAGCTACAAGAGATAGAACAATAGGTCAGTACAACAACCAACTTATTTGATGAAGCAACATAAGTTAGGAAAAACTTAGAGGAGGATAAACAGGTCCAAAGGTGGGACAAGGAAGAACAAAGGATCAATGTAATGATCCAAGACCTCAAGCAGAGGAAGAATACAATGGCTATCACAGAGCGTGTCAAAAGGGCGCAAAACATGAAGAAACGACATGTAGAACTCACCACTGTGAAAACATAGAAACAAGAGAAAAAGGATCAAATGGAATTGCTACAAGAGAGGGTAGAAGAAGTCTTGGCATAGGCAAAGGAAGATAAGACATAGATAGCATAGACTCAAGAAGAGTGGGAGGATCATGGTGATAGATAGAAATAAGTGTAGAGGAGTACCCTACCAATACAAGTTGAATACCAAGAAGAGAGTGGTATCCATGAGGGCAGGCTTGGAGAGTGATGAGGAAGATGTAGAGGATCTTCGGGCTATGGAGAAGATTGAGGAAACATTGCACGCAACATATGAGAGGAAGAAAAGAGGTCCAAGAACATGAAGAGAAGGTAGTAATCCTATCCATATTAATGTCATTTTGGAACCCATAACCCCATGTGCGACTAATACACCAATGAGAACACCACCATTTAGACAACCAAAGTTTAGAAGAAGTCAGACAATAGGAAGTACATCTACACAAGGAACAACAACTTGAGGGGCTAGTTCAGGTAGAATTAGTTAGGTATCTACACTGTGTGGAGGTAGTAGTTCATCATTTAGAATGGCAGGGCATGATCCCACCATCAGGTTACCAGAATTTAAAGGAGAACCGTCAGAGGATCCAGAAAAAAAATTGTTCATCTATGAGAATATTTGGGAAGAAAAATGGATCACATATGAATAAACTAAATTGGCATAGCTAGCAATTACACTAAGGGATCATGTAATGGATTGGTATATGAGCTTAGCTACAAACAATCCAGTGGGGACAAATAGGACAATTGAAGACATTAAGAAGTTACTGATAAATAAGTTTCATAAGCCGAGTTCAGAAGATCAGTACATGAATGAGATGATCGAAATTAGATAGAAACCAGGGGAATTTGTATGGGAGATGGACCAGAGATTCAAGCGACTGAAGGGAAAGTTAAAATATATCATGACTAATATGCAACATCGACACATATTTTTCAACTCACTGCTCCCACACTTAAAGTACCCATTACGACAACAAAAGTTTCAAACATAGGTAGAGGCTCTATAGGCAACCCCACAACTAGATGGAAACTAGTACTAGAAGACAGACCCAGCTATTATGGAACTAAAAGAGGATTTGAAGAATTTAATGTTTCAACTAAACCAGAATAAGAATAAGGACAAACAAGAATTTGTTTGGTGTACCACATGTAGGATAGAAGGACACCACAAGAACGAATGTCCAACATTCTCATAGTATATGGAATCGGGAATGACAAATCTGTTACCAATAGGAGGATTATGGTGCGAAGTCTGTAAGAAACTAGGTCACGATCCCTATCACTGCTCAAAGATGTAGACATAGTAGACAGTCCCAAAGAGTTCATGTTGCAATTTTTGCAAGTCAGTGGGCCATGATGATAACGATTGTATAACTATGGAGTTGATGCGAGAAAGGACATTAGATGCATATAGAGTGTAGGAAGAAATGATGACTTGGAAAGCCACACCATAGTTTAATCAAGTTCCAACACCATACAACACTACGCACCAGTAGTATAATACTGTGCAACAACCATATAATAGCGCGAAAGTACAATACAACACAACACAACCTTGGTACAATATTGTGAAGTATAATCAGGCACCTTAGTATAATGCATCAAGAGGAGATCGAGCAGGATACAGAGGGGGATGATGATCCAAAGGAGGTTTTGGACGAGGTCGAGGACCAGTTGTATGTCAAAATTGTCAACAACCAGCACATTATGCAAGAGAATGTTTGCTTCCACCAACAACTTGTATGTATTGTCAGGCATCGGACCATGATATGGAGGAATGTCCAACACTAATAGTAAATATCTAGGAAAAGAGGAACCAGAACAACTAGAACGTTCAGTGGATCTGAGCCGAAGCAAGGGATGAAGGAGGAAACATCAACATATTTACCCGTGGAGAAGCTAAAACAGGGAACGACACAGTCCGACAAGAGCTAACACAAAATCAGTGGGTGAAGAAGAACACTAAACCAAGGAAGAAGATCGACGTGTAGAAGGAGAAGGAAGTATTTAAGAAATAAATACAATAATTTCAAAAAGAAGACATGGCATCGAATTCAACTGCGCAACAAAACAAGGAAGCACCAGAGTACGATATGCCTCCATTATTGGATCATACCAACTAAATGAAACCCATGGGACAAGTAAGTACAATGAAAGGATTTTTTCAATCATGTGTATAATTATTAAATGATCCAACATATGTGAAGATATTGCAAAAAATACTAGAAAAATGTAGTGTAGAGACGGAAGGCAAACTAGAACAAAATATAGTTAATCACCTACATACCAGGAGAAGAACAAGTAGGGAGTTCAGACTGAATGCAAACATTGGAGACTTCAATGTGGGATATATCATACTGGATATAGGATCTGAAGTTAATGTATTACCAAATAATACATGGCAATGCATGGGAGAGCTGACACTAGGATACTCACCTATCCAATTGAAACTAGAAAACCAACACAAAGTTCTACCAATCAGGAGAATGAAAGGAGTGACAGTATACCTAGATGGACTACACATTAAAATAGATTTTGAAGTCATTGAAATAGTGGACAATACAATACCTTACCTAGTGTTGCTTGGTCTGGATTGGGAATTTGAAAGCCAGGCCATAATCAACTTGAAGACTGGGAAAATGAAGGGGAGAGGTTTGTAGAACCTACTTGCCCGGAGTTAGAGGAAATCAACCACTTTTACAGAACAATTGCACATGATGAGGATTACATAAACCCAATTGCAGATGGAATGCTCAGTTGGAATACATTAGTTCATGTGTGATAGACTCAAAAACTGGTTTAGATAATTGGAAACAAAAGTTACACGAAGTGTCCATGAGAAGATGTGCATGAATAGACTGCGCAGTAAGATGGGTCGGTACAAAGATAATGGAACCACCCAGTTTCCATGGAGTAAACAATTTGGAAACATTCTTGGCACAATATGAAGATGACGTCTTAGAGAATCAGAGACTATTAGCACACTATATAGCACTCAATACCACTCCTACAATATGGTGGGGCACACACAAAGAGACAATCACAGATTGGTACCAATGTAAGCGGCTACTGCACACAAGGTTTGGCATAGAACAAAAAAACAACAAGAAGAATAAGTATGATGGACAAGGGGCATCAACAAAACACTTGGAGAAGTACAAAGTTCTTTGGAAATTGACACCCTTAGAGGAGTTACCTCATCATTTCATACACACTCTAGAGGGAAACCAGTGAAATGGTATACAGACCAGGAATTGCGCAAGGGAACTGGGACCTGGACAACATTGCAATAGAATTTTACATTCACTTTATCATTAGAGAATGAGAACCCCAACATAGATGTCACTCTTAAATAGATCATAAGAGTGATATTCATCAAATAACCAGAAGTATAACTTATCACATAAGAACAACAATGGAACAAACAGACAGTTAAGGAACTATTGTCATGTTACCATGTGCAAGAAGAAGCACCAGATGAAGACGATCCGTGCGATATTCAGATTGAAGAAGAAGAAGGTGAAAGAGAAGTGGAAGGACCACCTATAGAATTAGAAGTCATTTCCATGTCAATCAGGGTAAAGAAAGTCAACATTGGGACAACTGAGCATCCCAAAATGGCTAGCATTGGAGACTACTGGGATGAGCAAACATTGGAAAGTATAATGGAGTTATTGCGCGAGTACAATGACTTATTTCCTACCACATTTATAGATATTAAGGGAATAGTAGGAGAGCTAGGAGAAATGGAGATACCACTCATACTTGAAGTGATATCGATCATACAATGACCATATAGATTGAATCCAATATACAAGAAGAAATTCAAAGCTGAGATCAATAGGATGCTCAAAGCCAGAATCATAGAACTGGTCGAAGAATTAGAATGGATAAGCCTAATGGTATTTTAGGAAAAGAAACAAGGAGGTATTAGGATATGCATCGAATTGAGGAAGTTGAACAATGCATGCCTACATGACCCAGTCCCTACACCATTCACAGATGAAGTGTTCGAGAATGTAGGACGACATGAAACTTACTCATTCACTGATGGATTCTCAAGCTATCACCAGATCAAGATAGCACAGGAAGACAGATGCAAGTCCATTTCCACGATAGAATGGGGTCCTAGTAGTACACAGTCATGCCATTTGGACTGAAGAATGCACCCACAATATTTTCTAGAGTAGTTATTGCCACGTTTAAGGAATTCATACACCAGTTTCTTGAGGTATACTTGGATGATTAGACAGTCTATAGTCTATTGAAATACCATGTATATGTCTTATGGATGATGTTAGAAAGATGCAAGAAATGCCAGATATCACTAAACATAAATAAATGCATATTCGAAACACCATTTGGGATACTATTGGGCCACATAGTATGAAAAAAAGGTCTATATTAGATCCTGCAAAGATTCTAGTAATTGTTAACTTACCACCACCAAAAACAGTCCATCAACTAAGAGAAATGTTAGGACACATAGGATACTACAGGAAATTTATAAAAGGGTATGCACAAATTACTGCACCAATGGAAAATATGTTAAGAAAGGATACAAAGTTTCAGTGGAACAATGAGTGTCAACACAGTTTGGATACCTTGAAGGAAAATATGGCCACCGTGCCTATACTAGTATTTCCAGACTGGGAGAAGAAATTCCATGTGCATGTAGATGCATCATCCATAAAACTTGGAGCTATCTTGGCCCAGAAAGGAGTGGGAGACTTGGATCACCTGATAGAATTTGCGAGTAGGAAACTATCAGAATTAGAGCAAAACTACAACACTATAGAGAGGGAAGGCGTAGTTATGCTCTACGCACTACAAAATTTCATATATTACTTCTTGGGAAAACACTTTAAGATGTTCACAGATCACTCAGCCCTGAAATACCTAGCCAACAAGCTAGTGTTGGGGGGGAGAATCTGTGGATGGTTATTACTACTTCAAAAATTTGACTTCGAAGTAATCATCAAGCCAGGAAAACTAAATGTAGGACCTAACCACCTGTCAAGGGTCATGAACAGAGAAGAACCTATGAATTTAGAAGACAACTTTTTGGATGTGCAACTATTTTTAGTCTAGATCGTTGACGATTAATTTGCAAATTTCATTCAGTACTTGAGCACAGGTATTGCGCCGCAAGAATATAAGGCCACATGAAAGAAAAACCTAGTAGTTTGCGTTGCCGACTATCAACTGATTGTAGGACACTTATATAAAATGGGTACAGAGAGAATCTTACAAAGGTACGTGTTAGAGCATGAAATACCAAGAGTCTTATCAAAAGCCTAGGAGGGAATAGGAGGAGGGAATTATGTAGGAAAATCTACCACATAGAAGGTATTGCGCGCAGGACTATGGTGGTCGACGATTCATTGAGACTCGAAATAATATTATCAGAGATGGGATGTTTGTCAAAGGGTCGGTAAACCCAAAATAATGGATGAGATGTCATTACAACCACAAGTAACATTACAGGAATTCTATAAGTGGGCAATAGAATTTGTGTGACCAATTAACCCACCAACAAAAAGAACAGGAGCAAGGTACATTATCACCGCAACGGAGTACCTAACAAGATGAGAGGAAGTCGCACTAGTGAAGGATTGTAGTGCAAAAACAACAGAACACTTCTTATTCAAACAAGTGATCACTAGATTTGGATTCCCAAGAGTTTTGATGAGAGACCAAGGAACGCACTTCATCAAATACACTATTAGTGCTATGACTGAAGAATTTGAAGTCCATCATCAGAAGAGAACACCATATCACCCACAGTTAAATGACATAGTGGAAGCATTTAAAAAAATCTTGGAGAATGCACTAACAAATATCTGTAATGTCAACAGGGACTACTAGGACCTCAAAGTACCAGTAGTATTATGGGCCTACAGGACCACGTGAAAAATGTTGATAGGGCACACACCATTTAAACTAGTTTATGACCAAGAAGCAATAATGCCATTAGAATGTTTAGTACCAAGTTTGTGCGTAGCAACAATCACACATATGACAGAATGAGGCATAGTACAGGAGCAACTAAATCAGTTAATGACCAGGAAGAAGATCGGATACTAGTAGGATTCCACCAACAAGTTCAGAAATAAAGGGACAAAGCTTGGCATGACAGACACATAAAGAAGAAATTTTTCAAGGAAGGAGACCTAGTATTGATGTACGCCAACAAACTGTTTCAGCACCCAAGAAAGCTCAGAATGCACTGGATAGGATTGTACAAAGTAAAATCTATTGTAGATAGAAGATTTGTATAGTTGAGAGATTTATCAGGTCCATAACTCAGAGGAATGAGCAATGAGAGACGGCTAAAGCTATACAAGGGTAGTCAACCACCCACTGTGCAGTTAAAAAAAAAAACCATGATATTAAACAATACGAACAAAGGAGAAGTGTGATGAAATAAGAAAGGGCATGCTCACTTAGGAACACAAAATAGGCGAGGAGAAGCACAATGACTATGTGAAAAGGGAAACACGAAGGAAACAAAAAGATGAGAAAAGAAGTAGGAAATGATGACATTAAGCGGAATTGAAGGCCGAAAAGGACTGATGGGATGCCATATTAATTACAAGAACTGGAGATGGAAAGGAAGAGTAATGGCATGTATGAAAGAACCAGAGGTGAATTGAACCCATAATTAAGGAAGCATCCTCGACAAACTTCTTGGGATACCCATACAACACACAGACATGGGAACAAAGAGTCCAATTGCGAAAAGAGAACAAACAAAGAGCGATAGAGGATAAGGAGCACATAGTGGAGTTCATAGATGTCAAAGAGACCATTCAAACTCAACAAATGTTTGAAAATCACTGCCATGGCACCACCAAAGCAAGAAGAATAAAGACAAAGTGCCATACCAACCAGAGTTAAAACCCAGTCATGGGTACAATTGGAAGAAAGTGAACATCAGTCGCTGGAGATCGTCAATGTCGACGAAATTCGATCTTCAGAGACAACACTAATGAACCCCAGACCTGTAGTGGAAGAAACCCAACAAATAGCATGAGAGGGCATGAATATAGATAGACCAACAGAGGTACAAGAGCAACATAACCAGGACACAAAAATCCTTAAGGAGGTGCAACCAGAGAACAACGAAGTAGCTCTGAAAGTCAATGGAATGGTGATGAATCAGGAAGAAGCAATCGAACCAGACGAGTCGCAAACCACCGTGTCAGATCACCCACCAGAAGGAACAATAAAGGAGGTCACAGGTTGGCTAGAAGGGTATTCTAAAGCATAAAAGGTAGCCGCTGGAACTTTGAGCCATCCACCATCAAAGAAATATAAGTAGCAGGTACCTAGGTCACCTCACAAGCACCCTATCGCAACAATCATTTTACCACATATACTAGATGTGGTACGAGTAGAATCAGGCTTTATAGGGCATATTGACAAGATAAAATACTAAGGCCATGATGTAGTAGATGAAGACAAGTTTTTGGAATTTGCAAAGAGAGTATACTTTGAGACTATGGGTGTAAATCCGGTTGGGGAATCGATGGATCAGCCACTCTGATGGGAAACACGATTGGATAAAATAGGGATTTTAGGTCTATTAAACCTACCACATTTTGATATAGGTTAGTACATAAGCACATGCATCAAACAGTTGTTAGCAGTCACACATGGCGAGGACATATGGCTGGACAAGCTCATCTCAATAGACATAGAGCTGATTGCAAACATAATAGGGTTTCCATCCCAAGGCATGGATCTCACGCAGTTTCTTGATGATAAATACAAGGAGAAATAACTAGCAGAAGAGATGACTAAGAATTATGGTACCGACAGGGGGACATGAGGGATCATTATCAAGAGGATCAATGATGTCACAACACAAATGGGTGTAAAAATATTAGCCTATAAGATACTAAGAAAATGTCACAGGGAGGAAGTTCCAGCTAGGGTTGTTGCAGTTGTAGTTCAATTCGCCGAGGGAACCATACTGACATGGGCATCTTATCTCTTGAACTTTCTCTTATATGACTGCAAGGACGCGCAGGATCTCAGAGCATATTTTCACTATTCATGGCTAATCATGTTAATAGTCTTTATGGGTTGGAGAGAACCAAGGTATGTAACATTTTGTACCAGACCCAAACCAAATCAAGGAGTGAGATATATATTACAGAAAACCACGTTGGATGATAGGCACAAGAGGATGAACAAGTCCATATTTTAAGGATACATACGCAACTTGTAGGAGTCCATCAAAAACATGTGGAGAATAACACCGGAGGATGTCGCATGGTTTCGGGACATCGCCAACTTCAAGGCCACACGACATGTGATGTGGATACAAGCACACAAGGACCCCAATAAGCAGTGGCTACATATGTAATATTGTATCACAGAGGGAGATATTTACATGGTGATCAAAGACTGGGAAGATGAATGGAGGATTCCAGTCTATTGAAATAATGTAACTGCAAAGTGTATTCTTGTTATTATTTGATATATTATTCATTGGATCAATCACCATTGTGGATTGATCATGTCGGCTATTGTAAAAGGACAAAATCCCCTTTTGTGGATTGGTCATAATGTAATTGTAATAGGCAAAAAGAGAATTTGGCCCCAGAATATATCAAAGAGGCCCCGAAATATAATAAAGGTGGTTATAACCACCGAGGAGAAGAAGTCATCCCTGCCAGTGAAAGGACACTCCCACATGTGCCAGTCTTGTATAAATAAGGAGGCTAGCATCTCACTTAGACATACACTTACTTGTTCATTGAGAGACAAGTTTCAAAGCTATAGTTGGAGAAGAGAGAGAGAGAGAGGCACATCTTTGGAAGAGGACTTTCTGTATTTGTTTGAGTTATCTCTTGGCATTGTATTGGCTATCTATATTAAGGAAGTTTTGTTGGGTTTTCTACCCCATGAGGGTTTCCCAGGATAAATGATTTGTCTCTTGTGATTGTGTATTTCTCAGTGATCTTATCTTATGTTGTTTCTATTCATTGAAATGAAAAGAACTATAATAATGGCTTAAACATTAACATGGTATCAGAGCTAAGTTGAAGAGAGCATCTTTCACAAGAGAAAAGTGAAAAACATCATTGTTGTCGTACATGCAAATTAGGGTTTTTTGTTGGAGAGGTATTTCATCCCTAAAACCATCTAGAAAAGTGTGCCCTCCCCCAAGGATCATCTTTTCACCTTCAACACACCTTTTCAGTGGCTAGATCTCCCAGAAAGTGAAACCCTAGTTTCAAAAAGTACCAGAAGACTAGAGTACCAGAAGTACTAGAAGTACCAAAGTACCAAAGGTACTACAAAACGAGAAGCACTAGTCTAGAAATCTATAGATCAAGTTTGGAGGGGTAAAAGTTGGATTTTCTCATATCCAAGCACACTAGGCCACTCGCCTCAACAAAGCACACCTCTTGGTATGATTTTGAACATTTTCATTTTTGGACATTTTCCCAGGTTCAAGTAAAAGATGTATGCAAGTGTTAAGATTCTTGACAAGCTAGAAGGTGTGGAAAACTTATTTTCTTGGAAGTATAGGATTGGTCTCATTCTTAAAGAGAATGACCTAGCAATATTCATCAAAGAATAAGTGTCAGAGCCCACCGATGTTGCAGAAAAATCAAAGCACGAAAAGGATACTATCAGGGCCAAAATAATCATTGCAGATACAATCAAAGACCACTTGATTCCCTATGTGTCATCAAAGAAGACTCCAAAAGAAATTTTTGATGCCCTAAACAAACTATATGAAGGAAAGAACATAAACCAGAAGATGAATCTTAGAACTCAGCTCAAGAATACAAGAATGAAGAAAGGAGAATCAATCCAAGAATACTTCTCCAAAATATCCCAATTCAAAGAACAACTAGAATCAATTGGAGATACTATAGACGAAGACAAAATTATAATGAAGGCCCTAAATGGTCTCACAAGACCTTGGTATGCATTCATCTAAATGATTTGTGCCAGAATAGAGAAACTGAAGTTTGACAGTCTATGGGAAGAATGCATCCAAGAAGAAACAAGAGTAGATAATCGAGAGGATTTACTAGCAAGAGATAAATATCAAGCCCTAGCTACTCACACTAAAGGAGGAAGAAAGAAGTCTCATTTCCAGAAAGAGAATTACAAAGAGTCTCAACCCCAACACAAATTCAATCATAAAGAATCTCATCCAAGGAGATTTTAGAAGAAAGGACAACGAAAGGAAAGAGATTACTCATATGTACAATGCTACCATTATGAAAAGATGGGACACATTGCAAAATTTTGTCCAACTAGACGAGAAGAATACAAGTGGAAACAAAAGAGGCACCATGTCAATGCAGTTGAAGATGAAGAGCCACCTGCAAAGATGTTAAGAGAAAAAATTAAAGAACATGTATTAATCTCGACCCTCTCAAGATTGGTTACACCTAGAGAGGACACTTGGCTCATTGATAGTGGTGACTCCAAGCACATGATAGGACAAAGAGATATTCTCTCTTACATTTCAGAAAAGAAGTTTTCTCAGAAAGTGATACTTGGAGATGATTATCAATATCCCATCAAGGGAGTGGGAGAATCAAACTACAAGCTTAATTTAGGAAATATAATGAAGATGAAGGATGTACTATATGTACCATGTTTGAAAAAGAACATACTCTCCATATCATCTTTAGAGAAGAGAGGCTTCAAAGTTGACTTTATAGATGGAGAAGTTCTTATGTGGGCTAAAGGAGAAACCTTAAAAGAATAAATCATCATTGGAAAAGAAGAAGGTGGCTTGTATAAGCTAAAGGATCACTCGGAAGCTGCCATGACCCATGCCATTGAGAATCCATGTGAACTTTGGCATAGAATACTATCTCACATTAACTACAAGGTTCTAGCATACATATGCAAAGCAGTCACAGGTTTACCAAAACTAAAGGTTGACCATGAAGGTGCATGCAATGGATGTGCACAAGGGAAGAACATCAAGAACCCTTTTCCGAAGAGAGACATCAAAGTAGAAGGAGTCCTATAACTCATTCATTCAGATGTGTGTGGCCCAATGCCATCATCCTCCATTAGTGGGTATGTATATTATGTATCATTTATTGATGATTATTCTCATACGACCTGGTTGTATATCTTGAAATCTAAAGATGAAGTGTTCAGCAAATTCAAGGAATTCAAAGCCTCGATAGAGAATCTTTCTGAAAGAAAGATCAAGATACTTAGGTCAGATAATGGAGGAGAATACACCTCAAAAGAGTTTGCGAGCTTCTACAAATATGTTGGGATCAAGAGGGAACTCAATACTCCCTATAATCCTCAAAAAAACAGTGTGGTTGAAAGAAAGAACAGAACGATAATGGAAGTTGTGAAGACCATGATCCACAATTAAGATCTTCCTATGTTGTTATGGGCAGAAGCAGCAATGACAGTCATATATGTGAAAAATTGATTGTCCCATAGTGCACTTGGGTTCAAGACCCCAAACAATATGTTCACCAGAAAGAAGCCATAGGTAAGCCATATAAAAATATTTGGTTTCCCAATATTTATACATATATCGAAAGAGAAAAGAAACAAGCTGGAACCCTCAGGAAAGAAGGGAATATTTGTGGGATACTATGAGGTCTACAAGGCCTTCAGGATCTATATACCAGGTCACTTCCACATTGATATCAGTAGGGATGTGACCTTTGATGAATATGCAATGCTCAAGAAATCAATAAAATGGCAGCTTGAAGAGGTATATGAAGAGGAACTCATAATCCCTAGAGTTGCAGAATCAATGAGGGAGGTTCCCAGAGCTGTTGAACCAGTGAGGGAAGTCGTAACTTCCCCTAATGAGGAAATTCTAGAAGATCATGATGTAGTATATTTTCAAGAACGTCCTCAGATGACAATCTCCCATAAAAGAAATCTAGCTTGGGCTAGAGAGCTTATTCAAGATGGAGAGAAATATGGTGTTTCTGAAGGAACCACGAGACATGTGAAGAAACCTAAGCCATTCTCTAGTTATATGGCTTTGATGTGTGATCTCCTAGAAAAGAAGCCTACCTACTTTGAATAATCCATTCAGAAGAAAGAATGGGTAGATGTCATGACAGAATAATACCAATCCATAATAAAGAATGATGTATGGGAAATAGTTCCTAGAACGAATAGTAAGGATGTGGTATCGTCCAGATGGCTCTTCAAAATAAAACATGTTGCTGATGGAAGTATTGAGAAATATAAAGAAAGATTTGTATCTCGTGGATTTTCTCAAAAGAAGGCATTAACAATGAAGAGACATTCGCTCCTGTAGCCAGATACACTTCGATCAGAACCATCATAGCCCTTGCAGCTAAGATGAAGTGGAATTTACACCATATGGATGTAAAGACAACTTTCCTAAATGGCGTTATCGAAGATGAAGTGCATATAGAGAAACCTCAAGGATTTGAAGTTGAAGACATGAAGTCTCATGTCTGCAAGTTGAAGAAATCCTTGTACAGATTGAAGCAAGCTCCTAGAGCTTGGTATGGCTGGATAGACAACTTTCTGATGAGCTTGGGCTTTACCAAGAATAAAACATATTCAAACCTCTAATTCAAGGTTATGAACAATGAGCCAGTAATACTATTACTATATGTGGATGGCTTATTCTTAACTGGAGAAGAAAATCTCATCACTAAATGTAAGAAGAGACTCGCTTCAAAATTTGAGATGAAATATCTTGGCCTATTGCACTATTTCTTAGGTCTTGAGGTATGGAAGAGTCCAAAGAGGATCTTCCTTAACCAAGGGAAGTATGCAGTCGAAATCTTGAAGAGATTCAACATGTTAGAGTGCAAGCCCATGAATACACCCATGGAAATGAAGCTGAAGTTGTTGGTCGATACTTAATTAGAATTGATTGATGCCACACTATATAGACAGATTATTAGATTGTTGATGTACCTGATGAACACCAGACCAAACATTTTTTTTTCCATGAACACCTTGAGTCAGTTTCTGGTAGAACCCAGACATGTTCACCTTGTGGTTGCAAAACATGTGATGAGGTACCTTAAGGGTACATTATCTTGTGGTCTCAATTATGATGGAGATGATGATTTCACTTTGAGTGGGTACATTGATTCAGATTGAGTAGGAAGTGTTTCTGACAGAAAAAACACTTCAGGATGTTGTTTCAGTTTGGGACCAGCCATGATCTCATGGCAGAGTAGGAAACAATCCAGCATTGCTCACAGCACAGTGGAAGCATAATACATTGTTGCATGTTCTACCAGTTGCGAAGCTATATGGCTTAGAAAGTTACTGACTGACCTATTTGACCTAGAGATGGAAGCAACCATGATCCTATGTGACAACCAGAGCTTCATAAAGATGACAGATAGTCCTGTATTCCATGATAGATTGAAGCACATAGAGATTCGTTATTATTACATCTGTGACATGGTGCAGAGAGGAACCTTAAAGCTTCAGTACGTTAACACGGATGAACAGGTTGTTGATGTGTTGACTAAGCCTCTATCTCATGTAAATTTTGAGCACTTTCGAGATACTCTTGGAATAGTCCAAAAGGACTTTCCTCGAAAGGGGGAATAGTTGTTGTGATGAGACATATCTTGCTTCCAGCCTCATTGCTATGATGTAAAGCAAGAATATGTAATCAGACTAGTACTGTGCTTCCTTCCTGACAACTGTGACGTAAAGCTAGTATAGTATCTTGCTTCAAACCTGATGGTTTTGACGTAAAGCAAGAATATGTGATGAGACTAGTACTGTGCTTCCAGCTTGAGAAGATGTGACATAAATCCAGTCTAGTATCTTGCTTCCAACTTGAGTGTTGTGACGTAAAGCAAGACGTTGAGATGAGACTAGTACTGTGCTTCCATCTTGAGAAGATGTGACGTAAACCCAGTCTAGTATCTTTCTTCTAGCTTGAGTGTTGTGACATAAAGCAAGACGTTGAGATGAGACTAGTACTGTGCTTCTAGCTTGAGAAGTTGTTACATAAAGCCAGTCCAGTATATTGCTTCCAACTTGATAGTTGTGACATAAAGCAATACAATTACTGTGCTTCCAACTTAACAACTGTGACATAAAGACAATCCTGTATTATGATGAGCCAACCTCGTACTATGATGATGATGTTGATGTATTAGTTTTATACTAATACATATTGATGCAGATGATGATTGAATTCCTTTGAGAATGATAATGTTGTCGATGAAGAAAATTTCCAATGATTTATAGATATGCCAGTCAGTGTTCCAAGATGATATTGATGATGTTTTCCTCCTAATGTTGTTGATGATAAAGGCCTCTCTCTCATCTAATGGTGTTGTAGAATACCCTTCTTGTTAAGGGGGGTGTTGAAATAATGTAGCTACAAAGTGTATTCTTATTATTATTTGATATATTATTCATTGGATCAATCCCCATTGTGGATTGATCATGTTGGATATTGTAAAAGGACCAAATCCCCTCTTGTGGATTGGTCATAATGTAATTGTAATAGGCAAAAAGAGAAGTCATCCCTAGAATATATCAAAGAGGCCTTGGAATATAATAAAGGTGGTTATAAACACCCAGGAGAAGAAGTCGGCCTTGCCAGTGAAAGGACACTCCCACACGTGCCAGTCTTGTATAAATAAGGAGGCTAGCACCTAACTTAGACATACATTCACTTGTTCATTGAGAGACAAGTTTCAGAGCTGTAGTTGGAGAAGAAAGAGAGAGAGAGAGGCACGTCTTTGGGAGAGGACTTCCTATACTTGTTTGATTTATCTCTTGGCATTGTATTGGCTATCTATATTAAGGAAGTTTTGTTGGATTTTCTGCCCCATGAGGGTTTCCCAGAATAAATGATGTGTCTCTTGTGATTGTGTATTTCACAGTGATCTTATCTTATGTTGTTGTTATTCATTGAAATGTAAAGAACTATAATAATGGCTTAAACATTAACACAGTCCTCACCCAGGACTTGCCAGAAAGAACAACAAAAGGAGAGGTAGGGAAGGGAGAAACATATCCTCAAGAAATCCAAGTGCCCAATAAATGAAGGATGGGCTAGAAAAATACAACACAAACAAATGAAAACACATCGAAGACAGGGACCCGGAAGGGGAAGAAGGAGAATACACAATCGACCAAAGAGCAACAAAAATAGGCTGAGGCAACGTAAGGGATCACACCATATCCTAAATCATAGGAACCAAGGGGGAATAAGAGGCCATCCCCATAGATAGGAGGTGCACGCAAGAAAATGAAGGCACAAAGAACACTGCCAGAGTATACGATCATGGATGAAAATGGGGAAATGATAGCCCGAATGGTCCAGGATTATCTAGCTGAGGATAATGACAATGTTGTGCACCACAGGGACATGATTCAAGAGGAGCTGGCAGAAATGCGGCAGTTCCTCAAATGAATTGAGGAAGTACACAAAACAAGTAGTAGCATGGGAAAAGGGCCATCAACATTGCAAACAGAGGAAATATTGGAAGAAGTAGAGAAAGATCCAGTCCATACAATACTGTATCCAAACACAACATTCTGCATCACACCCAGTATGTTGCGTATGAACAATATCATGGGGTAGGTACCCCTAAAATACTTATCTCAAATCCAATTGGTGTTGACACCGATTCCATCGAGGGCACTACACAAGTTGCAGGTTAGCGTAAGCCAAGAGGTACAGTCTCGCGCATGCAAAAAAATATTTGAATTGTAGCAGGAAACGAAAAAGAGGGATGCTCTGGAAATAGTCTAAGAGTAGGATAATTTCGAGACCCAAGAGGAAAAGGAGTGCAAGAAAGGATTGGAGAAGAAAGTGGCAGGAACTTATGAGAAGATTCCAAAGGCCACACAAAGGAAGGAAATCACAGCAGTAGAAAATATTGATTAGATTGCACAGGAAATTGATCAATACCAGAAGGAGATCGAGAATCTCCAAGAAAATATCACACCTACTACTCCACCATCAGTGAAGGAGCAAATGAATTAGGAAGCAATAGCGCAACTGCAAGAGATAGAACGACAGGTTAGCACAATAGCCGACTTGTTTCATCAAGAAACACAACTTAGGACAAAGTTAGAGGAGGATCGATAGGTCCAAAGGTGGGACAAGGAAGAATAAAGGATCAACTCAATGATCCAAAACCTCAAGTAGATGTAGAAGAAAATGGCTGTTAGATAGGGCATCAAAGGGGCCTGGAACATGAAGAAACGATAGGAATAAGTCACCACTGCGCAAACACAGAAACAAGAGAGAAAGGCTCAAATGGAACCACTGCAAGAGAGGGTAGTAGAAGTCCTAGCATAGGTAGAGGAATCCAAGACAAAGATAGCATAGACTCAGGTAGAGTGCGCAGAATTGGTCAGTGACAAATTTGTAGTCTAGATAGTGGACACACTCAAGGAGAACACTGCGCAGGTGCAGACATAGGAAGTAGAGCTCAAGGAAAAGTTCCAAGAGATCGACAAGGAGATCGAGGAAGTAAGAAAAGGTTAGGTGGCTCAAGATGAGCCACATGTCAGTTTTGGGGGCATGTTGGAGTCAGGTCGTAACAGAAAAGCAAGGAATTTTTGGGAAATAAAGCATGCATGAGGAAAGCGACAACTAGAAGGAAGAACATCATGCGTGCATGCATGAAAGACCTAACGACAGTAGGGTTAGGTTTTTGGTAATGTATTATAAATTTATGAAGATCCATAAATGTATAAATATAGATACTTAGGTATCATAAGGTGCGCGGACATATACTTAGGTATCGTTGGGTTTTTGGTTATGAGAAAGACTAGTCATTGTTATAACGAGAAGTACTGTAGCGAGATAATATGGGATACTTGTTGTATGACCTACTTTTGTAAGTTATTGAGCTATACAGGACTTAGGAGGGTATATATTGAGGGTTAGACTGTAGGCTAGGGATCCTGGTGCGATCTAGTCTGCCTCATATAGATCTTACCCAACTGGGAAGAATTGTAACCGTGTGGCACCGTAGTAATATAGCAACTATAATAAAATAGATGAGAGCCAAATATTTGTTGACATAGCCTAGGAGGGGGTGAACCATGGTAATATCTATGTTATGTGAAAAATGCATGCATATCTCTATTGTTTGCAGTGGTTATGGTTATGTTTAATGAATGAGTTGCTATATTTCTTATTTATTCGTAACTGACAGTATATTGCATTTACAAGTTATAATAGCGGTTGAATATACAGTTCTAATATCTCACACTCAATCCTAGGCTGTAAACACATGAGTCTTACAACCACCCATTAAAGATATCTCAGGTGAGACGTCACATGGTACTCTGTGCATTGCATTTTCTTCTGGTTCACCAGGAGGGCCGATAGTTTTAGAGGCTTTGTTGGAAACCCAAACAAACATGAACCCTGAGTCAATACAAACTTAGACATAATAGAATATTAAGACAAAATTCCCCCTACTATGGGATAATTACTTTGGATCTGGTGCTCTCTTATGTATCACCGAAGATTGGAAGCTGAACAAAATATTTCTTTGTTGAGGTTTTTTTGACCGACTCTGCTCTAGGAGTGTACTCCAACTACCTTGCAGTACCAGGAGAATAACCTTCACCTGTTTCTACTTCATTTAGCTTGGGTGATCTCAGTGAGCATATGGTGGTTGGATTTCTTGAAGGCATTTTCCCTGTAGCTTAGAAAATAGTTAGAGATCGTGTAAGAAATGAGATGCATATATAAATCACGACCGTCGAATTGAAAAACTTGAATACATACCTCTACAGCTTGTTGAACCTGGTTTTGATAATCCAAGGATGAACACAGTCTCGAGATGATTTATTTTCTTCTTCGGATGCTTTGGAATTCAAACTTGTGTGCAGAATGAAATTGTTCAAAATTGTTCTAGATATTTAAGTGGATGAACTTACCTTGTCACATTAGCCATTCAATTCGGGTTATGAGTGTAGTTCTATTAAATCTTCCGCAAAATCTTCAAAGATGTTTTCAAATTAAATTTGATCATGGGTTGACGGTGAGGGTGAGAGTTGTAATGTTTTCTATCAATAATTTCAAATTGCAATTGTTCAATCATTGCATGAGGTAGCAACAAATGCGGGATGAAGCCTTAACTAGTCTATTGAATGCTAGAATTTGATTGTATCTTATGCCAAAAACATCCCATCGTTTCGCTAGTGAAGATGGTGAGTCGGGGGTGGGGGTTCTTATTTGAACACTTTTCATTGATATCTTCTTGCAAAATCTATGATTTTGAACATTCTTTCTGTACATAGCTGATGTGGCAAGGCTGACTTGGAGGTGTGACTAGGAAACATGAAACTTTAAGATGACTCCAGACAAAACCAGGTCATATAAAAAACTTACGTGATAAAGACATGGGGAACTTGAGACTGACATCTTCATTTACTCGTGTTAATTGTAATAAATACTTTCCTTAAGCTACATGTTCTAAAAACTGATCCTATCTTGTTGAAGCCAAAAAGTATCAATATCGACGATCGGTGATAAAAGTACCCAAGTGCTCCTGGATCGACTCTCTCAAAAAAGTCTCAATGCCGAATGTGTATCGGGGATCGTCCAAAAATGATTGTTTTAACCCTTCTAGGTTTCCTCGACCCCTATAAAGCACATCGGTCATCGACTATCAGTGATTTCTTTACGACTGTTGTCAATTTATATCCCTCCCATATTTTTCGGATGCCAATGGGGATCAGCTATCTCTTGAAACTTCATGGAGAATAACTCACACAAAACAACTCCGCCTTCTGTCAATGTTGATGGTGCATCGATGATCGATGATTAGTGTAACTTTGTGGCCACTTTGCCTTCTTGAATTTTATCGACGTTGAAAATAAGTGTGTTAGATGCAACGTTAGCTGCAGATTATTAGTTAGGATGTCAAGTTCTTTTAGACACAAGGTTTCATATAACAAGTTCAAACACTCTAACTTGATTGATAAGAGTCATGAAAAAAAAAAATATATACCATTCCCCAAAGTGAAATCAATTTAGACAGTAAAAGAAAACAAGTGGTACCCAAAAAGTGATAAAATTTCATAAGGATTTTAGGGTGTGTTGAGCTCTCAACAAATGGCGATTTCTTGGGAGAAAGTAGAATCTATGTTCCTTTCCCGGGCTTAGCTGATGAAAAAGATGGTTAAGAACCTAATTGGTTTTGTTTTTATCAGAGTCTCTTCTATCCTTGTGTTTAAAATTCTCTCAGTTCATGAATCCAGGCCTGCCTATGGAATTTTGTCCTTTATTCCACCTTTGTTCCTATTGACCATGACCCACACCCCCTATTGACAAGATTCAAGTAAATAATTCACTGGCACCAGTCATTTTAGTTATTAGCATTCACTTGTTGTGGTGTTTCAATGTTGCCAGCAAGTGTCCATAGCCCTGACGGAGTCACCCCAACGTCACAGACCTTGCTCCATTGTCAGCGGGCATCGATAGCCCCAGTGGAGTTATCTTCATACCCTCTCTGACTTCATGGTCATTTGATATAATTGATTTATTTTTGGCAGAGATTCCATGAGGGAGTGAGAGAGGAGGACGTCTGTAATCTGCAAGATGAGATGGTTAAGGTGAAATTTTTCCTAGCTCTCTCTTGAGGTACATGTGGTCTTTTCCAACTTACCATATATCCCTTTAGGTTTTACCATACCACCAGGAAAACACTTTATCACTTGCCAAGGTTGTTTATTCACAAAGTTTAGATACACAACTTTTTTTTATTTTTTTAGAAAACATAGTTTTCCCAACATTTCTTGTGTTGCATGTAAGCATGAGTTAGGAACATAGTTTTCTACAACGTATTGATTAAGGTCAATGAATGGCTTATAGAACAAAACTTTAAAGAACAAAAATACCACCCAAAAGAAAAAAATAAATAAAGGACCTCGCAATCAGCCTACCTAACACCTACAAAATAAAAAAACATGAAAACACACACACATTTGTTTTTTAACATAAATATTTTTTTAGGGCTTGGCCATTCACTGGGATGGTGTCAAGTTCCCCCTTCATATTTTTCAACCAATATGTGTCTGCCCCAAGTTTCTTGGATACCTGGAAAGGTTCGAGCCATATATTCTTAAACTTTGAATATTTTCCCTTCGGTTCATTTGCTCCATCCCATTTCAGGACTAAGTCTCCTACAAAATTATTCTCTCTGGCCTTATGAGGAAGGTATTAATTTTTTGTTGAATAACTGATGAGGGTTGTCCTATAGATCCCTAAGCAAGCTGGAGAGATGGAATATATATCCCATTTGGGAGAATGGCTTCTTGTTTGTATACCAGAAAGTATGCAGAGTTCCCTATAACTTCCTTGGGTGTTACTATATCGGCCCATAAGGCATTATGAAGTGAACTATGACAATTCCTCTGATTGTCTGCAACTATTTTCTTCAAGATCCTCACTAGATTCTTATTGGTTGATTTATTTGATTCTTCTTCCCTTACACGCCTTGGACTCTGCCCTCTACTGATGCTTCTGAATCATCTGATTCACCGACAGAACCAACTGTAGAACCAAATTATACATATGCCCTTGCCTACGTTACTTATGATTCTAGATCAATGGCTAGTTAATTTGGACCTGGAACTGTAACAACCATTTTTTCCACTCCATTTTCCTATGGATAGTAGTTTGCATAGTATCTCATTATTATTCCTTTATCTAGAGAAAACTATGTTAGCAGGGTGGAAGAAAATTAAGCGGCATTATCAAAAACAAGAACAAAAGGCATACTGAACCTTGTGATCAACTATTTTTCTATGAATTGAATTACCACCTTTTCATTTACATGATTCAGAGGGATGGCCTCTGCCCATTTTGTAAAATAGTTCATAGTGGTCAATATGTATCTATGTTGTTTTGAAGAACTCAGGGTAATATCTCCTATGCCATCTAACCCCCATTGTTCAAATGGTCTGGATATGGCCACTGGTTGGAGTGGGACAACTTATCTATTTTCCCTCCCCGCACTTATTTGAAAATTTTTACAGTTTCTAGCATATGTATGAGCATCCCTAAACAGAGTAGGCTAGTAAAAGTCATCTCTCAGTATCTTGTAAATGGTGGTATTCCCTGCAAATTTTCCACCTGTAGGACCATCATAGAGCTCCTTCAAAACCTTGTTTGCGTCTTCACGTTTGAGACATGTCAACAGTAACCCATCATAATTTACCTAGAAGAGCACCAAATTTATGAGGCGATATTGTGTCAATTTTAGTCTGAGAGCTCTCCCTTCCTTAGGGTTTAGGTTTTCTATGCAAGTCTTGTGATGCAGGAGATAAGTTAATTTTCCATACAAAGACTCCTGCCCTGGGGGAAAATATAAATATTAACTACACCATAACCCCAATTCGTTCTCCCACCCAAAGTCTTCATTTACTTGGTCTTGGGATTCAACATACATTTTACACAATCTCTGTCCCTTAACCAGTTTGGAAAGTTTTATATCTATATCAAATTCTTGGACAACTGCCATACAATTTCCTCTTCTTTCTCCCATATCCTATTGAGTGAATAGGTATCAGACTCCAGGATGAGGCACGATGACTTTGCTGTGATTTTTTCAGATGTAATATCTAAAATGTCTTACTGATTTGTATATCGCATAAGCTTGTTGTTGATTCAATGGGCTGGTTGTCATTGATGTCAACCCTTGAAGAAAGTCTGGTAGAGAATTTTAGTAGCACAATGGTTTGGGTAATGGAAACAAGTATGCTTGATGGATAATGGTATGAGTTTTGAGATATTTGCAGGTAAGAATATTCCATGTGGATATTACATGTCATGTCATTTTCGGTGGTATGTGGAACGTCACATAACTCCTCATGGTTAGAGAGTTATGGCCATGTCAAGTTGGAGAACCCTCACAAGTCATCTAGAAGTCCCTAAAAGTCAAAGGTTTGCAAAAGAAATTATTTAAATAATAAAGTTAATGGAGAACTCCCTAAAATAAGGAAAGTGGAATGCTACATGAAAGTATAAATAAGAGGCAAGGCTCTCTCATTTAATCACACTTGAACACATTGACTATCTTTTGTTGTGTGAGGCTTATTGCAAGTACTCATTAATACATCTGAATTTGCGAAAGTTTGGGGTATTATGAAGGGTTGATGACGAAACTCTCGAAATTACAACAAATACTAAAACCCCCAATTTCTGAGGCGTATGCAGGATGACAGTGTATTAGGGTGCATACATACGCAGGTTGACAATGTATTAGGGTGCGTACGTACGCGAGATGGAAGTGTATTGGGGTGCGTACATTTTGGTAAATCCATGGAAGCTTGAGAAGATGAAGATGCAAATTTTTTAGATTCTGAGATCAAGGTCCCAGGAAGGTCTACAATGCTCAGATACATTAGATATATCCATTGGTTCAAAAGGTATGTCTTATTTATATGAATAGTTGGATTTTGATGTATGCATGAGAAATGGTTATTGAGATTTGAGGATTCTCCCTTGTTTATGGATAAATTCGTGAGTGCGGACATAGACCAATCTCCCCAAGATCCACCTGGATCTAGAACAAACCGTAA
>JZKD02S1790272.1:394122-417552 GCA_000966675.3 Picea glauca | reverse complement strand
GAAACTTTAGGATGACTCGATTCGAAATGAGGACATATGACACCCTTACGTGATAAAGACACGTGGCACTCAAGATCGATGTCCTCACATTCTAAAACCCAATCCTATCTTACCAATGCCAAAAAGTATCAAGGATCCATGATCGGTGATAAACCTACACAAGTTCTCTCGGATCGACTCTCTCGAAAAAGTCTCGATGTCGAAAGTGCATCGGGGATCGACGATCGACAATATGTTTATCATGTTTTAACCTTTCTAGGTTTCCCTGACCCCGATAAAGTGCATCGGTCATTGAATATCAGTGATTTATTTATGTCTTTTGTCAATGTCTATCCTTCATGTATTTTGTCGATGTTGATGGGGATCATCTACCTCTTGAAAATTCATGGCGAATAACTCACACAGACCAACTCTGCCTTCTGCTGATGTCGATGGTGCATCAACAATCGATGATTAGTGTAACTGTGTGGTCACTTTACCTATTTGAATTTCAATGATGCCAAACATAAGCACGTCAGGTGCAACAGTAGTTTCAGATTCTTAGTTAGGATGTCAATTTATTTTAGACACAAGGTTTCATCTAACAAGTTCAAACACTCTGACTTGATTGATAAGAGTCATGAAAACAAAACAAAAATAAACGATTCCCCAAAGTGAAATCAACTTAGACAGCAAGAGAAAACAAGTGGTACCCAAAAAGTGATAAAATTTCATAAGGATTTTAGGGTGTGTTGAGCACTCAACAGTTAGTTGATACACCAACTTCCGAGGGGTGCAACTTTTGCATACAATCTCTGTTTGGGGTGCATAGTAGGTTGTTGGAAAGATCTAATTGACAACTACAATTTTTTGAAGGCTACGGGAGGACATGATAACCCTTGGCCATTGAATGGCCAAAAAACATCATTTAAGGCCTCCAAACAACCTTAGACGTTTAGGACTAGAAACGTTGTCGATAAAAAATTGCCAAGATGAAGAATCGTGTTGAGTCAATGGAAGAGGTTGGTGGCCATTGATGTCCACCAAAATCATAGTGGCTCAATATTTAACATAACTTGATAGACGTCTAGGTTTAGGGTTTTTACATGCCTCAACCCTAAATTAGTGTTATGTTTTGGACCTTATAGAATCTTCTTGAAATTATACATGTGGCTAGCCCCACATGTGTGAGTAATGTGGGATGAGATGGCATCCACTTGGTACCATGGTGGTTGACAAGGTAGGTCGACTTGTGGGAGTTATATATTCTACATATGAGCTCTGATAGAGGTGATTTTCACAACATTGGAAAATTCTCAGCATGTATAAAATCTTTGATGGTATGGGAGGTGTTCTCGCAAAGTTTTGACCCCAAAAAGTGTCATTTCATGCCTCAAAATGGCCCTTGAAAGTTCCAGAACCCAAATCTTCAAATTGAAACCTGCAAGCCAATTCATCCAATTTTTTCACCCATAAAGTACGAACATAAATGAAAAATTCTATAATGAGTCAATTTGGATCACACCTCTTCATGAGTAGGAAACTGAGTGGGAAACTAAGAAAGAAACACCTCTTCATGAGTTGGAAAGAAAGTGAGAAAGTGAGTAGTAAACACCTATTTATAAGTATGAAACCAAGGAATAAATGAAGTTCAGGATGATTTAAGGTGTAATATAATGGAGGTATTTGGATGGATAGAAAAAAAGTAAAAAACCTTTATGAGTAGGAGCTAAGGTGTAAGCTAGTGACTATTAAAAAGGTCTACAAAAAGGTAAGAAATAATTAAAAACCATTAACAACAAAACTAATGGTGGACATGATAGAACATTCATGAGAATGAGTAAGAGTATCCATGATAAAACATTCATGAGAATGAGTAATGGTATCCATGATAAAACATTCATGAGTAGTAATAAGGTGGGAAGTAGTGTTGCAAGACAAGTTACAAATGGTTTTTTCATTTGTAACTTTTCATGTATATAAAAGTAATATTAGCCAAATAATTTGTTCAACCAAAAGAACTATTTGGCTAAAGAATTTGTTACAATGAAAAAAAATTGTAACTTTTCATGTATATAAAAGTAATATTAACCAAATAATTTGTTCAACCAAAAGAACTATTTGGCTAAAGAATTTGTTAGAAGGAAAAAAAATTGTTCAAACAATTTTTTTTATGTTGAACAATGTTTTTTAATCCAACAAACTCAATATTTTTTTTTTTTCCAGTTGAACAATAATTTTTGGCATGGAGCAAATTCATGGGTATGAACAATAATTTTTGGCATGGAACAAATTCAATAGTTTGGATATGGAGCAAATTTAATAGTTGACTTTGTTCTATGGTCGTGGAATGTCCAAATGGGAAATAGGGATAAACTCAAGGATCACAAACAGGAAGTTCCAATGGAAAAAGAAAGTTGAATAAAAATCACAGGGGTGTATCTCTTGTTTTCATTGGAGTTGGAGTGGCGAATTGAAAAGAGCTTCCTCTCCTCACATTAAGAATATATTATTGTAACTCCCACATATATAGAATGGTTTGCATAAACCCCTTTACTATTAATGGTTGGTTATCTCAAACAGGGTGACAAAGTTCTGCATTGGTTTGACATTTAATAAAACGTAACGCTGAGAAGACTCCCAACATGGCTGCCATGCTTATAAGGTGTCATAGTTAGATCCACTTAGATCCACTGCCTAGTATTATTTTGCCAATTATTAAGCACTATGCAGTGGTTGATTGGAAATATCTGAGTTATAATGATGACCGTTTGGAAATAGTCTGAACAATGGTCATTTATTCATAGTTCCAACTTATCATTTACATTGTTCAACTCATTTCCATACAGCAATCATGAAAGTTTGCGTCCTCAATAATAATATTGTTTACCCTATAACTACACCAGTACTATTAAAGCTTCAACTGAAAACGAAAAGTACAGCCAAAACTCATTATTTATATCAAACTGAATGCATTGACTTCAAGCCTCCCTTTTTAAAGTTTCCTTATGAGATGAAGCACAGAATGTCAACTCCTTATAATCGGATTTTATCTTTTACTTGAAGGGCAAGGTCAGCCATGCTGAATCATGTAATGATACCATTCTGCACGAGTACCAGAAAGCCATTACATCCACACATTGACTTCAAAACATATCTCACTTTTCTAGCATGAAAGGAAAGTCTCAAGAAAGCTGACAAAGACAAGGAATTAGGTTACACAGGTGTAACTTTGAATGCTATAAAGACTTTCCTGATAGTCCATGATGAGGACGCATTGACATTCGGTAAACATTTTGCACGCCCACTCAACTCAGATCTCCACTAGCAAAAGACTCTACAATGTCATGATGAGATGGTGCAGATGGGTCAATGCTGATTATAACATTTCTTCTCCAAAGTCTCGGCATGAATGACTATCTGTTTGACGCGTGGATTTGTATATCCTCTCCAGTCTCAGAATTCAATGGAGAAATACTTTGACGTGCCCATGACGTCTCAACATTATAGTTTTATATGTGTGAATGGAGGAATGATCCAGAGAACTTTGTAAACACACGTATCATGAGTGGATGGACTTCTTTTTCTTTGTGTCTCATTCCCTGTTGCTGTTGCTGAAGTGCCTCTGCAATCTAAGAACTGAAAGCAACATCCACTGGTCAATATATAACCGTTAACAATTCAATAGCAGCCCTTTTTTTATTGTTTGAATATGTTGGATGCGTGGGTCATCTATAGAGGGTGATTAAAGCTGCAGTGCCCCAGAAATGGACATCAATTTTCAGCACTGCTCTATCTGCACGCTCAGAAAAGAATATATAATTTTATACTCTTGGAAATATACAGCGACATGTATATATATATATATATATACACCTTTCGGCAACACAAAACTAAATGAAAACTAGTGGGGACCGACTGGGCTTACATCTCTTTGGAGACAATAATTGAAACCTCATCTCTTCCGCGTCCGTATATATAACTATTCTGTAGAATTTGGAATTATGCATAATACGTCCGAAGATCTTCACGTGCAAAAAGGTGGTGATAAAATTGCAAATGTAAAATATTTGGTTGGCTTTGAGTTTTAAATTTTCTTCGAGAATATAGGAGTTCTCCGAATGCGCCACTAAAACCTCCATTCGTTGGCTGCCTCTCTCTTTCCGGAGTAGGTGCTGGAACGATCTTTGTTCTTCTGTTTTCTATCCGAGATATTAAATGGAAATTTAAGGGTGTCACACTGCACGCTTAAATGTGGACGGCCTGTAGCACTGTGATGTTGATAAATTCGAAACCAAAATTTTGGATAAAAATATTCACACAAGATTCAGATATTGTTATAAAAAAAGCTAGGGTTGAAACTAATAGTATTCGTCAATAATTAAAGGGAGACTGTTCTGTCATGCATTTTTTAAAAGAGTTGAGAGTGATTCCCACAGGCATTCATTATCAACCAGACATAAATTCTGCCTGACAGGTAAGGCGGCGTGGAACCCTAATTCCAACTGCCTTACTTCTCACTGGAAGACATTCATCCAATGCATTTGCTTCTCATAATTCAAAACAGACTATTAATTGTTTAATTGTTTCCCTAACTATTTACTTTCTTCAACAAAACCATCCAGTTTGGTTCATCAAACTACGTTTACAACTTTGCAAAGGAGATGCTCAAGTCGCCCTTATCCCCCTATGTTGCTTCATGAGATTCGTTTTGTAGTTTTAGGTCCCTAGCCAGTTTAAGAGAACGAATGCTAAAACTACAAATTTATACTAAGGGCATTTGGAGCCCAGATCGATGTGGGGTAATCATCGGTTCTATTTCCATAAAAGTGAGAGGGTTGGTCATATTTTACTTTGTAGTGAGTTCACCTAACATTCATTTCATCGAGAACAATGCAGGAGAGGACCCAACATCCTCGTTTAACTTTTAAGTAGATTTTTAGAACTTTGAACACGTTCAATTATTAGTATTAGTGTTTAAACCAAAAAAAAATTGAAAATGAATGAAAGTTTTAGTATTGTTGGTTTATTTTGTATGTTTAACTTTTAAGTATATTTTTAGAATTTTGAACATTTTTAATTATTTTTTGTTTGTTTGTTAGTTTGTCTGTGATATGTGGGACTAATCTGTGGTTAAGAAATAGTTACTCCGTTAAAATCATCTGGGGATCCAACCAGCCTTGAGCCACACTTTTAACATGGCTGGATTTTTTGTCCCCACAGGTTTAAAAGTGACTTTAACATCACGAGCTGGAGTTTTTGTCCCCACAGATTTAGAAATGATTTTAATATCAGGAAACAACACACTCCCTCTGGGACTTGAACACTTTTAATTATTAATATTAGTGTTTAAACAAAAAAAAATATTGAAAATGAATGAAAGTTTTAGCATTGTTTGTTTATCTTGTATGCTGTTATTTAAGTTTAATTTGGGTGGTTTAGACAAATAATTGTTATTCTTTACATTCAAGTTTCAAATGACATATTAAATTCTTAACTAGTATATTCTTATAATAACTTCAAACTTTGTTGTTATAACTTGAAAAAAAAATAGTTAAATTGTATGATATTATTTTCTTTTAATAAATTTAAATGTTTTTTTATTTATTTTTATAAATTGTTGAAACATAACCAGAATTTTATGAAAATAGATATAAATAGGATTTTATGAAAATGGATATAAATTTGAAAGATAATATTTATTATTTGATATCATTTTAATATTTTGTATTTTTTTTTTTAAATTGTGGATAATAATTTTAGGAACTTTATTAGATGAAATTAGTACAGGAAATGATTGATATCAAATTAATTAAATACATCATTTCAACATTGGTTATAATTAATTAAACCAATTTTTTAGTTAATTTTTTAATATTTGTATAATTAACCTTTTTTATTTGTTGAAATCAATATCAATTAATTAAATACATCATTCCAACATTGGTTATAATTAACTAAACTAATTTTTTAGCTAACTTTTATAATTAACATTTTTTTTTGAAATCAATATCTAAAATTTGAAGATTTTTTAACAACCATATTTATTTATAAATTAGTTTATAGTTTATTCATAATGTTAATTTTGAATATAAATGAATCACATAAGTATTCAATTTAAAATTATTATATTGTTATTTATAATTTTTTTATAATATTAATATATACAATATGAGTGGACTTAATAGTTAAGAATATGTGTTTCTTCTTGAAAGGTTTTTGTTGGCACAGGGGCAGACCCAGGGTTCAACGCTCAAGAGCGCACCAACAAAACCCTAACTACCGACCATTTCGGAAACACCTGCAAAGCAGATGAAGTCTCACTCGAGGTAGAGGCAGGGGTGGTTGCAAGACTCAGGTGTCTGCAACCTTAGCTGGGACATAGATATGTGATTATCTTGCTTACAATGCACTTAACATTAGTTATTCCTTAACATGCATTCATTAATACACTTCGCAGAGAGCACAGAGCATCGTAGTGAATACTTATACTAAATATGGTTCAGTACTTAGCCACAAAAATATAGGTTAGATTCAACAGATCAAGCACTAAGCATCTTATATATTATATCTAACGTTCATTCATATATCATCACCACAGAGCATAACTAGATCTACTTAATCACATCAAGCACTTAGCCAAGAAAGAGATAATCACATTAGATCGAAGCACAAAGCACTATACACATAGTTACCGTGGTTCACCCCCACCCTGGGGCTATGTCCACAAAATCTGCTTTATATTATCTCGGTCAAGCAGTTACAACACAGAGCTTCAATGACCCTTACTTCGCACAGGACAGAAGATTTGCGTAGCTCGCTAGATCCTTCCTCCTTGCTCTTCAGCACAAGACTACAACAACTTGCACTTAGCTTTCCGATCTCTTGCACAGAGCACTCTAAGATACATCCGATCACACTGATCTAGTTACTAGCACTAAGCTTTCAGTCATACATCATGTAGATGTCTACATTACTATTATTCTCCTCTATTTACATTACCTATTTATAGATTACAAAATGGGCCTAAGCATGGGTAAACCCACAGACCGACATCCATTTCCCGTTACATCAACCCAAAACCCTAAAATAGACCCAAAAATAGGTCTTGCTTCCTTACTTTCTGCTTTGCATTGTGCTCCTTCCTTGGCAAGCTCTCGCAGTCCAAAAAGTGGTCAAATATGACCAAGTATTCTTCAAAACTTGGTCAAGGGTCAACAGGTCCCCAACACTCCTCGAGACAACAGGTCACGGAATTCAGTTGTGCTTGTAACACATCTGCATGTTTCTTTGCTTTGTGTAGCTGTGCCTCCAATGTCTGCAATTCTGGATTCTCTACGAGAGTTTCATAAGTCTGGGGTGCTTCTAGTGCTTAGCTTCCTACATTCTAAAGCCTAGGTTTTTAATCATTCGATTGTGCTTTGAGCAGTGGCCTCTCTTAGATGTTTTATCTCTTGGGGTGTCTCAGTCACGGTGCGAAGCTCCAGATCCGTGATGCGCTGTTGAAGTTGTTGGATTACTTCTTCTAGTTGAGTCACCTGTTGTGGGAGACGATCTTCCATCTTCACTTCTATGATTGTCACAGAGCACGGTGCTTTGTGAACTCTTTCCTGTACTTCAAGTTGCTCTGCTAGCAACTGGTCCTTGATCTATTGTGACTGTGCTTTTTCCTCCTCCCACTTCTCTTGTAAGGCAAGTTGCTCCTATTCTGCCTTCCTCTGTTGTTCTCCATGTGCGCTCTGTTCTTGTGCCAAAGCCTGGGTGGCTTGTGTTATGTCTTCTTGAGCTCGTCGAAGGCGAGCTTAAACTTTCTCGACGATCTGGCGTAATTGAGTGGGCTCATTGCCTGTTCCTGGTATTTCCATTGTTAAGGGCATCGTAGAAACTACTTGGCTGGACCGGAGTGTCTGCTGCACTTCTTTGAGTTCGCTTGTGATCCGACGGAATAGCTCCTCCTGCTTTGCTTGCTTTTCTATGAGCTCTAGTGAAACATGATTCAGTGCGGCAATTAAGAAGTCAAAATCATCTGGGGTAAGGGTAGTTTTAAGCATGGTCTGGGTGGCCTTAGATTTCTTTCGGGATGAGGGATTAGGTGGGGTAATCTTCCTTTTCTTGGAGGGATCTTCCTTGTCTCTAGGCAGAGTGACCTCGCCTTTGTTCTGCTCAACTTTTGTGCCCCCTAGTTCTTCGTCATTACCTCCCTTCGCAGGTGAGAGCAAAGTAGTCTTCGTGGATGTGTTGTGGATATCTTGAACTTCCACATCCTTCTTAGTCTTGCACGGTCCTGGTGTATCCATTGACCCTTCTTCTAAAAAAAACCCTAGTTCTAATGGCCTGCAAAGTTATGTCTACAAATGGGGATTCATCTTCAAAAGTAAATGTTAATTTAAACCTTTGAGTTAGCTCATCTCAATACGTGGTTTCTCTATGCATTTATAGCTTCAAGTACCAGTTCTTGGGGATCACATCCAATGTATGTATGAACTTATGCGTCAATTCCTTCTTCAACATTGAACTCAATATCTTTCTGCAGTGCTTAGTACGATCTATTGGGTCACATACTCCTCTATATCTCTGCACATAATCAACCTCAATACCAAATCTAACTTGCAATAATATTTTACACTACGACCAGTCTTCTATTCCTTCTTTATGTGAAGCCCACCATATGGCTGGAGTGGATTTCAATACAACATCTAATGCTAACAATCTTTGTTGTTTAGGTATTTTCAACTCAAGCACCTTTAAAAAATAACTTGTATCATTCAAACCATCATACTTGGGTGGGTCACATAACTCCATTCCAATAGAGTGCAACAATCGATTGATGCATGCACACCGTCTGGTTGATACTTCATGCATCATTTGCTGCCAATGTTCCATACCTTCCTCAAAATCTAATGCACATGAGCTAATGCTTCTCCAATTTAGGGTGTCATCTATGGTCAAATTAATGTAGTCATCCATTCGCGTAGTCCTATTATATAGGTTATCAATTTAATTACCTTTAGTTGGTTCTATCTACCTCTTTCCTTATGTCAGATCTAGTGGTGCGGTAACCTTCGAGTCCCCTAATTCAAAGATCATTTCCCTTTTTTCCAAATTAAAAATTTTCTAATTGTTAAAGGCCCATTAAAGCCCCATTAACGTTGGGTATGGATGACTATTGTCCACAATATCAATGACTTTGAAATATTCTACAATGTGCACTTCATCTATATTCGCAAGTACCCTTAACAACTGACCAATTGGTACTATCGTGTGCTGGTTCACCAATATTAACTGGATGAGAGACCAAATCAACTTCAAATTCCCTCTCATTTCCCATGTTTTCTTCAGAGAAACATTTACATCAAAACTCAGGTCTAAAATGACTTGGTCCATGTCATAATCCTCTTTTTGAGTAGTAATTGATTCACTACCCCTTGCATGGTAGGAATTTCCCTTTCTTATACACAATGATCAATCATTCCATGCAATGCATTCAATGCAGTTTCATCTTTCATCAATGCTAAACAACTTCTCAAAAATTATGTCAAAGGATTGTTCTTTTCAAGGGGCCTTTCCGAGCTAGTATGATCATATATCAAAGGCATGTCAACCACATGGGTTGTAGATGATATCGATGCTCTCCAATCTGGTCCTAGTATCTCATTCCTTGTCTACTTGTATGCATGTTTTTCTTATTGTGGGTCAAATTTTAGAATAGGTCATGTTGATTTCCTTACCCATTGCTCACTCTTCCTCCCTTTGTTTTTCGCGTAAGCTCCTATCTTATCTCCTCCATGTGTGAAAATTGCTATTTTGGGTCCTTCTTCACATATCTTATTTTATATCTTATGTACATTCCGATTCGAGTTATGGTTCTGATTCCCTCTTTCCTGCCACTTCACAAGTAACTGAGGATAGTCTTTTGTCACATGATTCAATTCGCTACAATACATTCATTTTGTACAAGGATTCATGCATTCTCGGGCTAAGTGTCCCGATTGATTAAAATTGTAACATATTATTGGGCTTCTACCTCCTTTGCAAAAACTTTCGCTTCCTCGACCCTTGCCAAACCATCCTTGCCTTCTTGGATTAAATCCTTTATGATTATTATACTATGGACCACCTCCTTCTATCACACCATTTTCCTCTTGAATTCTATACATGTTTGAAGTGTGCTCCTCATCAAATTGAATGTGTGTTAGTCCTTCTCTTCATGCCCTACTGGCTTGCAAAAGTTAAAAAATAAGTTATGAGTCATACTATGGTATTTCTACAACAATGGATAATTAGGAGGATGATGTCCCCATGTCTTGCATATTTCATAGTACCCCCCTTCTCATAATGAGTTTGGTGCTCTAGTTTCCAAAAATTGCACAAAAGTTGGGCATTCGTCCTTATGGTGGCCTTTAGTCCTACACTTGGTACACCAGACTTGTTCCCACTTCTCCTTTCCATTCGTTAGTTCTGCTAGTTGGATTTTCAAGGAAGCTAACTTGTTCTAGAATTGATCCATCCCCCCACCATATCCTACAAAAGATGCTTCCATCTTCATTGCAATCTCTAAATCTTCAAGCTACGATGCAACCTTTTGTTGTATTAATGGGAAACAAATGTCTAGAAATAGTCCTACAATAACCCATTCTCTATGTTATTGATCAAGAATTTCTAATGTTAACCTACCCATCAAATCCTTAACACTGACTTATTCTACACTTTTTTTATTTCCTTCAATTTTGTGATGTACTATGACTCTAACTAGATTTTCAAGGAAGCTAATTGGTTCTGGACTTGATCCATCCCCCCACCGTCTTCTATAGGAGACGCTTCTATATTCATTGCAATATATAAATATTCAAGTTGCAACACAGTCTTTTGTTGTATCAATGGGAAGCAAATGTTTGGAAATAGTCCTACAACAATCCATTCTCTATGTTGTTGATCAAGAATTTCTAATGTTAACCTACCCATCAAATCCTTAACACTGACTTAGCATGCACTTTGTTTATTTCCTTCAATTCTGTGATGAATTTTCACTCATACTTCAGATTATTAAACTCTTTCAATAATTCTTTTCGAATTTTTTCCAGTGTCCTTTCTTGGCATGCTAGAGTATTACTTTGCAGTTTCATGTACAATACTAATGCTTGGCCTCTAAACATTGTTTCCAGCTGTGAAATCTTTGTGGCCTCATCTTGTACATTCTGTTTAGCCCAAATTTTCTCACATATAAATAGATGTTGTTCTCAATGTATTTTCTAACCCTGCCATGGTGTTTTTCGTAGTACCTCCCCCTGGTGATGTTTGATTATTCTGACTTGATGTATTACTTTCACTATTGTACCTACTATTTTTTTTGTCTTCCTTTTCAAACTACAAGTGTGTTTGAAAAATACTCAAATGTTATCTCATATCTAAGTGATTCACACATGGTCATGGAATGACATAGGATCTAGCCTGAGTAGGACTTAACGAATCTTCTATTATAGTACTAAACTGAGAACCCTTGATGCAGGAGCATCGCTCCACCTCAACAATGCACCCACATTCTAGCACATCAATGTGCATTTCAGAGAGGGAGAGGCATTAATCCTCCCATTTTTAAATTTGAAATATGATCCTATACGGGTCCATGTTGTAAGCTTGAGTGAAAACCAAGCCATATCTCTGAACAAACAGAAGATAAGGTCACCGTTAATGGCTGACAGGTTGATGGATCTAGGTTCAATTTAGACTAGATGGCCATTTATGAAACTTCAATGTAATAGATGAGGTTAGGTGAGAGACAACAATCTTGCAAAGCCCCTCTTTTGTAAAGAGATCTTGTATCAGATTTCATTAGGAGACTTAGGAGGATTCAGAGAGGTCTCACAAGTAGAACTCGCGATAGATTTAGATTAGGAGAACTTGAGAGAACTGGGACTCTATTGCAGTCCAGTTTTTGTAAAAAAATATGTATAGACACACAAAGATAATAGAAAATCATTTTTTCCTTCACATGGTATTTTTATATATTTGTGTTCATTGTTATGATTTTATAAGTCATTTATTTTTTGAATGTATGAACTGGTGAAGTATTGTATGAGTTTCAATTGTTTCTCATCTTTGATTTTTTGAGTGCAAGGAGTGCATTGACAGAAGTGAGTTAACCTCAAATAATCTCAGGAGAGATAACGTTGAACCTTCATCAATAGAAGTGCATGGAGTGCACAGAAAGAACTCTGTGTTGAGTTCATAAAGAGATAGAGTTATTGAACACTCTGTAAGGAGAATATCTGCAATATGTGCATTGAGCAAGGAGAACACCAAGAGGGTGAGAAGAATTTCTTTTCAAGAAATCCTTCGGATCTGAGTTTGACAAAATCCCATAAATGCAAGGAGTGCATGGGAGATCGAAATCTTCAAGGAGATCAAGCTCATAAGGTATAACAAAAGGAATGCATGGGTGAGAGACTTATTCTAAGTCCTAAATCTTAGAAGAGATAACGCTTTCAGAAGTGCAAGATAGATTGATATAGTCAGGTTCGCAGCAGAAATTTTGAAGGTCGAAGCCTTTGAACACTGAAAAAATATTCCAAGGTGGAAGAAGCAGAAAATATCAGGATGAGGAGTGACAGAAACCGTTTGATCATTTGTGGAAGGAATCTTGGACCATTAGATCCACATCCAATGAACAAAGGAAGTGCACAGGAGAGGAACACATCCCATCTGTTGGATCTGAGTGGGAAGGGCCAACAACCATTGGATCAGGAGGTAAGTTAAAGAGACTTAACCCTTGTGTGCTCATGAGAGTGGAATAATCAAAGTCCCAAAGTGAACAGGGACCATCCATTGTCAAGGAAGACAGGTGGAGAAATATCCACAGCTTCAGAAGTTTGTGGATGAGGAGGAGGTGAAACACCCGAAGTAGGATCCTGACCGTTGATCACCAGAAGGATATGTATTGACAGGTTGTGAGATCTAGAAGGAGGAAAAGGTGAGATGTTGAAACACCTAAAGCCTCAATATATGAAGAGTCGAGAGCTGTCGATCTGCAAGAGGACACTTGTCAACAGATCGCGAGCTCCGAGTAAATTGTAGTGGGGTTTCAATTGAGAATTGAGACTATCGAAGCCCAAAGAGTAGAAGAGGTTTGAACCATTAGATCCAAAGGGACACGTAGTGGAAAATCGCAAGCTTCTGGTAAGTTGCATTTGAGTTTTGGTTGAAATTTGAAACTTTCAAAATCCAAAGACCCGAAGTGAATCTGGGACGTCCGATCTATAGGAGAAGTGGCGTAAATATAAGGACTCCGGGTAAAGTCCTGAAGTAACCTTCAGTTGTCCGATCTAAGAGGACACATGGAAGGAATCTTCATACTTTGAGGGGAAGCAAATTTTGATATTCAAGATCTCAGAAGTCTGAAGAATCGAAAGAGATTTCGATCGTTGATCGAGAAGAAGGTCACAGGACCATTGATCTAAGTTGAAGGGTCAAACGCCCAAAGTAAAGGCAGGGTTGTTGATTGAGCAGGAAAGGTGTCCATAGATCCTCAACTCTGGAATATTGAAGTATGGATGAAGATGAGGTTTGACATATGATATTTCCAAAGTCTGGAAATACAAAACGATGACAACTATCGATGTGAAGGTGGACATGTGGCGCCAGATCTAGAACTTCAAAGAAAATTGTAGGGGGGAAATTTCGAAGACTCGAAGGAGATCTTGATTGTTGATTAGAAGGGATTCATAGGACCATTGATCTGGTTGAGGAGACCAAAGTCCCGAAGCGGGAGCACAACCATTGATTGGGGAGAATATGTTTCAGTAGATCTTCCACTCCGAAAGATAACCAGTCAGCAGTGGCGAGGGTTTGAGAATTGAAATTCCCGAAGGCCGGATCTGTGGAAGAGATCCTGGCTGTAGGATCAAGGATACAGGTGGCAACAGATTGTTAGCTTCAGAATATTAGAGTATGAAGGAAAGTGAGGTTTGAGATTTCAAAACCCTGAAGTCCAGAATCGTGAATAGATCGTATCCGTTGATTCAGGAGGGGAAGATCTGGTCCGTGGATTTGTAAGGAGTAGATCTAAAGCATCAGTTCGGATAGTATCTTCAAAATCGCGAGATCAATGATCTCGTGGTATTTCGGGGACATGAGTTTCTTGAACGTTAAAAAACTGAGAGTGGGCCGCAATCGAAACCACGGTATTGGGAAAAGGATACATGGCAGCTCGAGGTGAATTGCGGGGTGAAAATCAGGCTGGTCTCAAACCACTCTTTCCCACACCCACTATCATGTGTTTTCATAAGGACACAACCCGAGGACACATGCGAAGAAGGGGCTTAGAAAAAGGAGCTTGCTAAGCGTGAGAAGTTGAGATTTTTGAAGGATGGAAACCTAAAGCAAATTAGGGCCATCAATCTGAGAAGGGAAATTGATGGTAGGGAATCATTGCGGGGAGAAGAGGTGAAATTAGCGAATGTGCTAGTTCACAGGTTGCAATGCATTGAATTAGTTGATCTCGTTGGGACATGAGATCAACTAGAATGATCAAAAGGAGATCGGGTGAGCACTTTCAGATTGCGAGGACAAGGTTCTTCCATAAAGGGTGAGCACGTTGGTGGCCCACAATTTTTGTGAACCGTCGATCGATGGGCATATTGGTAATGGTCAAATCATGACCATAGAAACCAGGTGGGTCTGACTAGACCTGCACACAAAAGGAAAAGGGGCCTATGTATAGTTGATTGGGTTCAAAGAGGAACCCAAAGAGTCTATCTTACTCAGAAGAAGGAGGGTAGGGGGATGCATCAATCCTCTTATTCTCCTTCTGTGTGTGGTATTTCCATTATATTTATTATTGTACATGGTACTCTCCTCTCATACTCATTGCACGAATCTCCTTCCTCAGCCTCAGTCTTCAACATCTTGTACCTTCTTCCATTCCGCAATACTCCAAATTCGTCTTTCTCTTCTGATACACCTTCTTCATTTCTCTGCATCCTCAATCCCTCATTTCCTTCTTCATTTCTTTATTCATTCTTTCCTATGTTAATACCACCCTATGATCATCCCCCAGTTCCCCTATGTGTGTGAATCCCCTTAAAATTCATATTCCATCGTCATCACACACTTTTTTCACAACAACATCTTTATCTAGGTACACAATTATTTCATAAACATTTTGCGTGGAATCTTAAAGAAATCCCTCTTTGTGACACTATATGAATCGATACAATCTACTCTTAGTCAGCCTCCAAAACATTCCCTCAATTACAGTCTACAGATTTTGGGTCCCAACAACGGAACCATTTGTTGGCGCATGGCTATAAGACCCTAGGTTCAATTTATTCAACCAAAAAAACCCTTCAGATACCATCCCTTTCGACATCACCTGCATGCAAGTGAATTCTCACTTGAGGTATCTACTAGGGTTGCAAGAACCAAGTTTTTGCAAGGACGAGGGGATGTGAGGCTATCATCATGTCCATTAGTATTTACCCACCATGTGCACAATATCCTTATTTGTATGCTTTAATTAGTTAAAAAACTATATTATGCAGAACCCTTATAACATAGATTGCAACATAAGCAACCCATTGTATCATTGATTGTTACTACGCATCAATCATATAGTAAACAAGTATATACTAATTATGAATAAACAAAACATCCATGAACAACCACATCAAAAGACACATTCAAACACATGATTCAACATGGTTCACCCAATCCTTGGGCTACATCCACAATGATTGTATTCTATATTAATCTTCATGCAATAATCATCTCAGTCTTACGCACAATGATTACAATAGATACAACATATTATATCCTCAATTTATCCTAGCCTCTGTGGAGTGCACACCTCTCTCTTTGCAAAATATCTCCAAACCCTAAGTAAGGATTCTCCCGCATAAGAAACCTAATCTCCCTTTTTCAATATCCTATTCTTCCCCAACCCATTACATATTTATATATCAATTTAGGGATAAAAACCCGATGACATCTCATAACAACTTATTCCCAAAACCCCTCATCCTTTTTTCCTGCATGTTGATTTTGCTTCCTTTTCACCTCCATGCCACTTTTCCTTCCTTCTCGCATGCATGATGATTTTCCTTCCTTTTTATTTGCATGTTTTGTTTCCTTCCTTTCCACCTACATGCTTCTTTTTCATGTCTAACTGTTGTTCTTCCTACTTTTGCACATGCTCTGACTTCTTATTTGACCCCACAAACTACTCCCTTTTTTTCTTTTGTGTGCTCTCTTCAAAAGTTAGTTATTCAACATGCCTATCCAATAGAGAGGGATAAGGAAGGTCTCAAGGAGCTTGGAGCCAAAAAATGTCCCAATTATCTCAAGGTATTACACTATATTGTTCAAGGAAAATTTTAGGGGATAAATTTCACCCATGGGCTAATTTCAATGTTTTTTCCCAAAAAAAGATTCACCAATTTCCATTTTTTCGAAAAATGATTTGCACAAATTCTATAGGATAAAATTGCTTTACACTAAAAATCACCAAAATTTTATATAAACTATATAAGATCCTTATATTTTTACAAAAATATGGCCAACATTTTAAAGTCTGCAAATTAAGGACTTGTTATATTATAAGCCAATACTTCTACATTTTCAAATAAATTTCCATTCTCAAATTTATCCCTAGTATTATTTTATTTTTCTTTCATTGTTTATATATATCTATGGATTTTCCCCTCAAATGGGTGTGAATTATTGTTATTTCTTTGCATTCATTGTTATATCTACTTATACCTGAGAAAAGTAGGTTAGATGTGATTGTTATTTATATTCTTTTATGGAAAATGAGTTTGAGGAAGGATTGTTTGTCACTTGTGTGCATGTGATTGAGTGTTGGAGTTGGGACTAGATTCTTGGATTTGACTCATTTCATATCATGTGAATATCAATGCCAGAATATGGTAAGGCCTACCTGTTATCTCTCTAGGAGTCACCCCTAGACTGCAAGTGAGGTGAGCCTAGTAACATATAATTCGACGATTAAGTCAGGTTTAAACTTGGATGGATCAACAAGACTTGAAAAGAAAGGAAAAGACAAAGAAGTTACTATAGCTCAGTGATGGACCATTGGGAAATAGAGTCATAAAAAATCTACTCATCGAAGACATTAAAGCTTCTCATAAGAAAAAAATATCATATGTTTATAGATAGAAGAATGAAGAAGGAAAACATAAGATAGAATTTTCATTGAATAGTGATCCTCTCAGTTTAATAAATCAACGAATAATTGAATAAAACAATCATTGATGGGAAAGATTACAACAGATCCTCTGCTGCTTAGGGATCCATAAATAATTGGCATCCTTTGTTCCTCAAATCTGCAATATATTCAAATAATAATATATATATAACACAAGAATTAGAATCTGAAAATCACAACTCTAATTACAACATGCCCTCATGCTTACAATTAAGCAACTAAACTGCTCCTCAATCCTTCTCCTCTCTTGGATCATGAATCCAACCTATTCCTTATCAAAATCCAATTTCATATATAGTGAATGATATCTATATACCTTAAGGAGGTTGAAAACAAGGAGCTACATAGGATCCTCCTCCATTTAGGAATCTTGTTACAAAATATTCCAACAAAAACCTAACAAATTCTTATTTTGGGGGATCTTGTCTAATGAGATAAATGGCTTTTGAAACATGTTATTCTGCTTGATCTAGAGATGGAACATATGTCCCTCATGTCAAATTAAATATCGAGAGACCATTAGAACCTTCCTTGATAGATGGAAACCTCCAAACAAGGATAATATCCAACAATTATGCAAAACAGAGAGTTTACAACGCCAATTTGCAGTGCACTAGTGTTTTAATTTTATCTTTCAAATGCCAAACTGGGTCAGGCTGAATTTTGGTCAGCATGTCAATTCCATTATCATGCTCGTCCAAAAACTATTTTATAAAAACCCACATTACTATTTGGGATTTATGATCAAATATTTAGAAGAAAATGCTACAGGAAATGAATTTACCGTGCTAGCCTGTAGCGCCAATAGTTGAGTAAGCCAAAACCCTTCTTTTAGTTTTTAAAAAAACATGAAAAATCTCATGGAGTACCTGGTAAAATTGGTCTTGATGTAGATTCCATCAAAGTTAAACAGGTGTGTTTGTAAGCTATCTAACCTCCAATGCTCCTCCTTAACTAGTTCGCAGTGCTAACTCAAACATAGCTTTCACACTTCAAGGAGGTTGTTAGTTGATGGTATGACATAATACCTGGAGAAGTGGTTAAATGTAGGCTCTGAAAACCATAAATCCTCCTTGACATGATCCTATAAACCTTATGACTCTAAAAACAAAACCAAGGTGAATTTTTTGACCCATACAATCTTATGTCTTTAACACTACCCTCCTATCCTCACTAATATAAATTGAATGAAGAATTTAGATCTAGATTGTAGATACCATAGAGATATACCCTCAGTCTATCCTTTATACCTATCAGATTAGTTGGAGTGATCACATATTCATAGGAGATTTTACTCTACAACATAATCCGTGACTCCATTGGGGATATCCTATCTTTTGCTTCCTATTTTTATAAGTTCCCTTGTTAATTTTTTCATTTTTGGATGTTTTTGGTAACTTAATGCTATCTGTTACTTTTGTTTGGGTCCTTGAAACCTCAATATCTCTTAGATATGGGATTATTCTGCTAAGTTTTTCTCGTTTTGTCCCATGGTCACTTCTATTTTCCTTGTACACACAAAGAATCACACTTTCCTCATTGGAAATGAATGATCATTAGGAAGTGGTCACTTTTTTCACATTGGCAACCCATAACAACCTCCTATATGGTGGCTTTTTGAGAAATTCACTCAGTTTACTCTCATATTTGGCTGAGTATTGGAATGGGGAGGTTGCAAGTGGTCTATAACTTATCCTTAGATTCTTGGATAGGTATGTCTCTTTTGTATTTCTTTTCCAAATGGATCTAAGAGTCTCACATTGAGTTCATCCTTTATTGCATGGTTTCCATGAGTTAGGACCAATGAGTAGTGATCTAAGTAGTTTTCCTGTGCTTGTTTATTATAATCTAGCTATGTTGTGTGCTCTTCTTTTCATTTGTAACATTCATATGAAAATCGAAAGGAATTTGCATTACATAGTCAATTTGTTTCAAAGTTTTGGGTATGCTTCAAGTATTGATGTCGGCATGTGAATATTGACCATAACCAAAATCATATAGTGCTATTTTGCAATTTTTTATTGAATGTGTCATGCACTTTTTCTTTCATTATACTTATTAGTGAGAAAAAAAAAATTGCAACTCATAGTCACATAGGGTTGATCTTCTTGGTGTTTTTTTATAAGCATTAACTATTGATTATTTTCTTTCAGGATCTAAAATCATTTTGGGATTGATGGTAATTAAATTTAAGTGTGGCATTGTTTTTCATTTCTTGAATTTATGGAAAAGGAAACTTTGTTTCTCTCCCTTGGACAGTTTTCATCAAAAGAGAACATTTGCATTTGTTGTTTCTTCATATTTCAATTTTGTTTGGCTTTGAAAGAGTCAAAACATGATTTATTCTATTCCATATCCTTTGAGTAATAAAAAACCACTAAAATAAAAGGGCTTAATTTAAAAACTATCATACTCTTTTATTTTTATCAAACAAACATATATTAGGACTTACAGACTTGGTGTAGGATTGGAGAGTGAACTCTCCAAGGCTGTAAAACTAGAACTAGGAATTCCCTAGAGAGAATTTAAATCCACTATTATCAATGCATTATTTCCAAGAAAACACCTGCCACATAGTGTTGACATGTCCAAATGTCTTGTGAAGTAGGTAAGGAAGAACACCTAATGTCAGGTGCCAATTAGACCTACTCTCGTTTGGTATATCATTTCCGACCAATATGTGGGTTTGGTTGCCACTCTAAAATATATTCAATTATGAATATGAGATTAAAATGTTCTCATATGAATTAAAATATGAACTAAATATCTAACTATTGCTATCTAAAATTGTTCTAAACTTATTCTACATTTTCCTATCCTATCTTGATCAGGAGCAATCCAAAAGACTATGAGCATAGTGAAAAATGATCTAACCAGCAATATAAGTAATTCATGTATGCAAGTAATAAATGAACATAACAATGATATAGATACAACAACAATTAATTTCATATTACATCCATGACACCGTTTTTGTACTCATAAGGAAATCAGTGACAACGTCAACATTAAGAATAGAGTGAGTAAATAATTCATACAACTACGTTATATAACATTCAAGTAGTAGATATATGAACAAAGGAAGATATTATACATAATTGTATGAATCAAAAATTTCCAAGATGTCTCTTGCTCTATTCATTAGTAGTAATAGTATTGATCCAATATACAATAGGAAAAATAATTTTTCTTCTTAGTTTTCTACCTTTTATAAAACAAGGGAGAGTGTTTACATTCCGTAACTATCATCATGTTAGATGACAGTTTGTTGGAACCAAAATTTTTGGTTTAATATCACGTACATTCACAAATGAAGTTGTGCATTCCCATTGTAGATATGCATGCACCCAAGATAATGCGTGGAGAATTACAAGAAGTGCACACCAAACCAAGTTTTGATATTATGCACTAAGTCTAAAGTCTACCAAATGTGTGTCAGCCTCCATTTTGAGAAGCAGACCGAAATAAAGAAGACACACACTGGAATCAAGGAATCATTGGGAAATATCCCAGAATGATTACTACCAACAGTACAAGGGAACATGGAGCTGAAAAAAGATGAGTTGATGAGGTAGTTAATATTTCCTTGATTCCAGAAAGGATATGTGGATGTGAGAAGGTAGAAAAAGAATGCGATATTGTTATTCAGTAGAAGGAATGGAGTAGATTTGAAAGAGACAAATATCTTGAGAAACGAAATATATAAAAGGGAGTATTGTCAACATAAATAAAGTTAGACAAGCATTCAGTGCATTTACTAAGTCATTTTTGTTGTCCATTGTTGCAGAGCTCACTTTGAGACTCTATATTTTTTTAATTTTGTAATGCTTCCGAGTGGGATTCTGATTTTGTCATATGTGTAAGGTATTCAAGGATTCACATGGCATGATATATTGTAAGGTATAGGAATTATCTGAAGAATACTAGACTTTTTTGTTGTCAAGTATTTGTTTCTTAATGTATGCATGTGTTTAATGGAATGGAAAGAATAATAGAGTTACAACGATTTTGATCTATCATGTGTCATAAATATGTTATTTGGATATGCGTGTGTATTTGTTTTACATCATATTGATAGTAATTTTTTAGCTATGTAATGTATGAATTTCAAACCATATTGATTTGTGTATGTTTAGTACTACATCCCCAACACAATACCAGATGGTCTCTGTGATCCTCATTGCATCTTGGGTGAGATCTTATTTGGCCTTGGTTGAATATTGATATGCTAATGCTTTATGATTTTTTTTAGTCATGTTTGGATGAACCCTGGGCCTAAACTCCCAAGCATTAAGAATGATGTGTGCAAGAATGAAATGACCCAACAAATGGTTCCATTGTTGGGACGTGAAAGTCTTGTAATGAAGGATGAAGGCACCATATGAGGTGGTATTGATCTCGGGAGGAAATTCAAGACTGGATAATTGAAATGGAACATGAGTTTTCTCTGCAAGAGACTCAAGGTATGAGAGTCAATGTGAAGAGATGGAAAGATAAGTATATTTTTACTCATATGCATGAGATTTTCTTTGAAACATTTCCTTGTTTGTTGTATGAATGGATAAAAAGGAAAAATACTACCAATTCTTCTTTTTGGCCTCCAAAACTAGTGGTTTGGGATGAAGCCACACTTGATAGGATGAAGACATTGGACAACAAGTGGACTTGAGCCATTGATTTATTGTTTACTTCAGTAAATGAGGGATATATTATTGAATTTGTTGTGGATTACACTGATTCTTTCAACGAGGCTGAAAGAAAGTTCACATAGGGTCCAAGAAAAAAAATGATAGAAGAGATCCCACTCTTGATCAAAATGTTGTTCATTGATAAACAAATGATGTGCATGGATCCTAACAAGATGGATGATTAAACTCCCCTAGTGCTGGGGGCTGAAACGATGGGAGGAAAATGAGAGAGGATATGGATTTGTTGAGAGGAATATTGAAGTTGGTAAGCCCTAATATGGGCTCATGACCCCTTAATTGGGGCATATTATATTAGTAATGTTATTTTATTTATGTCGGCTTTAGGCAATTAGTTGTAATTATACCTCTTAGTCTCCTATATATAGCAAGGAGACATTTTCATTTTGAATCATCTGGTACTTGAACATTTAAGTGAGGTAAAAGGAGGTTTCCCCCTCGAAGAGGATTATTATATGAAATTATCTCTTTTTCAAGGCTTTGAGTGCTTTTCCTAAGGTTTTTCTATGCTATATTGATGTTTGGTTCTTAACATATGGTATCAGAGCTCAAAGTCTTGGGGTTTCGCTGCTACATCTGAGACACCGTGGAATTTTTGCTATAACTTTTTTTATACAATGTTTCAGAAGGAACGGCTTGGAGGATATTTAGTAGATGGATAAAAGTACGTTGGGTTAAAAATTCATCTCCTGAGGCCTTATACTTTCGGATATACAACCTATACAAGATAGGGTTCTGGAATCATCCTGAAATGAGTCATTGCGGAATTTGCGCTATAAAAAAATTTCTATAATGTTTCAGACCCTAAAATATGGAGGCCATTTACAAATATTAGTAAGGTATCTGTGGTAAAACTTTAAGCTTCTGGGTTATCTTAAATTTGTAGATACACCTTGTGTAAGATAGGGTATCTGACTAGTCCTATTGACTAGTCTCAAGAAGGTGTTCCAGGTAAAACAATCATAAATTATTGCTAGAGTATCTAAATTGAGTGGGAATGGTTTCATTGGATCTTGGGCAGTCTTTAGTATTTTGGGTGCGAGTTTTAGAATTGGATATCAATTATTTTGTGCAGGGCATGCTATACAAGTGAGATCTCCTAGAAAGGCCAAAAATCAACAAGTTGTGAGGAAGTTACCGTAAATTCCACTTGGAACATCCAATTTTGATCATACCTGTGGCATTACAAAGAAGAAATATCAAAGAACTACCTAAAATAAATTTTCATACCCAGAAGGGCCGAAACTTGGGAGATAGAACAAAATAAATATTGTCTAGCAGAACCGCCTAAAAATCAAGATTCAAAAGTGATACTTGGCCAACATGCCACCAAAAAAGGGACCTTCTACACCAAATAAGCATCTAGAAAATCCTAATTGGACTCTTGATGAAGGTGAAGAAATGCGTAGGGTCATAAATGAACTACAAAATAAGATGGATTCAATGGAAGCTAAGTTGGATACTAAGATGGATTCAATGGAAGCTAAGATCATGGAAGTATTGAAAAATTTTGTAACAGAGAAGACA
>JZKD02S1790272.1:354414-376883 GCA_000966675.3 Picea glauca | reverse complement strand
TTTTGAATCATCTTGTACTTGAACATTTAAGTGGGGTAAAAGGAGGTTGCCCCCTCAAAGAGGCTTATTATCTGAAATTATCTCTTTTTCAAGGCATTGAGTACTTTTTTCTGAGGTTTTTCTATGCTATATTGATATTTGGTTCCTAACACAATGTTGTGTTGTGTGTATGATTTCATATTGAATGTATGAAGTCAGGAAGAGTAGAACAATGAGTTTCAATTGTTTCTCTCCCTGAGAATTCCTACAAGGAGTGCAGTGAACATATGAAAAGTGTGCATTGACAAGGTTCTAAGTTTTATCTCAGAAAGCTCAGGAGAGATACTATTGTTCTCATAACCACCAGAAGTGCAGTAGGAGCATAGAAACGTGTGAGGTGTGCGCAGGTTGGTGGAAGTCTTAGAACTTATCAACCAAGGGGAAATTTGAAGGACTACTGTTGCAAAGAGTGCACAGGGTCAAAGACTCAAATAACCAAAGGTTATTGGAAAGTTTGTTGCAAGGAGTGAAAGAAGGAAACCTTTTGGAAGTATTGAGTTTGCAAGTGAAATCTTAGGAGAGATAACGCCTTTGAAGTGTTCAAAGGGAGACAAAGATTGAAACTGTCACAGAGAAGTTAAGTTCAGGAGGGAAAACACTTAGTCATTGGGAATAAGCCATTGAGGAGTAAATCGAATGGTCAGAACTCTCCGTGGAGAGCTTGCAAAAATCACGAGGACCATAGGATCCAGTGGAGTTGCAAGGTGGTTAGAGGATGATGAAACCCATCACCCAAGATTCGAGGGTCAATATGAGTCGTTGATCTCATCACAACCCACATCGCTGGATCATTTCGTGAACTCGGGGTTCATGAGGTTGAAAGGCAGACTAAATTCTTGGTTTTGTCCCGATTTGCGAGGAGAAGAGAAGGAGATCCAGACTATTGGATCCAAGCCACAGAAGAAACGTTGGATCATAACCTTCGTGGGGTATCACGTATCGGAGGTTTGGGGATTGAAAGAGTTTCTTTTCAACTACAGAAGTCACGAAGTGTTGAGCACTGAGGGCTCGTATGAACACATAGCACACCTAATAGGTGGGGCTTCATAGTTGATAGGTGGCGTAACAACAAGCACCAGAGAATAGTGGAAGTGGGTGATAGGTGGTGGACACACGTCGCCTAGGAAAAGAGTCAACCCATTGTTGACTTATCATGTCTAGGGGATTTGCAAAGGAGGAGCACGAGGGCTCAACACTCCAACTCGTGAAGTTGCGAGTTACAAGGGGTGCTAGAATTAGGCCCTAGTCAGTGGTCATTAGTAGAGGTGCTAGCAAGGAAGGGGTCATACTCATATCGCACTCTCGGGTATAGGAGGTTTGGAGTCGAGGGTCTTCAATTCACAAAATCGCGATATCGCGAGTCACGAAAGGTGCTTGCGCTAAGGCCTGGGTTGTGGTTGTGTGGAGGTGAAGACTCACACCTGGTGCACGTGGTGCAGGTGGAGTTTTTGTGAAGGACCTATGGATTAGATTCGTTGAAGGTTTCAACAAGGAACCAAATGAACCGCTTCAGCCCGAGGAGAATTTAGAATGATCCTATGCGGATCTCGGACAGAAGCTCGGGGGTATGCGTCAGTAATCAAGAGGAAAGAACAACATATGGTGATTTAATTAGAGTAGGATAAAGAGTAGAAGGATATCAAAGTGAAGAGATGAGTGAAGAAGAAGGTGAAGTAAATTCTACTTCACTAAGAACAAGATCATTAGTGAGGAGTTTGACACCCAACAGTCAGATCAAAAGATTTGGTTTGAGGTTGAAGTTGGATAATAAGGATAGAACCATGATGCTACCTTTGTTCCATGTAACTAGTAAGGCTGATGAAGAAAAGAATTGGTTCACATGTGAATAAATATGGTCTGTGAAGAGGATCAAATATGAAGCAACAAATATTGTGCAACTTGAGACCACTTTCGGGGACAAATCCTTGATGTGGTACATGAATTACAAGACCACTATGCTAGTGGGACAGTTGAGGTATCTAACATATATCAATAGGGATTTACTAAATAAATTTCAAAATATGAAGTCTAAATCTCATTTCATTACATAGATCAAGGATATTAAGCAACAACAAGGAGAAATTGTGTGGGATTATGACCATCGGTTTAAGATTTTCTTGGATAGGACAACATTTTGGATTCAAGACATACATCATAGAGAGTGATTTATTGTGTGGTTTCTTCCCCACATTCATTTCTCACTCACCCAAAAACAGGTGACGACTCAAGCGAAGGAAGTAGAAATTGCAATGCACCTAGAAGCTACACTAGGAGGGGTAGGGACATCCATAGAATTGGTACACGTGTAGTCACAATTGTCGAATATAATGATGCAACTGCCAAGATATTTCCAAGACAAAATTCATGTGAAAGCATGTATGGTGTACCACTTGTCGCGTTGAAGGGTATCACTAGGATGAGTGCCTTGTACTTCCAAACTACGTGGTGATGAGTGCATCGAGTCCAATCCCAACCAGGTCCTATATGGAATGGTTTGAGATATGTCAACATTGGGGATATGTTCCATCCCAATTCCCAACTTTACAAAAGTATCAAAAGACACATCATACTTCATTCTGCAAGTTTTTTAAATTCATGGGACATGATCTAAATAATTTTTTGTCATTCTAGCTCATGCAAGACAATACTCATGATGCATTCCGATGACAAAAATAAAAGAAGGGTGGTGATAATGGTAGTGCGGAGAGAGATGAATACTAAGGAGGTCCCATAGGTATATGGGTTTGTTCATAACCAAGGATATGGTGGAGGGGGAGGTAGCCCCCCACTTGGTTCAATTGCATAGAGATTGGTCATGTATCAAGGTTTTTCACCAAACCATGCATGATTGTGCATATTGTTACAATCCCTGTCATGTCACAGAGAACTCGTCTGACTTAGTGAATAAGTGGGAAGAAAATAATATGAATTTCAATATGGTACATGCAAATTTGCACAAGAATAAGAAGAAATATGAGGAAGTTCATGTTTGGGTGATAACCTGCGGTGGAGAAAAGAGAGGAAGAGTCTATGAGAAATATTAGAGATCAAGTAAAAAGAAAATAATTTTATATGCGATGTGTAGAGATTCATGGAAGAAGAAAGAGCATGCAAAGAATTTCAGTGCACAACAGAAAGATCACTTGAAGAGGCTCAAATCCATGAAGAAGTGAAACAAGAGACACATAGGTCACTAGATGAGACTCATACCTAGGGAAAAGTGCAATGGATGACAGAGAGGTCACTAGAAGAAGCTCATGCTTAGGAGGACATGCAACACACAATGTAAATATCATTGGAGGAAGCTCGTATTCATGAAGAGTTACAGTGTGAAACACATAGGTTGATGGAAAAAGCACATAGAAAGGAATAGTTGTGACATTTCAAGCATAATTCAATAGAGAAACAAAGCATTTTAGGAGTTGAATAACACAATGTGTGAGAAATCACTGCATGAGTAGGGTCGCGAGACAAAATATACAAATCAAGTAAGTGATTTCTTACATTTTTGTTTGATGTTACTTAATGATATTGATGTTGTGAGGAATTTAACACAAATGTTAACCATGTTCATGGGGAAAGAGATTACAAATAGAAATATATGAGCTCCCCTACCAGAAAGGGAAGTGTGTCAGGTTACCAAGAAAAATGCACTGGTTGAGAGTTTAAGATGACTATTGAGATTAGAGGTTATGACATGGATGGATTCATATTGGACCTATTATTTGACATGAATATTATGCCAAAGAATTCATGGGAGTTGATGGGAAATTCAAGTCTCATCTAGTCACCCATACATTTGTGGTTTTCAAATCAGTAGAGGATCTACCCTATAGGCCGATTGGAGCAAGTTGAGGTAAGCATAGAAGGGGTGAAGACAAAGGATGACTTTGAGGTCATAGAAATTATGGATGACTCAGACCCATATCCTGCATTACTGACCATTGATTGGGACTTTGACAACAATGCAATGCCTGAATTTGAAGAAGAGGCAGATGTCATTTGAGACAAGAATCATATGTGTGATCACACCTATAGATACAAATGAAGGAGACAAGTATAATGGGCTAGTGGATGAGGATGTGTAGAGTTAATTAATTGAAAACATTTAAAATATCACTGGGTGAAGGGAAGACTATATCAATCCTATCACAGATGGAGAATTAAGTTAATAGAGCATCAATTCTTATGACACTGACTTACAAGATGTTATGGAAATATGGAAGAACAATATATATGAGGTCTCTACTTGTAGATGTTCAAAGATAACTAGAGAAATGCATTGGATTGTATTAGAGTTATGCAATGCCACGCAATTTGATGGAATAGGACTAGTAGAGGAATTCTTGGTACATATGGAGAAGGTTTTCCCAGTATAATAGAGGATTCAGACCATGTATGTCATCATTTTGGGAGCCCCTGTGTGATGGTGGAAAACACATCACATGAATCTTCAATACTAGGTGTAGGTAGTCGAACTGAAAAAAATAAGGTTTTAACCAATCTCGTATTTCAAACTAGCCAATTGATACAAGGGTATTGAGGATCCCCAGGAACACATTTCTTTTTGTGAATGACACTAGAATTCTAAGAATATTCCATAAACCCAATGGGTCCATTGATTCATCCATACTATGGATATGGTTCCTAGGATTTGGTATATCTAGGAGGAACTTAGAAGGAAAATATTGGTGGATTAGACCCATGTAAGTTTACAATTTTACTCAACATTCCACTTTAGAACCAAAGATGCATCTCAAAGAGAGGGCCTCCTTCAGATTAAGGGCTATATATTTCATAGAAAACCAAATGAAAACATAACCAAGGTAGTCTTCTCATATCACTGTCTACTAGAAAAAATGAAAGAGGCAGTCCATTGTTGGAAGATCGATGTTGACAATATTGATGATGAGGACCAACGGGGAATATATTTTAAAAAATATAAAGGATATCACACACTAAAAGTTGAGGTGGAAGAAATGATTTCACCAAACTATAATGGTCTGATTGAAACCAAGAAACATGATATTGGCATTGAGGAAGCACCCAATGTGGACATCACTGGAGACTATTGGGATAAGGAGACTGTCACTCAAGTGGTAGACTTACTCAAGGAATATGAGGACCTGTTTCCATGAAACTTTTTAAAAATGAAGGGAATTACCGGATCCCTAGGGGCCATGAAGATTCATCTTAAACTGTATGTCAGACCAGTCAAGAGGAGACCTTTCCTATTAAAACCCAAGTACAAGGAAAAAGTGCGCAAAGATTTGGATTGGATATTGGATGCTAGAATTATTGTTCTTGTGGAAGAGTCTGATTGGATCAGTCCTATGGTGGTGAAACCTAAGAAGATCAATGATATTCGAATCTGTGTAGATTTGAGAAATATAAACATAACCTTTGTCCATGACCCTTTCCCTACACCTTTCATAGATGAGGTGCTATAAAATGTTGGTGACCGAGAAGCCTATTGTTTCACAAGCAACTTATCAAGGTATCATTGGGTTCATATTGCATAGGAGAATGAATCTAAAACCACCTTTGTGACGAAATGGGGGTCCTTTGTGTGCATTCTGATGCCTTTTGGCTTAAATAATTCCCCCACGGTATTTTCCTAGGTAGTGGTTGCAACCTTCAAGGAATTCATCCACAATTTTCTGGAAGTTCATTTGGATGATTGGACAATGTTCATTTTATTGAAGGGACACATGCAAGAACTTCAGATGATGTTGCATCGATGTCTCCAACTCCATATTTCATTAAATTTGAAGAAGTGCATGTTCTGTACACGTTTTGTCACATTGTTTGGTCACGTAATGTGCAAGGATGGATTTGTGGTAGATCATGCTAATATTGTTTCCATATTGAATATGGTGTCCCCCACTTGAGTCCGTGAGTTTCAAGTGACATTAGGTCATATAGGATATTACTGGTGGTTTATTCAAAATTATGCCAAAGTTTCTTCCTCGTTGGAGAAATTCTTGCACAAAGATACTAAATATAGTTGGACCTAAAAATTCCAGGAAGATTTGGGTACTCTCAAAGAGAAAATTTTCACAGTGCCAATTTTGGTTTTTTCAGACTGGTCAAAGATATTTCATATCCATGTAGATTCCTCATCCATTATCTAGGGAGAGGTTCTCTTGTAGCTAAGTGAAGGTAATGCTGACCATCCAACATATTTTTCCAGTCACAACTTGTTCAACATAGAAAATAATTCTACTACAATAGAGCGTGAGGGCCTCACTATGGTATATGCAATGGAGAAGTTTCACCATTACTTATTGGGCAACCCTTTCAATTGTTTTACATAACAATCCATGCTCAAATATTTTGTCAACAAACCAATATTAGGAGGGAGAATATGTTGTTGGTTGTTTCTCTTCCAATTAGTTTTAAGTTGTTGTCAATACAGGAAAGTAGAATGTTGGACCAAATCACCTATCATGGATGGAAACTAGAGAAGATAGTCACATCCTAGATACAAACTACCATATGCAAAACTCTTCCACATTGAAGCATTCCATGATCAACTAGCCAATATCATTGAATTTATCATGATAGGACAAGCTCCACTAGGGTACACCTAGGCTCAACATCATCAACTGGTGACCCATAGTGCAAATTATTAGTTGATTGTTGGGAAGTTGTATAAATTGGGCGCATATAGCATCCTGAGCCATTCCACGTTAGATCTTGAACGGGACCCCATTCTATATGAAGCACATGAGGGTATTGTTGGGGGATACAATGCAGGAAAGGATACAACACACAATTTTTTTCACATTGTGATTTAGTGTCCCTCACTATTTGCATATTCCAAGGAATAGTGTAAGAACTACGATGTGTGTCAACAAATTACAAATACTTATTGAAGAGATGAGCTTCTTTTGTTTCTAGTGACCGCATTAGAGTCATTTGAAAAGTGGGAAATTGATTTTGTGGGACACATCAATCCCCCCACGCGTTGTATAGGTGTGCACTACATCATTACAACAACCAAATATTTAATAAGATGGGATGAAGTTGTGCCAATTAAATATTTTGTTGGGTTCCTTTTGTCACTTGAGTGAGAAAAAAGAGGACCCTTTATTTCTTATTTGGATTAGCTAAAAAAATCAGAACAATGGTTAGCAGGTTAGTTAACCCACAAGAAAAGAAGCATATATGAAAACAAAAGGTGAATGATTAACACAAAAAAGTAAACTAAACAACTATCAACAAAGGATGCATGACATTGAACATAAAAAATGGTTACGCAATAGGGAATTGTCTTTTGAAATTGAGATCACCAAGAGGAGAAATGTGGGATTTATGAATCCCCTATTCCTCCTAAGGGAGGGTTCTTGAATCCCTCAAAGTAGATATTCTAATCTCCTATTCTAAATTGACAATGATGAAGAACTCTATGGAAAATCGTTCCAAGAGGAGAAACTTTTCCCTATGCTATACTTTCCCAATATATTCTTGAGAGAAGAAATTGGTTTCTCCAAGAGTATTTCAACAACAAAACATTACAATGAACTTCTTATATTTTTGCATACAATGGCCCTCTATTTATAGAATCATAACAAGGTATTTGATAAATTTCTCCAAGTGTGAATGAGAGGACCCTTTGAGGTACATCCCATATTTTAAGTCATCCCAAGGCAAGATATTGGGTTGATCTTGGGGTCTTGTCTTAAATTATATCACCCTTGAAATGGTTGAGGCCCAAAAAAATTCATAAATGCATTTTTTCCGCATATGTGTGGGTTTCTTCATGCACAGTTGCATAGCTTGTGCATATTTTGAGTTGTTTTTCCCCGTGCGGATGTGCGTGCGCTGGCTTTGTTGGAAATGTGCACAAATTTATGGGTTTTTTGCATAGTTTTGGTCATATTATTAGAGTTGATTCTGTATATGTTGGTATTGTGTTGTATATGTGATGGATTTTTCTTCATCTATTGTTTTTATTTCTATGAGCAATGTTTTGGTGATAACAGATTGTACAACAAAAATGACAATGTGATTCATTTTTGAAAATGTATTTACTAGATTCAATTGTTCATGGGTATTGATGAGTGACCAGGGATCAAATTTTTTGAAGGAGACCCTTTAACATGAGTTCATGATCCACCACCAAAAGAGAACTTCCTACCACCCTCAAGCTAATGGTATGGTTGAAGATTTTAATAAAATTTTAGAGCATGCTTTAACCAAAGTTTGTAATGTGCAGCATGAATACTGGGATCAAAGGATTCTAGCAGTATTATGGGATTATTGAACAAAGTGGAAAACCATTACAAAGAAAATTCCATTCATATTGGTCTATGGAAAATAAGTAGTCATGCTGCTAGAATTTGTTGTTCCTAGCCTCTGAGTTTCCATAGAAACCTAGATGACAGATGAAAAGTCCCTTCAAATAAAGTTAGAAGATCTCATGGCACTATAAGAGGACCCTATGATGGAAGGAATCAACCAAGTTGTTGAAAAATATTTATAGAAGGCATGTCATGATTTCAACATCTTCTAGAAACACCTCCATCCTAAATCTTTAGTTTTGTTGTACGACAACAAATATTAACAACACCCTAGAGAGCCACGTATAAGTTGGTTGGGTTATTTTCACACCATCTACATAAATGAATCATGTATTGCCAATATGGAAACATTATAAGGACAACCACTCAAGGGAATTATTAATGGCAGAAGATTAAAGGTGTACTACCACCCGCAGGGGTCAACTGTCACTTAGCTCCCTATCACCGCCTTGCATTTAAATAGAGTAGGTGTAGCATAGAATGTACAAAATTTAGAAGATTATATGTTTTTCATAAATTTCCTTTTTAGAAGAACAAATTACACCCAAATCACATAGACCAATTGGATGGAATGACAATGTTACATATTTCAAATATTCCCCAACTCAAGTTGCTATTATGATATAAGTAAAAGGTCTTCACATTGACCTTGAATTCACATGTGAATCAATTGAATTCCATGGAAATATGGTTCATTGAAAGGATAAGAAATCTAATTTTGGAAAATCACACATGATGCATGTATGCAGTCAATTATATGGCTACATTCCATAAGGAACATCACTAGTATGGAAGATATAACATTTTATCTCTGCATTGATGATGCTTTGCTGCCACTTTCTAAATATTCCTTAATCCATCACCACCGCCAGACATTTTTATCATCCATTTTTTCCCTCCCCCCCAAATTCCACTCTATATATACCACCTCTCTTATGCACTTGTTTGTTAATTCCTCCATCATTCACCTGGAAATTACCCCCATCCACCGACCTTCATCTATTTGTTGGGTCATTTCATGCTTATGCGTATCCTTCTTAACATTGGGTATTTTATACGTAGGATTCATTAATAGTGGACTAACAAAAAACCTGAAGCATCTGCATATCAAGATTCAACCAAGGCCAAAGAATGTATCACTCGAGACAAAATGAGGATCACAAAGACCATCTAATCTTGTGTCGGAATGAAGGAATAAACACACACAAATCCATCTAGGTTGAAATTTATACATTCCATAGTTGAAAATATTCTATCATTATTATGTTAAAAACACACACACGCATATCAAAATAATATATGCATGATACATGATAGATCAAAATGGCCACAAATCTATTATACTTTCCATTCCATTAAACAAATGCATATATTAAGAAAAGCATACTTAACAACGACAAATTCTAGTATTCCTCATATAATTACTAGAATTTAATATATATCACGCCATGTGAATCCTTGATAAACTTAGACATATTATAGGCTCATACTTCCACTTGGAAGAATTACAACATTACAACACTATAGAGTCTCAGAGTGATCTCCACAACTGAATGGATGAAAAAAACAACTTAGTGAATGCATTGAATGACTTTATAACTCTATTTTTGTTGATGTTCCCCCCTTTTATATATTTCTTTGTTTGGGAGATCTATCTCTTTTAACTCTGCTCCATTACTTATACTGAATGACAATATGACATGCTTATTCTACCAGCCTACATCCATGTATCCTTTATGGAATCAGGGAAATCTTAATGTCCTTGCAAACTCATCTTTTGTCATCTCCACATTCCCTTGTGTTGTTGGTAGTAATCATTCTGGGAGATTTATTGATGATTCCTTTCTTGATTTTGATGTGCATATTCTTGATTTTAGTTATGCTTCTCAAAACTCAGACCAAATCACATTCAGTAGACTTTGGACTGAGCATGTAATATCAAAACTTGGTATGACATGCACTACTTTTCAGTGTTCACGCATTAGCTTGGGTGTGGAAAAAACTATAATGGGCCCACACAAGTTTGTTTTTGTGCATGCATGGGATTAAACCAAACATTTGGGTGCTAACAGGCCCCCACCACTGTTACTTAGTTCATCCTTGAGTCAACTACATCCTGGAATAACCACCACAATAGATGGCATAATGATTCTGAGTTCCTGCATGAACTCCTCAAATTAGTGCTCAGTCTCATTAATGTATCCCTAAATATCCTGATTAAATTGAAAAATTGCATCAACCTCGAATATTGTGACATGAGAAGATATCATGTTCATTGTGTTGATTTTCTCAATTAGAGGGTTGTAAGAAACCTATGCGTCTGAGATTTGCATGAACAAGATCAAGGCCTGATTGGACACATAAGTGATCATCTTTGATATACTCTGCTACTCGGCCCGAGATGCAGTCATTTATTTTGTCTTAGCTTCAATTGCTAACATTACAACGACGTGCTCCTCAGGAAGAAAAGTATCCAGGTCATACTTTTGTTGTGCAACTTCCACCTCGATTGCGCGAACTTGATTCTCAATTGTAGATACCTTTGGAAGAGTTTGGAGATGAGTCTAAAATTTGAAGTCGTTGTCAACCATGCTGGAAAATGATTCCACCCTACATTAACCATCACAGACAACTACTTGGGTTGACTTAATCATTTGTTGAAATTGATTTGCACATGTATTTGTTTGGTGGATTGGTGGACGAAGGGAAGAAAGATATGAATCTAAATTCTACAGGCGGGCCTTTATAGTCAAAATTTTAAATACCAGAGAGATATTGTTCCCTTGTGTATAAGTAGTGGGAATATACGTATATAGGTTGTCCACTACCCATAGGAAGTTAGTGAACATAGAGGTTAGCTTAGTGTATTGGGCCTGGGTGGTTGTGTGTGTTGCAACCTCTATGTCATACTTCATCTGCAATGTTTGGTGATCCTAAATATCCTTTGTATAAATATAGCATATTTGATTATGTGTGAAATTTTCCACTTGGTGGTGAATTTGTAATTGAGCATGAGCCGAGCCTAGTGTTTGGTGTCTCTCACAAAACTCGAAAAGTAGGGTGGAAACACAGTCTTTTATCATTGGAGTTGGTTTTAGTGACAATGGGATACCACCACTATTAGAATCCATTGTAAGTAGTGTTGTGGGGTGTACTCTAAGGAATTGAGTTAAGGCACTAGAACTAATCCCAAAGCCCAAAATTCATAGAGTAGTGTATGGTATTGATGTTATACCCCTATGTTGTTGAAAAATATGGTCGGCATTGCAAATATCCTCTAAATGTGTTTGTTGTTGTAGAGAAAATAGTTGTTTTAATGCATCTATTAATGTCATGACACTCGAAGCCATCTGAATGGAACCCTACTATGTGGAGAGAATGTTAATGTGAATGGTTGGGTCATTCTGTTGTCACTTTACCCCGACCGAGGTGGAATGTGTTTGCTACTGTGTGGGAGATGGGTCTTGAGAGCGCTTGAAAATTGTATAATCTTTGGATCCCCTTCCATAGGGGACTGCGTGCTATGTCTACTATCGCACTGCTTCAACCTTCTTGCAGTATGGATTGTGCTTAGTGCACATTTCTAGAGTGTGAGTGTCCTTATCGAGAAGTGGTTGTAGATGGTTGGGCCATTTGATGATTCCTTGTTAGATTTTCTCTTCTGTGCTGCATAATGGTATTAGTTCCATCACAATGTCCTGTTGATCATTGGAATAGATGAACACATTATAGAAATTAAATTCCGATAAAATGTGTCTATCATACCTATCCCTGATGGTGTGTGTGATGTGCACCTATGAAGTAGTTTCCTGAATCAGTTGTTGGTACCATCTTTGAAAATGATTGTCATGGGAATTTTGAGTGCGAGGATCATTTCTCTCATGTAGTTGAAGGAATCAAGGAGATTTAAAGGCATGCATACTTCTAGCAGGTCATTCAAAACCCCCAAGGGGGACACTAAAGTACCATAGCAAGAGGAAGTAGGATCCAACTATAATGAAATTCTTTCCTTTAGTCTTGGTCATCTATGAAATCATCAATGAAATAATTTATTACATATTGATCCTAGGTCATATGAACACTGGTGACACGTCATTCAACAACAATGACTACCCCAAATGGGCACTCCTCCTTTGTACAATTGTGCAAGATTTTGCAACCTATTAATTGTGTAGAAAATTGAAATATTCAGGCATTGAGCTATTAAATGAGTACCCCACACCTACCATGGCATGTATTATATGTGTCATAAATTTTTTTTTGTGAAACATATTTTAAATGGTATTTTTTCTCACAGGGATCTTGCTAAATAGACAAAAAAATATCCCTAGGATTAAGCCTAGTAATCCTAGACAAAAAGGGGGTATATTCCTTATGGATTTCCTAGATATAGACTCAAACACATGGTTTCATAATTATCATAAAGAGTGGGGAAGATTTTCATACCTTTCTTGAGGTGGTCCTTCATATTTCATGGCTGTTGAAGTCCTGAAACTCTAGCTCCAAGCTCCATAACCTACTTCCTGTATATAAAATCCAAGAAAAACTTTCTCTTCTTCTCTACTAAGAATTATAATCCTTGATCCAATATACTTCTAATCATATCTATAAAGTAATGAATCATATCTATCATTCATTAAGTGAACATAAATGATATGAGGGGAAAACCAAATGATATATTAATAAAACATAGATAATAAATACCAAATCATACCTAAGCTTGATGAAGATGCATTGTCCTATGATTCCTTGCTCCTTGCCTCTCCTTGTAGCTTCTTGGTTAGGCTAGGGTCACTAACTTTTGGTTGTGATGATGGATACCTCTACAGTTGGAAATCATAACACTACCATTCAATTGTTTTCTCTTTTTCCCAAGGATTTACTTTGTTATATAACTCTTGGAGGAGGCATGGGGGAGGATTCTATATCTTCTAGAGGCCACTAGAGACTCGAATGATATCAGTTTCTAGAAATTTTCCATAAATCTAATTCATACATTTCCTATCACCTCGTAACTCCTCAATTCTAGACGTTTGACAGTGCCTCACTTCTTGATCCACTAGTGTGTAGTAAGGGCATCTCTTGTTTTCTACTAGGTGTCCCATGTGGATGTCCAAAAGTTCTCCAAAAGGGGTGAAACTTTATGCAAAAGGTTTATTATCTCTTCTATCCTTTGATGGATTCCTGTCTGGCCTATACAGTGGGAATTAAGGCTATAACATATGCCTCGTAATTTTTGAGTTCGGGAAAGGAGTGGATGGCTGAATTACATTACAATAATGTCCATGTGAGGCAGTGCAAGGAGAGAGCAGAGGAGTTTCATAAGTCAAAAGAGTCTTGAAATCAAACACTAAGGGTGAGAGCATATATAGACCAATCCCATAGGTATCTATACTCAAATTATGAATGAAAAATACCACCAAACAATAGACTACGGATCCATGAAATGAAATGCTAGCATGGCCACGAAGGAATACACAGTGGATCCATTTAATCAATAAGACTGTATCCACAAGAAAATATAGTTTGGATCTATGTCATAAACTCAATCATAGCCACTAGTAAGCACAATCTGCATCTATGTTAGGAACATAATCATATCCACCAGCAGATACAATGTGGGTCTATGACATATGATATAGATGTCAAGAAGACAATTTCCCCCGAATTCTTCATATAAAAGTGATATAATACATTGTAGCCCCAAACCCAAGGTCTTCATCACAAACCCCAATGATATGAATCTAAGACATGTGAATAAATGAGTTGACGTCGAGCATGGTAAAAACCATGTGATTACCAATCATTGATGTACACCGTTAACGGATGTGAGGGGACCCACCAATGATGAATATTGGCCCCAAGGTACCCAATACAATATAATGAGTTTGAATAGAGGATCTGATGTCGAATACTCATAGAATCAATCTATCAGGAGTCAATGATGAAAACCCATTGTCAATCGTGAGGAGGTCTACCACTAATCACTGTAAGATACAAGGTACTAGTTGGTTTCTATATCCCTCTCCTAGATAATGTACTAAAGTCTATAAGAAGAGATATGTTAAAATAGGGCCTCTATATATCCCCCATCAATTAACATGAAACATACACCAAGATATGATCTAAAGAGAGAGAATCACAAAGTCCAACTAACATAGGGATGGCCGACTCAAAAAGTCAATAAAATAGCATATGTCCAACTCAGTCTTAAACTTCCCATGACACAATTTTAACTTGGTAGCAAGACAAAAGAGTTGGATGAGTATAGTGTAACAACATAAGAGTCATTGAAGCACTCTCCGTGATGACTAGAAAAGTAACAAGTTAGAGGAGTATTTCTAACTCATATTACTTGGAAGAATCCTAGGAAAGCTAAAACCCAACTGTATGATGAGGACTCAAACAAGTGCCATGTTCAAGGGAGACTCAAATTATTCTTCTATGTTGAACATAGACCAACGAGTATTGAAAAGAGATAAAATTATACTCAGCATGAGAGAATGAGGGACTTGAAAACATGATCCTATGTTCCAAGCCCATGGAACCACCCTAAGCAATTAGAAATGAAAATGGTACTAGAAAGTGAAATCCACTCTTATCATATGTTCTCTCCTTGGTTAGGTGAGTGAAAAATGGAGGCCAAATAATGCAAGAGGTGGATGGTCAAGGCTACTACATAATGATAAGAGGCATATCGAGAAACAATAGTGTAGCAGTGGGAAGCATGAAGCGGGAAAACAATGCATAGGATACCATTAAGAAACAAGAAAAATTATTGGTAACCCTCACATGATATGACCATAATATAGACTAAAAGAGAAAAATGAGGCTCAATATTCAACTCATGGAGGGGATAAAGGAGGACTCTCATGCATACGGGAAAATGTAGCATGGACACCAAATGACAATTCGGGTGCTAAGTATGTAATATATCAAGGTTTATCCCCAATTTAAATTGTACATATGTTCATTTTCTATAGGTTGGTGAGCCATATGCTAAAAGGGAATGTAGGAATATCTTGACTATTATGTAATCACAATTAGATATTAATAAAATAACACCACTATTATAGACTGACCGTACAAAAGATTAAGGGGGATAAACTCCACTAGATGGGAAAAAGGGGGCTAAGGGTATAGAATAGATATAAGCCATAGGAGCTTAAGAAGAGGGAAATATTACTAAATTTTTACTAAAGTCACTTTGTGGGATATGCCAATTTATCCTAAGTCCCAAAATGGAGGAAACAAATAACCAACTGGTTCAAAAGGAAGTTGAGAAGTGATAAGTGGCACTTCATGAGCATGCAAACAAAATAGAAATACTTAGTGAATTTTTGAGAGGCTATCTACCATTCTCATGGGGAGGTAGAGGATCACTCTCTATTGTCACCATTCATAATATACAAGCATGTGCCAATCCTAGGAGCTTCCTGTAACAAGTGTTTCATGCAGGTTGAATTGAAGAGGTGGGTTTTCAAGCTCGTGGGTACTTGAAGAATAGGGTTGTCAAGCTCATGAGTCTTCTCTCCAGGTGGGAGAAGTGTTGTCGAGGAGGTGGGTTGTCAAGCCCGTAAGCATTCTCTCTAGGTGAGAGAATTGTTGGGAATTGATTTCCCAAAGTGCCAATTGTAGCTACATATTTCATAGACTTTCTGTCTGACTTATTGCTGAAGCCCTAGAAGGGAAGTGGGGTAGTCAAGGGACTGTTGATAAGAGAAGGGGCACACTTCTTGGGGTGGGACAAGAATCTAGGGAATGAGGGACTATATCTAGATAGATTTGACACTTGAATATGAGAATTAATATTATTTAACATACTTATCCTAGGATAGGAATCCCTTTGCCCGAGTGGAGTTTATGCCTATCTCGGGGGTGACTTGTCGTTGAGTTATAAGCAATAGAGTCTAAGGATGGTGTTATCACCATAACAATTTTCAGATATGATCCAAGTCTCGGAAATTTAGTGAAGAGCTACATCGCTATGGAAGTATGATAGTTTGGGGGATAAGGTCACATATGGCGGCATATGGAAAAATATGGTAGAGGCGCAAAAGGGAGGACCTGGGAGACCGTAGATCTTGAAACGACCTGGATCAATGGCTAAGGTACATATCAGGCGGAAAAATAGCATGAATTTTAATTATGTGAAGGCGAGCTGGGGAAAATTTTTGTGGTTTCATTCATGGACGAGTGGTGCCTTCAGAGGCACATTGGGGTGAAAAGTGATATACCTAAAACCATTTTTTCCAACCCCCAATATCAAAATTTTATGAGGCTCGACGAACCATAGATCACCTGCTAATTTGCATTAATTTTTTCCCAATGCATCTTGTCATTGTGTTATTTTTCCACTCATATTTTCTAACTTTTTCACCAGCTCTGTCAAGCTCCCATCACCTAAATCCCTCACCCAATGGATCATCCAAAACAATCATGTATTCCACGAGTCAAAAGTTGGCAAATATCCAAAGCTTATACCTAGTCTTAATTCTTATCTAAATCCCTTATTTCCATCACTTCATTCATTTTTAACCTTATTTTCGTATTCCCGTTGAAAATAAAAAAATATGCCTTTTATTAAGCACCCTTATCTTATCCACAAAGTCATGTGTTAAGCCTCAGATGCCCAAAGTCCTTCAAAAATAGAAAAAAGGGGTTTTTTATTATTAATATAAATATTTAATCCAATATTTAATTTATGGAATCACATGAAATCATGGGCATGAATCTCAATTTATAATTTGGAAAATTCAAAGGTTGGATGGAGGGCATGCATACATATCGGGGATTAAAGTAACAAGGAGGCTAATTATGTGAAGGTGGGTCGGGGAAAACTACCGTGGTTTATTTGGTGGATAGGGCTTTTTACGTGGAGCACATCAGAGGTAAAAGAAGTTTGGATTAAGCCACTCCAGCCAAGACCTGATGTAATAGATGCACCATTTATCATATGTTTAATGTGCGACATTTTTCCAGGAGTGCATTTCAACAACAAATATGAAATTTATAATAAATGAAATTCCTCCTCACGGTGAAAATGTTTTACAGAGGCAATATTCAAGAAATTAATGTTTATTTCCATTAAAAATATTTAAATGGGAAGATGCACGTGAAGGAAGACTTGGATAATTCTTTATCCAAATATTTACAGGAGTAAAAGAGGAAGATAAAAGGTATTTTACCAAAGACATTAAATTGGAAAAAACACACAGTAAATGTTTTTTCACAGTGAAATTGTAAATTGGAAAAACATAACATAGTAATTTTTTTTTACAATGAAATGGTGAATTGGGCAAACAAGACATGGTTTTAAAAACCATGGGCATGAATTAAATTATGGAAATTTAATTCTACGGGATAGAAAAATATTTGGGAATTATTTTTATTTCAAATATATTATTCCCAAATATTTAATGAGAATATGGATAAATGGGATTAAATTTGAAAGAGTATAAGTGACATTTCAAAGAAAAAGTGGCAGAGGAAGGAGTTGGAGCACCAGAGGAATCTACAGGGATCATGAAACACTTTTTTACTAAAAATTGTCATCTGTAGTCATTGTAGAAGATGAAACATTTCATTTCAGTTATTGTAATCGGTTGCACACTAAAGGAACTCATATTGTATAAGTGTTAGAGGTTCTGAGTGTATTAGTGGTGGGCAGAAGTGCAAGGTCATAGTTCTGGTTGTTTTGAACTTCATTGTAATTTTTTGGGGCTGAATTGAATACATATGCAACAACTTTGAAGTCTCTATGAAAATATTCTAATGGTGGTGATATGAGATTTGTCTTCCCTCATTGTATGTGTCTCCTGTGATCTTTTATGCCATACACATTTTTCTTCTATTTAAATTGGAGAGTTAAAGGCACATAATTCATCATTTGATGCTCTTGGCTTAAGCAATTTGAACTGTGTATGTTTCTTCTTAGCTAATTCAGAATTCATTTTCGTAATGCTCTAATGCAGTTATTTGTTTCTCTTTCCTCTTACCACTCTAATTAAATTCAATTTATAACTCAGATTTATTGCCTCATTTAGCCTTTATCCTCTAGAGAGTTCTATAGGCTAGTTAATGTTTTCATTCAATTTCAGAATTTTGATTCCATAGCCCAAAGTGTTCCTCCCCTTCCCTTCCAGCAACTTTATTAAAAACCCCCAAAACAAACCAAATCTAGCCACCGATTTCCAAAGAAACATCAAGTGACATGAGAGATCCCTCTCTAAGTTGAGTAGGCTAGTGCCTCCGCTCTAAAGCTAGTTGAAACAGTTACCTCTATCGTTTGTCTATTCAGCCAGACAAAATTTACAGAGTGCTAACATTCTAGCACCGTTGTCGAGGACAAAATTGAAATTTTTTATCTGGGAAGAATGACATGGTTGAGTTATAAGGTCTGAGAGAGGCATAAACATAGGAACATATTGGCTGTATTCCTACTCTGGAAACTCCACACATCAAAACATCAATTTGAAGGTGATTCCACTGGTAGAAGAATCCAGAAATTTAAATTTTCACTAGCGACTCCACTTTCAATGTAGAATCCATCTTCCAAAACATCATTGTCAAATCCACTATTTGAATATCTGCAAGGTATGATCCAATGAATCGATCTCATATTCTTGGCTTTCCAAATCATATTCCTCACATAAATTGGTAAAATTATTTTCCTAAATTCGAACATGGGAAAGGAAATGATGTTGCCTTGCACTTGATTAGATTTCATATGCACATATGTAAGTTGGGGGTTGAAGTTCATGATGATTGTTTGATGAAAATGTTTATGGCTACTTTAGAGGGGAAAACAAGATTATGGTATGAAGGTTTAAAACCAAGCAACTTATACTCTCTTAAAGATTTCCATATAACATTCTTTAAGCATTATGGAGAATCTAATCCTTCATCCTTGGTGTTTGAATATTGTTGTGAATTTTGTGAACATTTCTTTAAATACCTCGAAAATGTTTTTAGCGATGAAGAGTGTATGAATGATGAAATCATAGAAGCACTTTATGAATATTCAACCCAACAACAAATAGTATCCCCTCCTTTGGTTGAAGGTGAAGCTGATCAAGAAATTGTTGCTGAAAGTTATTTTCCTTCCCTTGAACATGATGAAGATATTCAAGATTTTCAGCAAGACAAAATGTTTCAAGGTTGTCCTTCTCCCCCTCTGAATTATATGGTTGTTCAAATTCTTAGTGGCCTAGACATGAATGAGGATTCTGAAATTTCATCTATGGAAACTTCCAACAATGAACAAACAAATGACAAAGAGTTTCAGAAAAGAAACAAAACAGTGTATGCCACTTTTCAATCATAAATACATAAAGATAATGAAGAGGTAGTGGTTTTATTTGATTCATTTGAAAATCATGGTTTTGAAAATGCATCCATGGGAACTCTAGACTGTGAAATAGTTCATGATGTTAGATTTTTGCAAGAAGATTATGAGTAGGAACTTATTTCCATTCATTCATTTGAAATTCAAAATGACAGTCCTCAAACAAATTTCCAGAAGTTTAATGAAACCAAATTAGAATTATTTAATGAACAAGAGGATAGCCTTGATGCACATAATATGGCTGTCATATTTGAATATGTTCAAGAATGTATGAATATTTTTGTTGATATGCATGAAAGAGTAGACAAACCTATTGCTTCCATTTCATTTGAAAATGTTCTTAGAATAGAAGAAATAGAGAAAAAAAAACAAACACTTGTGAAAGAGGCTTGTCTTTATGGTTTTTCTCATCAAGAAGAAATGATTTCTCATGGTTTTCAAGATCTAGTGGCCATCCTATTATAGTCTTCAGTGAAGGAGGAATTTGTTTCATTCATAAGCTCAGATTTTGGATTCAATTTTTTATTTCAACTGCCATATTTTATGTTTGTCTGCCAGCTTAAGAAAAATGTGAGCAGAGGAGAATCAGGAAGGCAATTGCTTGATTGGTTGCATTGGCACTTTAGTATCACTTGATTGAGTATTCATTTCAACATTTTTAGAGTAGGTAGGAGTGTGAAAATAAGCTTTTTGGTCAAGAATTTTTCATTTTGGATCTCCAGTATTGTGTACAGTCAAATTTTAGTAGTGTATTCAGTGTTCAGTATCCAGTTGAGAGCAGTGTGTAGAGTTTGGTTTTCAGCAGACACTAGTGAAAGGTTGGAGTAGGTTAGACACACATGTTTTGGGATCATCCCAATGGATCAGGAATTAGGTCTACAGTTCTTTGCTACCCCGTAGGGAGGATAGCATCCCCAGTTGGAGCCTATGTTATCACCATAACAATTTTCAGATAGGATCCAAGTTTTGGAAATTTAGAGAAGAGCTACATCGCTATGGAAGTATGATAGTTTGGGGGATAAGGTCACATATGGAGGCATATGGAAAAATATGGCAGAGGTGAAAAAGGTAGGACCTGGGATACCATAGATCTTGAAATGGCTCAGATCAACGGCTAAGGCACATATCAAGTGGATAAACTGCATGAAGTTTAATTATGCGAAGGTGGGCTAGGGAAAACTTCAGTGGTTTCATTTGTGGATGACTAGCACCCTCAGAGGCACATCGGGGTGAAAATTTGTCTACCTAAAACCATTTTTTCCAACCCTCGATATCAAAAGTTGATGAGGCTCGGTGGACCATAGATCACCTGCTAATTTGCATTAATTTTTTTTCCAATGCATCTTCTCCTTGCGTTATTTTCGACTCAGATTTTCTAACTTTTTCACCAGCTCCGTCAAGCTCCCATCACCTAAATCCTTCACCCAATGGATCATCCAAAATAGTCATGTACTTCATGAGTCAAAAGTTGGCAAATATCCCAAGCTTATACCTAGCCTTAATTCTTATCTAAATCCCTTAGTTCCATCACTTGATTCATTTTTACCCTTATTTTTGTATTCCCATTGAAAATAAAAAATATGCTTTTTATTAAGCACACTTATCCTATCCACAAAGTCATATGTTAAGCCTCATATGCCCAAAGTCCTTCAAAAATAAAAAAAAGGGGTTTTTTATTATTAATACAAATATTTTTATATTAATATTAATATTTATTCCAATATTTAATTTACGGAATCACATCAAATCATCGGCACAAATCTCAATTTATAATGTGGAAAAGTCAAAGGTTGGATGGAGGGTGAGCATAAATATCGGGGATTAAAGCAACGAGGAGATTAATTATGTGAAGGCGGATCGGGGAAAACTACTGTGGTTTATTTGGTGGACAAATGTTTTTATGTGGAGCACATCGGAGGTAAAAGAAGTTTGGATTAAACCACTCCAGCCAAGGTCTGATGTAATAAATGCACCATTTATCATATGTTTAATGTGCGACATTTTTCTAGGAGTGCATTTCAACAACAAATATGAAATTTCTAATAAATGAAATTTCTCCTCATAGTGAAAATGTTTTATAGAGGCAAGATTCAAGAAATTAATGTTTATTTCCATGAAAAATATTTCAATGGGAATATGCACGTGAAGGAAGACTTGGATAATTCTTTATCCAAATATTTACAGGAGTAAAAGAAGAAGATAAAATGTATTTTACCAAAGACAGTAAATTGAAAAAAACACACAGTAAATTGTTGGTTGTGGAGCCTGATTATCTCCTTGATTCAGAGGTCCTTATTTTCAGCCGTGTTTATACCCCATGAAGTATTTACACCCCAGAAGTATGTACACTCTTCCACGTGGGGGAGTGCAGAGGGGGGTAGCCCCTCTACAGGGTCTGAGGGGGCTATCCCCCTGACTGGGGGGTCTAGGGGCAAGCGGGAGTTTCAGGGGCGAAGCCCCTGAAGCAAAAATTGCCTTGTAAAAGTATATTGTAATTTCATTGTAAATCTAGACCGTTCATTATAAGGTTGCAGATCTAATGGTAGAGATTATGTTAGGATTTTTTTCCCTAGAAGGCAACCCTCTTTTTATGAGGGAAATGTATTGCGACTATGGATGATGGTGAATATTGTATTATGAGAGAGGAGACTATGAGAAAAATAAGAGAAAGTTACAACAGGTTTTGTTGTAGGTTGTATCCCTTCATTTGCTGGATAATAATAAAGGAAGGACCTGGCAATTTCTCTGGTGGACGTAGCCCACACTGGGTGAACCAC
>JZKD02S1790272.1:334474-349138 GCA_000966675.3 Picea glauca | reverse complement strand
GATGATGGTGAATATTGTATTCTGAGAGAGGAGACTGTGAGAGAAAGAAGAGGAAGTTACAACGGGTTTTGCTGTAGGTTGTATCCCTTCATTTGCTGGATAATAATAAAGGAAGTAACTGGCAATTTCTCCGGTGGACATAGCCCACATTGGGTGAACCATGTAAATCTATGTCTCTCTTGTATTGTGTATCTTCTCTGTTTTGTTTCTACATTTGTTTTATTTTATTGCTCCATGGTCCTGTTTTTCTAACATAAATGTTTTTACACAGTGAAACCATAAATTGGAAAAAACATAACACAGTAAATGTTTTTTACAATGAAATGGTGAATTGGGAAAACAAGACATGGTTTTAAAAACCACGGACATGAATTAAATTATGGAAATTTAATTCTACAGGATAGAAAAATATTTGGGAATTATTTTTATTTCAAATATATTATTCCCAAATATTTAATGAGAAAATGGATAAATGGGATTAAATTTGAAAGAGTATAAGTGAAATTTCAAAGAGAACATGGCAGAGGAAGGAGCTGGAGCGTCAGAGGAATCTGCAGGGATCATGAAACATTTTTTCTGAAAACTGTCATTTGTAATCATTGTAGAAGCTAAAATGTTTCATTTCAGTTATTGTAACCGGTTGCACACTGAAGGAACTCAAATTGTATAAGTGTTAGAGATTCTAAGTGTATTAGTGGTGGGCAGAAGTGCAAGGGCACAGTTCTGGTTGTTTTGAACTTCATTGTAATTTTCTGGCGCTGAATTGAATACATATGCAACATCTTTGAAGTCTCTATGAAAAGATTCTAATGGTGGTGATATGAGATTTGTCTTCCCTTATTGTATGTGTCTCCTATGATCTTTTATGCCATATGCATTTTTATTTTGTTTAAATTGGAGAGTTAATGGCCCAAAATTCATTAGTTTATGCTCTTGGCTTAAGCAATTTAAACTGTGCATGTTTCTTCTTAGCTATTTCAGAATTCATTTTTGTAATTCTCTAATGCAGTTATCTATTTCTTTTTCGTTTTACCACTCTAATTAAATTCAAGTTATAACTCAGATTCATTGCCTCATTTAGCCTTTATCCTCTCAAGAGTTCTACAGGCTAGTCAATGTTTTCATTCAATTTCAGAATTTTGACTCCATAGCCCAAAGTGTTCCTCCCCTTTGTTGCCAACAACTTTATTAAAACCCCCCAAAACAAGCCAAATCTAGCAACTGATTTCCAAAGAAACATCAAGTGACATGAGAGAGCCCTCTCTGAATTGAGAAGGCTAGTGACTCAACTCCAAAGATGGTTGAAATAGCTACCTCTTTCATTTGTCTATTCAACTGGACAAAATTTACAGAGTGCTAACAAATGGGAGGAAATTTTAAATTCTTCATGCAGTTGGTGGCTATTTATATTAAATAAGTTCCAACCATGTGATTGTTTAAAGTACTGAAATAATATTTATGTGATATTGTGTTGGATACTTATTGTGAAAATATTTATATGCTTCTATTATGGATATTTGTTGTGTTAATTGTATTAAAAATACATGTTGTTAAACTTGTACAAAAGTTGTGATACGTGATTTTTGTCATGGGTTTTTACTGTTGTAATTATCCTTGAATATTTCTTCCAAATCATTTAGAAATGGAAATCATATGTTACATACAATAGTAATTGTTTTTGTAACTATAATTGTGTGTATTGCTGTTAGAATTTCCTCGAAATGCACATTCTATGTATATATAGTGTTTATGTAAATATTTATGTGTTTCTGCCAAGGGTATTGGTAATGATAATTATGATTGGTATTATATTGCTCATATTCTATATATTTGTATTCATATACAAACCTATCCATCTAATTCATTGGTTACATAATTAGAAATCTGGGATATCTTAGCCAACACAAGCTAGAAATGCCCTTGTCTGAGTATGGACAATTCAAAGGATGTGAATCTCTACTTAACGATGATAAGGGAATGCCTTAGCTGGTAGAGAAGGATTGCAGATAATATTGAAGGTTGGGTAAGCCTTGGAATTTACTTAAGGTAGACCTAAATTTGGCTATGTCCTAAAGAGGACTATGGAAACTACGAAATCTTGTGCCTTTATCCAGAAAGAATCACAACCGTCAATTTCAACACAATGAAATAATCTTGGTCATTGGTCAGGGTCCCTCACATACAAGAGAATGCAAAGGATCCATATCATTAATAGTAATTGGATCCATCGAATAATGAATCTAAATAATCTCAAGTATTGATCATAGATTGATCCATTGGATTAGTCCATGGTTAGGTCGGAATGAGACTCTGAACTGATCTGATTCGTTGAGCCATTGAAGAAAAATTCAGAGTGATTGTGAATGACCATCAAATTGGGTCCTTCAAAGAAGTTTTAACCACTGGAATGAAAATAATTCTATGGGAAGATTCTACGGAGAAATCCCAACCATTGATTAGAGTCCCTCTAAGAGGTAATCTCGACCATGGATCAACGTAGTAAATATTGGACATGATTGAGAGGAAGGTTGACATCGTTTTGATTTCATGATAATGGAAAGATCCTACATGTATGAGGAGGAAATGTGGCAGCCTATAAATGGTTGAGGTCATAGGGAGTGGGACCCTGTCAAGTTCAAGCTTTGGAAATGTTCTTTTATCATGGCTATTGATCAGAGTTGGAATCACTCGATCCTAATTGTTGGTCAGAGCATGTACAGGAAAATTCTAGAGTAAGGATGCTCAAGAAATATGATGGGAAGACTCCGAGGAGAAGTCTTGACCATCAATTGAAGCCGAGTTGATATATAATCCTAACCATTGATCTTTATGGGTCTCATTTGGATGAGTCCAGGAGGAAGGTGATGTAATGCTGACAAGGATGAAATCACCCACCCATTTCACATAGGACATGTGTTAGCACCTAGAAGGATATTCCAGTGATCAACCATGACATCTAGACCACGTCATTCCATGTGGACGATCCACATGTCAGGTGGCTATTGTGCAACATGGAAATGTGTTATGGAACTTTGAGGGGGTGAAAAGTTACATGGCATGAGTGACACTTGTCAAGCTAGGTGATGGAGTTGGGTAGGGAAATGTGTCCTATTTTAGTTGCAACCATCATATCTATGGATAATATATATGGATCCTTCATGATTCAGAGAATCAAGATGTAATATAAACCATTGATCTTGTCTAAGATGATGATGACTTTCAATTGCGTTGGAGATGTAATGAGTAGATCTAGACAGTTGATCTAGAATCATCGTCATTGTTGATTGTGAGTGTACTTGTTAGGAATTAGCAAGGAACAATGAATACAACGATGGGAGGAGATATTGGGACCATTGGTTAGTGCAGGGTGAAGATTCAATCTGAATCTTTTATCTTTCATGGGTCTCAGCATTAGTTTTAGCAATGAGAAGGGGTGAGTGGTAACCATTGCACATGTTAGCATCGCCAACTCAAGGAGAGTCATTGGATGAATGGCATGAGGACCATCAGATCGAGTACATCATATGGAAGTATATTAACCCCCACAAAAATTGGTGTCACCAACTCACTCAGTGCCATAGGATGGGGAGCTTGTGAACTGTCAAACCTAGGAATGGGTTCGATTAACTATGTGTCATCAGAACTTTTGGTTTGGGGAATTTGCAACCCATGGGAATGAAATTCTGACAATGATGACATGAGGTTCCATGAGTTCAAAACCTTGGATCGGTGAGCCATGTGGAAAGAACCACATTGGACCCTAGGTTATTCCATGTCATATGATGCAGAGGTCATATAGCCACATGGGTGCCATGTGGTGGTTGGGTGGCATTGGGCCAATAAAGGCCAAGAAGGTTTTGTAAGTCATAAATTTCAATATAGGGGTTTGTTTTGAGTAAAATAACACTCTTTTTAAATATCTTGATGAGTAGAATCAATTTACGATGTCTAATGGGAGAAAGGAAGCAGTTGTAAAAATTGAAAATTTGACACCCCATCAGCCTAAACGAGAACTAGGGGGTCAAGTGATGTTACAAAGTGGCATCGGAGCTCCAGTTTCAACATTGAGCCTGTATGGGACAATTAATGGTGTGCATAACCAAATCCAAAAACTAGGTCTAGAGGAGCCAAAGATCGGTCATAGGACCAGATACATCAAGGCTAGGATGATCCTATTGGAAAGTGTTTCTACCTTCAAAATTTGTTCAATATCAACATAAGTTCCTTAAGGGGGGAACTATAGATTGAAATATTGTTTGGGATCTCTTGCAACAGAGGAATTTTGTTGTTTCTTGGTGGATTAGTAAATAATCCTACAAGAGTGGGATTATGCTGATAAGAGTTAATAGTTGAATATGAATATGAAATGATAGGATCCTGCTAAAGTTTGCTTTAGTTTAGAGAATGAATGAATTGGTGGTTGTAATGATGGGCTGTTGGAGCCATGGAAAACATAACTGTTGTTTAAATAGAAGATAATTGGTACACAAGTTAAGAGGACTAATAGGTAAAATTTATTGGTACACAAGTTATGTCGTAACACATATGGTAATCAGTAAGCATGTATGAACATGCAAATATATTTATTATAACCTATGGTTGGTTGTAAGACATGGTCTACTAATGGATCATTTTGGTCAATTATGGCTTGTTTTGAGCAAGAGAGTAAAATCATGATTGAAATGTTTATAATTCCATTGTGTGTACCTCTAAGAGGATGATATATAATGAATAAGGAAAGGTTGATCTAAAGTATTTTAAGGAAAGTAATGGAGTATTTTCCAATTGACCAATGTGTCAGATTGACATTCATAGGTGGATGGTATCCATACAGGTATGGTTGGGTATTCTCATGTAACACTTAAAGGGAATATTAAGAAAGGATCTACTTGGTAAAATGGTCTGTTGACCAAGGATGGTATGAGGCATGAAAGAAAGTTAGACTTGGAAATTTTATTTCCTTGAGATATATTAAAATTTCCAGATTGTGTTTCTAGATTTGGAATTATTTTATAGCAGAAGGGAAAGAGTTGTTTGTGTTGGTTGTTTCCATGTAGATAAAGAAACATAATTATGATTTTGTTTGGGAGGTTGGTCATGTGGATGTATGTAATTTATCACGAAGAAAGAATGATTCTATGTAAATATATGTGAATGATACAAATATGTGGAAAAATACACATGCATTATATAAACATCCTTGTATTCCTAGTGGAATGGTTTTACAACCTAAGTAGCAGGGAAGTAAGGAAAGGTATGCATGGTATTAAATCTATAACTTCAAGGGTGAAGTAATGTAAGTACACATATGATAAATAATATGAATTCATGATCCAAATTTATTTTTGGAATGAAATGAAAGAAGAGAAATTACAATGAAATACTCATGAAAATTGCCAGAAACAGAGAAACACAACAATACTTGATTTCTATTAATGAAAGAATTGTAAAGAGACTCTACAAATATAGAGTGCAAGACTCGCTATAATGGTGGCAACTTTATCTCTGAGAAGAGATGTGATGGCTATGCTCATTCACAAGAAGATGATTATAATGAGGCTCTGAAGGCCTTTTTATGTTAAACAAGAGTGCCAAAACCCTAGACATGCAAAAACCTAACCCTAGGATATGAAAATCCAAAAGTTGTGTGGGCCCTGTTTGGGTAAGTTAGTACATTAACTTCCTAGGGTCATAATTTTTTCATACTATCTTTATTTTAGGCGTGTGATATCCCATTGTAAATGTATTTTCGAGAACTATGCATTATGTCGTCAAACTTTGACTCTGTCTACAATTTGACTGTGGTGAGCCAAAATAACATTGTTTAGGGACCCAAAACGGACCTAGAAGTACAAAAAGATGTGATGACATGAAAACATACAAAATAATCCAGTTGGATTAGGTGGAAAGACACCAATATCCACCTGAAATATGTGTAAGGATATAGAAATCCCCGGAAGGGTAGAACCCACAATTACAAAGAAGTACAAAATAATGTGTTGAAAATAAGAATGGCAAAAGGAGTCAGTTGGAATAGGTGGGTGGCCACCAATATCCACCTGGATCAATCCTTCCCCCTTAGGAATCAATGGTCTCCATTTCATTGAGTGCCCATGGAAGAGGGAAAAGAATGTTCTGAATATGAATCTTGGTGAGTTGCGTGCTTTGTTGGAGAGGTTTTGTTGCTTGGTACATGGAAGACTGTCACAAACCAGTTGTTGGAGGGGTTGAATATGCTCCACCAACATGTTTTCTCTGATCTTGATGGGGCATTGTGTAGGAACAATTGTAGGTGAAGAAACAATATCTTCTTTCTCTTTGAAAATTTGTTTTTGTTGGATAGAAGGTGTTGAGGATGCAGTGGTTGTGGTGGTATTCTATGCATCCTTTGAAAAAACTATGAAGAGGATGAATTTTACAGTATGAGAGATTACCTTGTAACATTTTTTTGGTGGATCAGTAGTCGGAAATAACTTTGGTATCCAATAGAGATGACCTCCCAGAGTAATAATGACATTAAGGGTTCTAGACTCATCGACAACATGATGTATCCACATATATGGTTGGCCCAAAACTACATCACATACATCAAGAGGGGAAACATCACACACTACCTCATCCTTTAAGATATGGATTGCATAGGACAGACATAACTATTGGCTAACACAGAGATATCGTCCCTGTTGAAGCCACCAAATGTTGTATGGTTGCGGGTGTGGTTTTGTCGACAACCAAACTATTTGATAGCCTTAGCTGATATGATGTTCTTCTGGCTATCTTTATCCACAATGAAATGCAATGGGACCCCCTTCACCCACATATGTGAATGGAAGAGGTGCTCCCCCTCTTCAGGATCTATTGATTCTTCTAGTTGACTTATTGTGGTCGTGACAATAGCAGTAGGGTCTGCGTCAATGATCTGTCTATTTTAAATATTTTCTAGATCGAATTCTGAATCCGGGTTCGGCTCCATGTATTTGACCTCGGCCACCAATGATTTTTTTGAGAGACATTCATCGGTGTTATGCCAGGGGATTTTTTCAAAGTCACACCACTTCCTAGTGTCATTCTTCATCTTTACTTTACCCTTTTTGTCCTGTGTCTTGGAATAGTTGTCTAGAGTTTGTTGGTTAGGGTCATATTTACCATGCTTTGGTTGTTGCATATTTGCAGAACCGAATTCCCATTTGTTTTGGTGTCTAAATTTTTGTTCAATTTTGACAGTATATCGATAGGCAACTCCCAATAATGAGATGTTTAGTAAATCCATTTTGGTTTGGATGTACCTACACAGAGCCCCATGGTATTTCAAAACCAGATGTCACTCTGAGTCATTGATACTTAGATTGGTGCACAAGGTATGGAAAGTATTTGTGAACTCCCACACTTTTTGGCTCTTCTCTTGTCGTAGTGTGTTCCATCTCATGTATTTCTCTTCATAGTTATCAATATGATAGTATTGTTCTTTGGATGCATCACAAAAAATTCCCAAGTGGGGTCAACCTCATATACTCCATATTCCTATGTGGAAATTGTCTCCCAGTAAGTTTCCCACAAATGTTTGACATGGGAGAGATCCTTGAGGAGTGCAAAGGTGATCTTTTCCCTATCGGAGAAATTTTGAATAGTGAAATAACCTTCTAATAGATTTAACCATTTTTCTATGGAATTTGCATCTATCTGACCTTCAAGCATGGGAATATCAAAATTAACTTGTACCTTGAAGGGATAGGTTCCTCAAAAATGGTCTCTTTATGAATATGCACTTGTTGCTATCGGCAGGTGTTGAAGAATGTGTGCAAAATTCTCCATCATTTCGTCCCTCTGTCACGTGAGAGATTTCTCAAGAAACAAGTTAATAAAATCTTCTACTCTGATGTCTTTCTTTTCTTCCTCCATCGAGGGATTTTCGGGTGTGCAAGAGTGATTATCCTCAAGAGAGAAATACTTGAGACCCAACTAGCTATACTCGAACCTCGTCGTTGACATGCGTTGAAAAACTATAAAGAGAAGCCTTCTCTGATACCATTGATCCATATTTATTTTTGGAATGGAATGAAAAAAGATAAATTACAATGAAATACTCATGAAAATTTCAAGAAAAAGATAAATACAAAAATACTTGACTTCTATTAATGAATGAATTGTAAAGAGACTATTAAAATACAGAGTGCAAGACTCTCTAGAATGGTGGCATCTTTATCTCTGAGAAGATATTTGATAGCTACACTCATTCAAAATAAGTTGATTACAATGAGGATCTGAAGGCTTTTTTTATGTTAAACATAGATTCCATAACCCTAGACATCTAAAAACCTAACCCTAGGAGATGAAACACCAAAATTTAGGTGGGCCCTGTTTGGGTAAGTTAGTACATTAACTTCCTGGGGTCGTAACGTTTTCATACGATCTTTGTTTTAGGAATGTGATATCCCATTGGAAAGGTATTTTCGAGAACTAGGCATTACACCATAAAACTTTGAATTTGTCTACAACTTGACTATGGTGAGCCAAAATAACATTGTTTAGGGCCCCAAAACCCCCTAGAAGTACAACAATATGTGCTGACATGAAAACATAAAAAAATAATCCAGTTGGATTAGGTGGGAAGCCACCATTATCCACCTAGAAGATGTGTGTGGTTCTATACATCCCCAAAAGTGTAGAACCCACAATTACAAAGAAGTACAGAGGATTGTGTTGAACAAAAAATGGCAAAAGGAGCTAGTTGGAACAGGGGGGTGGCCACTAATATCCACCTGGATCAATTGATCTATAAATATGTATTATATGAATATTGGACTCCAATGGATGAATTCAAGTTTCAAATAAGGCTTTTCCATAAAGAACAGAAAGGTTCTTGGACAAATTCAAGTCCTTAAACATATTAATATAATGAAAGAAGATATCATGAGGTGGATGTAAAGTTAATAGGGGTACATGGAAGTACTCTAGGAGGGATGAAAACAATAGAAAAATATTGTTAATGAATTCCAAATGTGTTGAATTGATTCCCAAAGTTGATTTAAGATGAAAAGTCAAGACGATTCAATCCTTGAGGTGATTTTTCCAAGGAGAAATCCATAAGGAACAATGAAGAAGAAAATAGTTCTAATTTTGAATTTGTATTAAAATGATATGGTACCTAGGAGAACCCATCTCAAGTGAAAATGGATCCATTGGTGTTACTCTAGGAGGATGGAAGCATCACTAGAGTTCATGGTGCCAAGTAAAGGTAATTTTGATTACTCCAAGGTAATACTTATAATCCAGAAGGAGAGGAATTCACATGTACTTCATTATAGTATGTTGAACATTTGACTATGCAAGTCAAGTTGAGACCAAATTGAATATAGAAGGAGAGGTGAATGGTACATGCACAACAAGAACTGAAATGTTCAAAGAGAGAAAGTTGAATTGATTTGGTCTAGTAAAGTAATTGATGTTGAAGATCCAAATGTAAATAAAAGAGCATGGTTGGAAATGTAATTAGTCATGTATGTGTCAGGTCAGTGGGAACCAGGTAATAAATGAGTGATGAAGGTTAGTATCAACATTGTATGTGACCAAAAATGTTAAGTGGACAAGTGTGGATTGCTAGAAAAAGGGTGCCGAGAATAGAAAACAATTGTGCTCTTTGTAAGAGAACAATAGGATACAAGAATATAGGGAGAATTGAGGACTCCCATGAGAAACCAAGATACTTGTAAAATAGGAAAAAGGTTGTTGCAGTTGTTGTGGCAACAATTATGAAATTCTCATTTAGGAATCCATTTATAGCACAAAAAATTGGAATGCATAAGCATATATGAGCTTATTAAGGATGCATTCTTAGGGTATATAACTATGCTTTAGAGAATATATATTTATTAAAATTTATATAACATATTAAGACTAGGATTAGTCTAATGTTATAAAAAAAGTGATAATGTTGGATATTATGCTAGGAAAGAAGGTTTTATTCCATGGTTTCCATTGCTACTTATGGTGTTGTTGCATATGGAAGTCTTCCATATGAAGGAAGCAACATAAAGTTGAAGTGTTTATTAAAAGGTTGTTGAAGTAGGTATGTAAGCTTCTGTTGTTACCAATTGGTTGGGTAGCATAAAATCCATTTAATAAAAACTATGCAAGGATGAATTTCTTCATGTAATTATACTACATAATAACATAAGGGAATTCAGGATAAAAATACCCTTATCCAGAAGTACTTGGTGAAGTAGTATTATTGTATGATTTGATTTCATTATGGAAATGATATATTGTTTGTTATGGTAAATTCCAAAGGGATTGCATTAGTTATAAACAATGTTATCTTTTGAATGCATACATATGACATATTAGAATATCAGGATTTTATTGGTTATGAGTTAGTAATCAAAGTAAGTAAACATACATAACCTGTTATAGGAATAACTGATAGTAAATCCTTTCATGTGTAAAACCGAGATAGGGTTAGATATGGAAAGAACATAGTGTTTCACATGTGTCTAATGAAATTCCTACTATACTTATGGTTTGAACTACAACCTGTATTCCAACACTAATGAGAACCATAGAATTACATTATTGGTGTATTTTTTGTGTCGAAAAGGAAGACATCCAAACAGTTGAGAAAATAATAGGAAGTGTAAGGATGAGGTGTTGAATCATTGGACAAACTTTCCAACTCACTATGTTGGAATACATGACTTGTATAAAAGGGTATTTTAAAGATAGTTGCAGGATGCATTTAATAGTATGTATGACTAAATCATGAAAGTGTCAAATTGGTAAAATTTTCACACATACATGATAAGATAGAGTTTTGTATGCTTGAATGCAATTGTTGAATACAACTTGGAAATGCATGTATATATTATATTATATGGAAATTTCTATGCAAACAACTATAATGATGTGGCTATTGTTAACCCATGAAGTTGATAACGTTTCAAGGGTTGTTGGATATTGCAACTTAATGTAATCCAATAAGGATGGATGACATGAAATTTTTGTACCAGGGTACACCTAGGCTCAACATCGTCAATTGGTGACCCATAGTGCAAATTATTAGTTGATTGCTAGGAAGTTGTATAAATTGGGTGTAGATAGCATCCTTCACCATTCCACATTAGATCATGAACGAGACCCCATTCTATATGAAGAACATGAGGGTATTGTTGGGGGACAAAATGTAGAAAAGAATACAACACACAAGTTTTTTCACATTGTGATTTAGTGGCCCTCACTATTTGTAGATTCCAAGGAATATTGTAAGAACTACAGTGTGTGTCAAAAAATTACAAATAATTTTTTAAGAGATGAGATTATTTTTCTTCTAGTGACCGCATTAGAGTTGTTTGACAAGTGGGAAATTAATTTTGTGGGACATATCAATCCCCCTGCGTATTTCATAGGTGCGCACTACATCATTACAACAACCAACTATCTAACAAGATGGGATGAAGTTGTGGCAATTAAATATTTTGTTTGGTTCCTTTTGTCACTTCAGTGAGAAAAATGAGGACTCTTGATTTCTTAGTTGGATTAGCTAAAAAACTCAGAACAATGGTTAGCAGGTTAGTGAACCTACAAGCAAAGAAGCACATATAAAAACACAAGGCGAATGATTAAAAAAGAAAACTAAACTAAACAATTATCAACAAAGGATGCATGACATTGAATATAAAAATTGGTTACCCAATAGGGAATTGTCTTTTGAAATTGAGATCACAAAGAGGAGAAATGTGGGATTTATGAACCCCCTATTCCTCCTAAGGGAGGGTTCTTGAATCCCTCAAAGTAGAGATTTTAATATCCTATTCTAAATTGACAATGATGAATAACTCTATGGAAAATCCTTCCAAGAGGAGAATTGTTTTCCCTATGCTATACTTTCCCAAGCTATTCTGGAGAGAACAAAGTGGTTTCTCCAAGAGTATTTCAAAAACAAAACATTACAATGAAATTATTATATTTTTTCATACACTGGCCCTCTATTTATAGAATGATAACAAGGTATTTGATAACTTTATCCAAGTGTGAATGGGAGGACCCTTTGAGGTACATCCCATATTTTCAGTCATCCCAAGGCGAGATATTGGGTTGATCTTGGGGTCTTGTCTTGAATTATATCACCCTAGAAATGGTTGAGGCCCGAAAAAATTCATAAATTCATTGTTTCCGCATCTTTGTGTGTTTCTTCATGCACAGTTTCACAGACTGTGCATGTTTTGAGTTGTTTTCACCCACACGGATGTGTGTGCACTTCCTTAGTTGGAAATGTGCACAACTTTATGGGTTTTTTTGCATAGTTTTGGTCATATTATTAGAGTTTATTTTGTATATGTTGGGATTATGTTGTGTCTATGATGGATTTTTCTTCATCTATTGTTTTTATTTCTATGAGCAATGTTTTGGTGATAACAGATTGTACAAGAAAAACGAAAATGTGATTCATTTTTGAAAATGTATTTATTAGATTCGGTTGTCCATGGGTATTGATGAGTGACCAAATTTATTGGATAAATCGGTGAATGCAGACATAAACTGATCTCCCTAGATCCACCTAGATCTAGAACAAAACAAGACAGGACATGGAACTTTCCTTAAGTTATAATCATCAAATTTACTAACAAACAAGAGATGAGTGACATACCTCTGAATATCGCTTCCTTATATCTTTGTTGTCCTCGCTCAACTCCGATTGTGATATTGAATCTGCAATGGCACAAACTGATGTAGGAGCATTGTTGAAAGCCAAAACACACGCCTATCCAAAGAGACAATTGGATGCACAGATGTAATTTGAACACGTTTTTGTGAAAACTCTTTGAAATTTAAAATCTAAAGCATTAATGTAATGGATAGGAGGAAAGTGCAGTTGCATTTATATCTGAAGATCCAAACTAATTTTGGAACGTATGTTACTATCCACAGATTTAATAGGAATTTAAGTCTGTTTAATGCAATTAGGTAGGTTTAATTTAATAGATTAGACAGTTTAGGAGCATAGGAGGGAAAACAGATGATAACACCCTCGCCTTGTATCTTGAAAATAACGCATTATTATTTAGAGTTTTGGTAAGTTGTAGTGCTGCAGAGGAGAACAAAGAATTTTATGCATTCTAGCTATTGTTATTTACCATGTATAGGAGCACTAAAATTAATATAAGAAAACTTTGATTCCAATCTATGTGTTTGTTATGGTTGTTGGAACCACCTGTTGAATGGTATGTTGCAGGCTAGTTTATATTCTCTGTATGCATTTTATTTCAATAAAATTTATGTGTGTATGTTCTAGAATTCTATGTTGAATGTTTGAATTCTAGATAAGGGGAGAATGAGTTTCAGTTTTTTCTCTTTCTGAGAACTCTTGCAAAGAGTGCAGTGGAGGATCCACAAGGAATGAGTCGACCAGGCTATGAGTTTCATCTCAGAACTCTCAAAGGAGATTCAAATCATGCTTTTATAGGATGAAGTGCAAGGTTAGCTCAGAGTCATGCAAGGTGTGCATAGGGTGGGTGAGGTCTGGGATTTTACCAACTCAAGAGGGAGATTGAGAGACTATTGTTGCAAGAGGTGCATAGAGTCGAAGACCCAAATAACCAGAGGTTATTTGAAAATCGCCGCAAGGAGTGCATGTAGGGACCCTTTTGGAATCCTTGATTTCATAAGCAAAAGATAAGAAGGGATAGAACCTATGAAGTGTTCAAAGGGAGGTAGAGGTCGAAATCATCTCACATAAGTTAAATTCAGGAGGGAGGACACCAAGTCATTTGGCTAGAAGTCCTTGAAAAGTTGAATCAGATGCTGGAATTTCTTCAAGAGGAAGTGCCAAAGTTTTGTGAGCCATGGGATATTGTGGAATAGTAGAAGGATTAAGACTAAGTGTATTTCAACACTCTTAAGCTCAGGAAGGATAGTGACTATCATATCTAGATCAATGAGGGTCGTCGATCTCGTATGTGAATTTGTGTATCAGAGTTTGGGGAATGGAGTGACCAGTAGTTTGGGTCGAGTGTTATGGATTTTCGATTGGAAAAATCCAAATAAAATGAGGTTCATTGGATCAAGGGAGGCACACAACCATCGATCTCATCGAAGGAATAATTTTAGAGTCGAGGATTTGTAGAGGGAGAGGAACAACCGTTATCTATTCTCTCAAGTTGCGAAAGCCAAAGACTCGTGCAAACAGGTGGAAAGGACCCACTCTGTAAGTGGAGTAAACAATGGTGACAGGTGGCGTGCATCCATCGTTGTGGGTGGAGTCAACCTTCATTGACATACCATGTTTCGGGGATTCACAAGGGAAGAGCATGAGAGGTTGGCGCTCCAACTCACGAACTCACAAGTTGCGAAAGGTTCTTGCATTAAGGCTTGGTTGTGGTCATATTGGAAAAGTGGTTGAAGAGGGGGGGATTACACCATAATCCAATTTGCAATTTCATGTTTCATCTATTTCCAAGGGTTGTGGCATTGTATTCGAAGTGGCCAACTCATGAGACTTGAAATCCTTTGTGGGCTTAAAAAAGGAGTTCAGTTAACCTTTGTCGTGGTTTAGATAATATCCTGTGTGGATCTCATCCTGAGGGTAGGAGATCTACACCATTTGTGGTATCAAAGCCCAGAACAAATTCTTTGCTTTTTATAGCAGAGAGAAAAAAGGAATTTTACAGCCAT
>JZKD02S1790272.1:315805-330748 GCA_000966675.3 Picea glauca | reverse complement strand
GAATCTCCTAACAAAGTTTATCTGTCCTATGAAGAATTGCATGGACTTTTTTGACGAGGGAGGGGGCAGTTTTGAAATGAATTGGGTTCTTTCAGAGTCAATAATCATCCCTTCAATTGATACACTGAATCTGAGGAGTTTACCTTGTTCTACTGCGAAGATAGATTTTTTAGGATTCAAAGAAATACTGTACTTACGACATCGTTGTAGAACAGACCTTAGGTGGGCTAGATGATCTTCTTTATTTTTTGAAAATACGGTGACATCATCTAAGTAAAATACTACAGATTGATTGATTAAACCACGGAAAGAGATATCCATCGCTCTCTGAAAAGTAGCACCAGCATTTATGAGCACAAAGGGAATTTTCCTACAAGCGTAGGTACCCCATGGAGTATGGAAGGTGGTTTTGAGTTGGTCTAGAGGATACATAAGGACTTGGTTATACCCTGAAAAACCATCCAACAAGGATAATCTTTCGGAGCCGGATACCTATTGAAGGATGTGCTCCATGGGAGGCACCAGGTAGTTATCTTTATCAGACTCTCGGTTTAAATTTTGGAAATCGACACATTGTCGGATTTCACCACTCTTCTTCCTCACAGGGACAAGATTAGAGACCCATTGTGTGTGCCTAACTGGGAAGATTATTTTAGCATTCAGGATTTTGTTTAATTCCTTCTTGACCGTTGGTTCGAGCTTTGGGTGCATTTTCCTTAACTTTTGTTGAAAAGGTTGGGTCTGGGGTTTCATGGGAATAATGTGTTGTATGATGTTAGGATCAAAGGTTTTTAAGTCGTCGTACGTCCAGGCAAAAAAATACTTGAATTCCTTAAACAACTTAATAAATGTTATTTTTTCTTGCTCAGAACACCCCAACCCTAAATTAATGCACTGTGGGTTGTCTTTAGTTCCCAAATTTACTGTTTCATGTGTCAAGGAGGAACTATTCGTTTTACAATTCACTAATTTTATGAACTTGTCGTGAAGATCATAAATTTTTTCTAATCTAACCATAGATTTTGGGATAGAGTTTACCATATCCAATGTAGATTCCGAGGATCTTGGATCAGGTATTACCGTAAAGTCGCGAAGATTTTCATCATGGGTGCCTTCGGCGATCACCGCGCCCTGGAAAGTTTCTTCCATATGTAGAAAACTTATAATCTGTTGATCATCATCGAAGACTCTCCAATTCATGGTGTTGTCTGGAACGGACGGTCTGAACAGTAGTTTGATGGAAAATGCATTCGGAGACAAGCCTTCTGTACGAAAAAGTTTTGAAGCAACGTTAGCTAACAAATCATCTTCTAAATTATTCAATCTAGGAATAGAATTTATGTTAAATGTGGAAAACTTGTTCATCAAATTCCATACCTCAGTCTGATAGCTTTTAAGGTGCGGAGATAAACAGTGGATATAATTTTTTACCTGTCTAACCACGATTTCTGAATCACCAAAAGCAATCAAATTTTGAATGTTTAGATCTAATGCTTTTCTGAGGCCTTGTAGGAGTGCCTCATATTCGGCTGTGTTGTTCATACATTTGAATTCTAACCGGCAAGAAATCATAATCTTATTACCTGCTGGATCGATGAGCACACACCCTGTGCCAGCTCCTTCCTTGGATTTTGACCCATCGAAATAAAGAGACCAGATTTGATTTTTATCAGGTGTATGTGACCATTGAGAGGAATCTGTTGGCTACATATATGTCAAAATTTCAGACTGCTATTCCGGGTCAGTGATGGTAGAAGTTTTGGCCATGAAATTGCCAAAAAAAGTATCCATCCCCTGTATTTCAGGCGAATTGGCATAAGGAGTGAATGGTTCATTGGGATCATTTAAATCAGTTACCGTGAACTTGAGATAATGTTCACGATTTACCTTGATTCTGTTGGGCTTTCCATTCTCGAGCAGCCACAAGTGAGACCAATCTGTTGCAAAATAGCCATGTAATTGTTTTGACCAATCTCTACTTAAAAACAAACCATAAACTTGTGGGATATCTACAACAATAATATCAATCACTTGATGAACTTTAGGATTAGATGACAATCTTATAAGCACATTTCTTAATTCGCCTATCACTTTAACACTAGTTCGATCAAGCTGGATAATTTTCAAGCTGGATGGTTGAACTTCAGCATTGATCTTTTGACAGACAGACCAAGGCATTACGTTAGATGATGCACCTGAATCTACCATGCAGTTATGCACATTCCTATTGAAAATTTCAAAATTCAACAAAAATGGAGGGACATTTCTACGAGCATTAACAGTAAAAGTTTGTTGTTTTTTAATCACAACCTCTGAGACTGGTTTATCTACATTTGTTACATTATTTACAAAAAAGTTTCTTTTACCTTGAGGCTCGAATTTCGTTTTGGTGGAGACCTTTTGAGGTGTTTTGGTGTTGTTTTCAACAATTTTATTGATGTTCGGATTGTCGTTCTTGTTATTTTCTGCAATATTTTGCAACATCTTTTGCAACAAAAAGGGAATTATAATAATTCGTAAACAGAAATGTTAGCCCTAAGTTTCTTTAGATTCTCAATCAAATCATATTCTAAGCTTGGGGCTGATGAATTTTGTTTAGTTTCAAGTGATCTAGATTGTTTTGGAGGCACAGTAGTTATAGTTTCAGGAGAAGGCTTATTTGTTGTTTTGCTCCTGGTATTGTAAGGATGCACTGTTTCAAAATTAGCTTGAAAAATGCTATCTGAAAAATGTCCGAAAATGTTGGAAGAGGGTTCCTCTTCTTTTACAGTCTCTTGTTTAGCTACTTCTTCAGGAATTTTGGGGGGCACTAAGTTTTCATGTGCCTCTAGAATCGTCTGGATAACAAACTATAAGCTTTCTAAGTTCAGGCCTTCAAAAGTTGGGTTCGGCCGGTTTGTGGGAAAAGGTTTTCTGAAAGGGGATTTATAGGGCCCTTTGCTTGAAGAAGCTTCTTCCGCTGATCTTTTTAAATCTATAACTTGATTGGATAAATTCTAAACGACTTTCTGCAAGTTTTCTAGATCCGATTTTTTCTGATTGGGCTTTGTTTGGGAGAGGTCTTGGAAGGATTTCAATTTTCTTCTTGGAGGACGAGGGGTTTTCTAATTCGTTAGAGGTACAATCCTTTAAGCTAAGAATATCTTTCTCTATTTGACTCGCCTCTTTGAAGGCTTCTAACAATGTGGATTTCTTTGACCTCTTAACCCAAATGGATATGTTTTGATGCAAGGATTTCGTGTAGTATGCTACAGCAATATTTTCGGCAGGCATCGAATCTGTGGGGATTCGGTTCTTTAGTGTCAAGAAAATTTGATTAAAGTATTTGATATTTTCTTTGGGGTTCATTTTTAAACTAGAAATCTCCATGACTAGAACTTCAGGAGACTTGTCGTCTCCGAACTTCTCAAGGAAACATGACTCAAATTTCTCCCATGACATGATGGTGTGAAGTTGTTGGGAAAAGTACAGGTAGAGGCATTTCCTTCAAAGGCGTAGGGAAACAATATACAGACTACGTCTTCATGCTCCACTACGGAGTCTAATGGCTAGCATAAACTTTTTGATGTGATCTTCAGCAATTTTCTTAGAGTCTGGGTCAAATTTAGGGAGCCATTTCTCTGGGTGTTTAGGTAAAGGATGTTGGAGCCCAGGTATGGCCACTGCATCTTGGTCAAGCCAAGGTCTGGCAGGATTATTTGGATTTCCCATAGGTTTGGGTGGTGTTGAAGGCTGAGACGAAGAGAAGCCTTCATCAGATGACTCTCCTCCTAAAGAAGAAGGAGATGAAGGTGGTGGTGAGGGTGGAATACCAGATCCTCATGCTGCAGGAGTGAGGATATGATCTGCATCTGTAGGATTTAAAGTGAGATCAGTACCTCGGAGTTGTTCCCTGATATCAGAGAAGTCTAATGGTTGGTTCAAAGGTCGACCTCGTTGTCTGATACAGGCTAAGGCACTGTGTGTTCTTATGAGGGATTGATGGACAATTTCTTGAATGTCAGATCCTGTGGAGTTTGGTGTTGCTGGTTCAACAGTTATTTGTGGAATATCGTTGGATGTGGTTGTTGTTTGGGAGACAATATTCTCATCGGAATGACTTATTTTCACTATAGGTGAGCGGGTGTGTGGGGGAGGAGTCTTGCAACCTCCACGTGCCATCAATAGTTTTCAATCCCTCCTTCTACCACCACTTGTTGACGGGCAAAAATGACCGTTCGTCCACTGGAAGAGTGAGTCCAGTCCGGGGTTGTCTAATTAACCCAAGCCGTTTGTATTAACTCACCCTGATGGGTTTTGCGGCTCCATTAGCTGATCTAAGTCCTAAAGAAAGCAAAAAGAAAAAAAAAAAGAAAAATAATGAAAGGAAAAACACTAACCTAATAAATAACAAATTACTAAAATTTATAAGTGCAATTAACTATATATATATATATATATATATATATATGTACAATTTGTATATACAATAGTTCTATGTATAATATATATACAAAATATACAAATTATGAATTTTAATCTAAATTTGTGAAAATCGAATGTAAATTGCTCTTTCAAACTATAATGAAATTACTATCTAATATTTTTGATTTATTTTCTTAAATGTTTATGCTCAGGAAATCGAATATCAAAATGTCTAATTGCAAATAGAAATAACAGATAATAAAAAATATTTTGACTACAAGACAATTCTATATTCATTAAACTAACAAAATCAGACAAACAAACTGACCTGTTATCGCATCCAATATCTTGTACTTTATGTAATGTTCAACCACCTTTATCTGATGAGTAAAACCTGCTACAGATTTTGAGATTGATCCCAATAAATATGAAGCAATAGTGATGGAATTCAAATGATAGAACACATAAGAGATACGATCACAACAATCTCATAATTTTACAAGCATCCACAATAAGATAAATCTTGTTGTGAGAACTTGCATATAAACGTTCAATCAAAGATAAAGATAAATCTCTTAATTCAAGTTTGAACGAATGATTACTGTGTGTTAAATCTGGAACATGAAACATGGATAATATATAAACTTTTATCATACCGGATTGTAGTAAACCATGACAGTGAAAGCAATCATAATCTATTTACAAATTGAAATAAACATGACTTGAATAAAACCACAATACAGAAAAGCTAAAGCTGTGACGAGTATTATATTCCATTCAAGTCTGTAAATGAAAAATCCATAGTCTTGCCCCCAGACTGAGATGATCCAATGTTTACAAAATAACATGCTTATATAGGTTCCAGGAAACAAAATTGTTTCATGTTGATAATATCAAATCTGTTCCAAAAATATGGGGGATGCAACCTCCCTGATTTTACTAGATATCAAAACTATCAAGAGTCTAGTTTTGTCTATCAAAATCGATAATAGATATGGCATGGGAGATCTTCGGAAGTGTCTCCTATCATATTAGAAATTATGGACTCCTTACTCTTCCTGAAAATAAATGAAAATACGAAAACTTTAGATATGTCTTCAATCATTAAATCAAACACTTCGAATTTTCTTAACTGGCTACAGAATCTTACGATTCTTTAGTTAGTTAAAATAGCACATGCAATCTTAAAAAATAAAAGAAACTAATTCTAATAATAAAAATAGTTTATCTAATCAAATCAAATATCCCACTCTGAAAACAAAAAATGATTATGCTAGCTAATTCATACCTCAAATCACAAACCGAATCATGTCAAGAAACTTTGGAATTTCTAATAGCTGTGGCTTCCTCTACATTTTTGAAAATGACAGATCCTGTAGTTTTTAGGCATTTCTCCTTTACTTGAGTTGTGTATTGGAGTCTATTGTTCTCGTTTTTCAACATATACACTTGGTATTTTAAAGATTTAAGTCGTGTATGTAGCAGTGGAACATCGGTATAATACTTGTCTATCCAAGATAGACATACCTCACACTGCGACTGTAAAGAGTGTGCATGAACAACATTATGGGTCAATGAATCCTCCATGTGAATGGTAGGATTATCACAGAGTTGAATGCCAGGAAATTATGAGTTATCCTTTAGACAAAGAGGCAAGTTGTTAACAAAGTCGTAGGGTCTGTCAGGGTAAAACCCGTATTACACGAGGTCCTCTTCAGCCAGGAATCTTTCAATTTCCGAGTCTGAATCTTCACTCACATCAATGCTGTTGTTTGTGTCTACACAGAGTTTTATTTTATTTCGAACACTTCGTGAAATCAAATGACCAACCCTTTTATTCTTGAAATTAACATCGACACTACCCTTGTGCTTCTTCCCTGTAGGTTTTATAATAGTTTTAGTGAAAATATTTAGGTCTGAGACCGTTCGATTGTTTTGTTGGATAACATTAGGGTAGCTTGGGAGTTCATTGTTAGGGGAAAGATCACGGTCCTAGAGCGGTGGGGAAGAGGTGGTATATTTCACAAGGGTTTCCATGATAACCAACTTATCAACCTGTCCCAATTCATGGTTACCGAAACCATTTCGTATGATAAATGAATTCCAACAGTCATTTTGGGACTGTAACTGGTGTACAAGGATAATTTTAATAATCCCATGGTGGAATAAACTTGAATCTGACCTCTGTTTCCTAAACCGTTTACCCATCTTATATAGACTTCTAAGCAGGAAGTAGGGCATATTCAACGGGAAGCCAATGAAACTCATAAGCAAGCGCATAATATACAAGAAAACTAATCTAAATATTCCTTCACATGTAATGAATTTCTTTAAAATAGCAAGTAGATAATGCCACCTAGGTTTTAAGGATCAGACTGGCATACCTTGATCGCAACTAGTAATTTTTCCTGAGGTGAACATCAAAGTCCAGGGGACCTCTTCAACTTTCACATTCTTGAACTATTTTTTACTGAAAGCTGGCAAACCTGTGGCTTGGATTAAGAAATATTCTATTACTTCTAACTGCATGTCACCTATCTTTGTGCTACAGCCATTGAAGGTCAAGGAAAACTCTTGGGTGACTCGAAGATTGAAACCCTTAAATTATTCGATGAACAAATGCCAACCGTTCCTTTCTAAATCGTCCCTGGCATTATCATATGATAGCAGGGTTTGGATGCCATTCATCTCAACCCTTACCACTAGAGCCATGTTGAAAAGACTGGTAATTAATAGAGAATACACAGGTAGGGTTTGGAAGAAAGCCACAGAGCAATAACCCCGAGCCTTACCAATACTTGCTGTGATAATTGAAACGACGGACATGGTGTTAATCACTAAGTGTGTGAGCGACTTTGTGAAGCCCAAGACCATGCAGAAGAGTAATGGAATTCTATAATTCATATGCCACCTTGGCATTGGGTATGTGCTAGGATTAGAACACTTTAAAAACCATAATATGCGCATTCATAGTTTGATTACAAAGGTAAGTGCATCGAATAAAAAATGAATAATTCAAAGTTTCATGAATCAAAAATCCATCAAAATCAATCGAATATTAATGAATGGAGGTATTTCACTTATGAAACCAAGGCATGTTTATAACCAAGGGATCATAAACAAGGAGAACAATCATCTTCATAGAAAAAATATGACAATTCTATAATAAACCACATGAGCAATTTTCCTTTAATAAAAAATCGAAACAAAATGTCAATTCCAGCTGGGAGTTTTCATGCTTACAGTCATGAAAACAAAAAATAAAAAAGAAGATATGTAAAAAGAGAGAAGTGACTAGTGTCGTTTAGTGACAATGCTCATGACGAGTAATGAAAATTTAGAGACCCTGTGTAGGCAACTTATAAACAATAGTAATTATATCATTGTTGCCAATAATGGCGACACGCTAGGAGAAGCACTTATCTCTGCCAAATGAACGAGTTCATATTGGAATTATCAGAAAAAAACTTTGAATCGAAAGTAACCGAAAAGCTTTCTAAACATCGTAAATAATTATAATGCATTCCAATTTCCGACAACTATTATTTTTTAAAGAGACGAAAACTGATGACAATCTTAACAAAAGAGAGCCACGATATTAATGTTAAAATATTCAATACTGTTGACAGGGTCGCTACTTCCAGTAGGCATCCATAGCCTCAATATGGATGTCAATTAACCCACTCCGATATCTATATCCTGTCAAGAAATTCCATATCAAAACGAAGGACATTTAAGGTCAAAACAGAATCCATATCTGAGAATTTTCTTATACATGACATTGCTTCACTGCTAGCGGGCTTGTTCAGTACCCCGACGAAGTTATCTTGGTGTCATGCATGCATTTACCCACTACCAGCAGACCTGTTCAGTGTCCCAGTGGGTTCACAAGCACTTCCCACATCTCTCTAAAAATTTATTTAGTTTTTAAAGATATTTAATACAGTAGGGTGATGCTGAAAATTCTAGTTTTTTTTAACACATATATCACAGACCTAAAAAAAAAAAAAAAAATTGTCTTTCATTAAGATATGGAAATCGTTTACTAATAAAACTGACTTTCAAGAACAGGGAGACATCATTGAGTTGTCCTCTTAAAGAATAGGGACAGCGTAAAAATAATTTTTTATAGATGATCGTGAGTACCTTCTATTGCATATTGAAATCAGGAAGACGCTTTTAAAACAATAAGTCATTTTTAGCAAGGCTGCAAATTCAGAGAAATAATACAATTGATGTTTAAACAACTTTCAGCAGTCATTTTGGAAGGGAATTTTTTATGTTATTTTTGTCTGAACTAGCCCATGGTGCAGGCATATATGTTTCAAAAGAAAGATCGATAAGAAGAAAGGAAAAAATCAAAACAAAACACCAAAGAAAAACAATCAACAAACAAAACAAAAAATATTTACAAAGGGTGCTTGGATGAGTCATCAGGTAAAGTATTTTTTTAGAGCTTGGCCATTCACCGGGAAGGTGTCTAGTTGTCCCTCTAGATTCTGCAGGCGAAAGGAACTGGGACCCAATTTCTCAGCAATTAAAAATGGTCCTAACCACAAGTTCTGAAACTTAGTATGCTCTCCTTTTCCCTCATGCGGTTTGTCCCATTTTAGGACAAGGTCCCCTACCTCAAAATTTTTGTCAGAGGCAGAATTAGAATCAAACCAGTTTTTAAGAATGAGTTGATGTTGATCCAATTTTCATTTTGCTTGTGCCCTTACTTCCTCTAATTTTAACAAAGCGTTAATTCGACTCTCCAAGGGGGGGGAAATCTTCTTCTTGCACCTTGTGCCATAAATACAGGGATGGAAGAAGGATATGCAGTGGAAGAATCACTTCCCTGTCGTAAATGAGAAAAAATGGGGAATTTCCTACAACAAATTTAGGGGTTACCCTGTCAGCCCAGATTGCATTAAAAAGCACATTATGCCAATTTTTATGATTCTCGGAAACAATTCTCTTGATAATTTTAATCTGGTTTTTATTGGTTGATTCCACCAAACCATTGCCCTGAGGGTAATAGCTAGCAGAGTACTTTAATTTTATTCCCTTTCCTAAAGAAAAATCATTCATTTCAAGAGACGAAAAATAAGAGGCATTGTCAAATACCAAGCATTCAGGAATACCAAAATGAGTAATAATATTTGAATTCAAAAAGGATATTACTTGAGAGGTATTTACAGCTTTTAATGGGGCAACCTTAGACCATCTAGTAAAATAATCTGTGGTTGTTATGATGTATTTATGCTACTGTGAGGATGCAGGATTGATTGGACCTATAATATCCAAGCCCCGCTGCTGAAAAGGGTGGTCTATAGAAACTGGTTGCAGAGGGAAAGTTGGTTTTTGTATGCGTCTAGATGCCTTTTGACAGATTACACATTTGCGGCACAATGTATGGCGTCTCTAAAAAGGGTGGGCCAGTAATATCCTACCCTTAATCATTTTTGGGTAGTGGTGTCTCCACCAAAATGCCCACCAACTTCTCCTGAGTGTAATTCCAATAAGACCTTTTCCACTTCATCTTTTTCAAGACAGAGCATTAGTATCCCATCGAAATTTTGGCGAAACAAAATATCATTTACTAGCTGAAATGAAGAAGAATTTAACCTTAATGCTCTCCTCTTTTTCGGGTCAAGGTGTTGGGGAGCTGATCCGTGCATAAGATAAAACTTGATGTCATCGTACCAAGGACTAGTAAGGTTTTGTGCACAGCAGATTTGATTTTGATTATGCTGATGTGAAATTAACATATCATTTTCGTTTTGTTGTTCTGTGGCTGAATCAGTGACCAAATTACATAATCTTTGGCCTCTAATGATTTTCACTAGGGTGATTTCTAGGTCATAGTCTTGTAAGGATGTGACCCAGTTAGCCCTTTTTTCACTAAGTTCTTTCTGTACTAACAAATTTCTGATAGCAGGGTAAGGGACAATAATTTTTGTCCTGGATTTCAGTAGATAAGATCGAAAGTGTTTTACTGCTTTAAAAATAGCATAAGCTTGTTGATCTACTGCTGGGTAATTTAGTTCTTCTCCCTTGAAGGCTGAGCTCATAAAAGCAATTGGGACTTCATTTTTTTTAGCATTCTTTTGAGTTAGGATAATAGTGTAAGACCGATCAGAGGCAAACGTGTATAGAGTGAAGTCTCGCAAAAAATCAGGACTCATTAGAGAAGGTGCGTATACTATGGCCTTTTTTATTGAATCAAAAGCTTGAATTTCTAAAGGTCCCCAATGGTACCATATGCCTTTTTTTATTAAGTTTTGTAATGGCCTCACCATTTTGGAAAAGTTGGAGATGAATCTCCTAACAAAGTTTATCTGTCCTAAGAAGGATTGCAAGGAATTTTTTTACGAGGGAGGGGGTAGTTTTGAAATGACTTGGGTTCTTTCAGGGTCAATAATCATCCCTTCCTTTGATACAATGAATCCGAGGAGTTTACCTTGTTCTACTGCGAAGACAGATTTTTTAGGATTCAAAGAAAAATCGTACTTATGACATCGCTGCAGAACAGACCTTAGGTGGGCTAGATGATCTTCTTTATTTTTTGAAAAGATGGTGACATCATCTAAGTAAACTACTACAAATTGATTGATTAAACCATGGAAAGTGACATCCATTGCTCTCTGAAAAGTGGCAACAATATTTATGACCCCAAAGGGAATTTTCCTATAAGCGTAGGTACCCCATGGAGTACGGAAGGTGGTTTTGAGTTGGTCTGGAGGAGACATAAGGACTTGATTATACCCTGAAAAACCATCCAACAAGGATAATATTTCGGAGCCAGATACCTGTTCAAGGATCTGCTCCATGGGAGGGACTGGGTAGTTATCTTTATTAGACGCTCAGTTTAAATTTCTGAAATCAACAGATAGTCATATTTCACCACTCTTCTTCCTCATAGGGACAAGATTAGAGACCCATTGCGTGTGCCTAACTGGGAAGATTATTTTAGCATTCAGGAGTTTGTTTAATTCCTTCTTGACCGTTGGTTTGAGCTTTGGGTGCATGTTCCTTAACTTTTGTTGAAAAGGTTGGGTATGGGGTTTCATGGGAATAATGTGTTATATGATGTTAGGATCAAAGGTTTTTAGGTCGTCGTACATCCAGGAAAAAACATCTTTGAATTCCTTAAACAACTTAATAAGTGTTACTTTTTCTTGCTCATAACACCCCAACCCTAAATTAATGCACTGTGGATTGTCTTTAGTTCCCAAATTTACTTTTTCATGTGTCAAGGAGGAACTATTCATTTTACAATTCACTGATTTTATGAACTTGTCGTGAAGATCATAAAATTTTTCTAATCTAACCACAGATTTTGGGATAGAGATTACCATATCCGATGTATATTCTGGGGATCTTGGATCAGGTATTACCATAAAGTCGCGAATATTTTCGTCATGGGTGACTTCGTCGATCACCGCACCCTGGAAAGTTTATTTCATATGCAAAAAACTTATAATTTGTTGATCATCATCGAAGACTCTCCAATTCGTGATGTTGTCTGGAACGGACGGTCTGAATAGTAGTTCGACAGAAAATGCATTTGGAGACAAGCCTTCTACAGGAAAAGTTTTGAAGCAACATTAGCTAACAAATCATCTTCTGAATTATTCAATCTAGGAATAGAATTTATGTTAAATGTAGAAAACTTGTTCATTAAATTCCATACCTCAGTTTGATAGCTTTTAAGGTGCGAAGATAAATAATGGATAGAATTTTTTACCTGTCTAACCATGATTTCCGAATCACCAAAAACAATCAAATTTTGAATGTTCAGATCTAATTCTTTTCTGAGGCCTTACGAGAGTGCCTCATATTCGATCGTGTTGTTCATACATTCGAATTCTAACCGGAAAGAAATCAGAATATTATTACATGTTGGATCAATGAACATGCACCCTGCGCCAGCTCCTTCCTTGGATTTTGACCCATCGAAATAAAGAGACCAGATTTGATTTTTATCGGGTGTATGTGACCATTGAGAGGAAGTTGTTGGCTACGTATATGTCAAAATTTCAGACTGCTATTCTGGGTTAGTGATGGTAGAATTTTCGGCCATGAAATTGCCGAAAAAAATACCCATCCCTTGTATTTTGGGCAAATTCGCAGAAGGAGTGAATGGTTCTTTGGGATCATTTAAATCAGTTACTGTGAACTTGAGATAACGTTCATGATTTACCTTGATTCTGTTGGGATTTCCATTCTCGGGAAGCCACAAGTGAGACCAATCCATTGCAAAATAGCCATGTAATTGTTCTGACCAATCTCTACTTAAAAACAAACCATAAACTTCTGGGATATCTACAACAATAATATCAATCACTTGATGAACTTTAGGATTAGACGACAATCTTATAAGCACATTTCTTAATTATCCTATCACTTTAACACTAGTTCGATCAAGCTGGATGGTTGAACTTTGGCATTGATATTTTGACAGAAAGACCAAGGCATTACATTAGATGATGCACCTGAATATACCATGCAGTTATGCACATTCCTATTGAAAATTTCAAAAGTCAACAAAAATGGAGGGACATTTCTGTGAGTATTAACAGTAGGAGTTTGTTGTTTTTTAATCATAGCCTCTGAGACTGGTTTATCTACATTTGTTACATTATTTACAGAAAGGTTTCTTTTACCTTGAGGCTCAGATGTCATTTTGGCGGAGACCTTTTGAGGTGTTTTGGTGTTGTTTTCAATAATTTTATTACTATTCAGATTGTCGTTCTTGTTGTTTTCTGCAATATTCTGCAACAGAAAATGGAATTTTAATAATTCGTAAACAGAAATGTTATCCATAAGTTTCTTTAGATCCTCAATCAAATCATATTCTAAATGTGGGGTTGCTAAATTTTGTTTAGCTTCAAGTGATCTAGACTGTTTTTGAGGCACAATAGTTATAGTTTCAGGAGAAGGCTTATTTGTTGTTTTGCTCCTGGTATTGTAAGGATGCACTATTTCAAAATTAGCCTGAAACATGCGAGTTGAAAAGTGTCCGAAAATGTTGGGAGAGGGTTCCTCTTCTTCTACAGTCTCTTGTTCAGCTACTTCTTTAGGAATTTCGGGGGGCACTAAGTTGTCATGTGCCTCTAGGATCGTCTGGATAGCAAATTGTAATCTTTCTAAGTTCAGGCCTTCAGAAGTCGGGTTCGATCAGTTTGTGGGAAAAGGTTTTATGAAAGGGGTTTTATAGGGCCCTTTGCTTGAAGAAGATTCTTCCGCTGATCTTTTTAAATCTATAACCTGATTGGATAACTTCTGAATGACTTTCTGCAAGTTTTCTAGATCTGAATTTTTTGATTGGGCTTTGTTTGGGAGAGGTCTTGGAAGGATTTCAATTTTCTTCTTGGAGGATGAGGGGTTTTCTAATTCGTTAGAGGTACAGTCCTTTAAGATGAGAATATATTTCTTGATTTGACTGGCCTCTTTGAAGGCTTCTAACAGTGTGGCTTTCTTGGACCTCTTAACCCAAATGGCTATGTTTTGATGCAAGGCTTTCGTGTAGTATGCTACAACAAGATTTTGGGCAGGCATCGAATCTGTGGGGATTCGGTTCTTTAGTGTCAAGAACCTTTGATTAAAATCTTTGATATTTTCTTTGGGGTTCATTTTTAAACTAGAAATCTCCATGACTAGAACTTTAGGAGACTTGTCGTCTCCGAAATTCTCAAGGAAACAGGACTCAAATTTGTCCCATGACACGATGGTGTGAGGCTGTTGGGAAAAGTACCAGGTAGAGGAATTGCCTTCAAAGGTGTAGGGAAACAATCTACAGACTATTTCTTCGTGCTCAACACTACGGAGTCTAATGGCTAGCATAAAATTTTTGATGTGATCTTCAACAATCTACTTAGAGTCTGGGTCAAATTTAGGGAGCCATTTCTCTGGGTGTTTAGGTAAAGGATGTTGGGGCCCAGGTATGGCCACTGCATCTTCGTCGAGCCAAGGTCTGGTAGGATCATTTGGATTTTCCATAGGTGTGGGTGGTTTTGAAGGCTGAGACAAAGAGCTGCCTTCATTGGATGACTCTCCTCCTGAAGAAGAAGGAGATGAAGGTGTTGGTGAGGGTGGAATACCAAATCTCTTGCGGCAGGAGTGAGGATATGATCTGGATCCGTAGGATTTAATGTGAGATCAATACCTCTGATTTGTTCACTGATATCAGAGAAATCTAATGGTTGGTTCAAAGGTCGACCTGGTTGTGTAATACGGGCTAAGGCACTGTGTGTTCTTGTGAGAGATTGACGGACAATTTCTTGAATGTCAAATCCTATGGGGTTTGGTGTTGCTGGTTCAACAGTTGTTTGTGGAATATCGTTGGATGTGGTTGTTGTTTGCGAGACAATATTGTCATCGGAACGAATTCTTGTCACTACAGGTCAGTGGGTGTGTGGGGGAGGAGTCTTGCGACCTCCGCATGCCATCAATATCTTTTAGGCCCTCCTTTTAGCGCCATTTGTTGACGGGCGAAAATGACCGCTCGTCAAATGGAAGAGAGAGTCTGGTCCAGGGTTGTTTAATTAACCC
>JZKD02S1790272.1:278169-295046 GCA_000966675.3 Picea glauca | reverse complement strand
TGACCGCTCGTTTAGCACGGAGGTCAACTCATATATAATGAAGATTATCTATGTCGAAGACAGCCGGGTTCTACTGGGTGTTTTTAAACACCAGCACTTAAATTTTTGTAAACGGAAGAGTGGGGAATATTTGCATACCTTTCTTGAGGTGGTCCTTTGTATTTCCTGACCATTGTAGTCCGGAAACTCTAGATCCAAGCTCCACAACCTACTTCCTGTATATAAAATCCAAGAAAAACCTTCTCTTCTTCTCTACTAAGAATTAGAATCCTAGATCCAATATACTTCTAATCATATCTATAAAGGAATGAATCATATCTATCATTCATTAAGTGAACATAAATGATATGAGGGGAAAACCAAATGATATATTAATAAAACATAGATAATAAATACCAAATCATACCTAATCTTGATGAAGATGCATCCTCCTATGATTCCTTTCTTCTTGCCTCTCCTTGCAGCTTCTTGGTTAGGCTAGGCTCACAAAATTTTGGTTGTGATGATGGATACCTCTGCAGTTGGAAATAATAACACTACCATTCGATTATTTCCTGTTTTTCCCAAGGCTTTACTTTGTTATATAAATCTTTGAGGAGGCATGAGGGAGGCTTATAGATATTATAGAGGCCACTAGAGACTTGAATAATGTCAGTTCCTAGGAATTTTCCATGAATATCCAAGTCATACCTTTTCTATCACCTCATAACTCCTCGATTCTAGAAGTTTGATAGTGCCTCACTTCTTGATCCACTAGTGTCTAGCAAGGGCCTCTCTTGTTTTCTACTAGGTGTCCCATGAGGACCTCCAAAAGTGTTCCAAAATGGGTGAAACTTTAGGCAAAATGTGTATTATGTCTTCTATCCTTTGATGGATTCCTCTCTGGCCTATATGGTGAAAATTAAGGCTATAACATATGCCTCATAATGTGTGAGGTCAAGAAAGGAGTGGATGTCTGAATTACATTACAATAATGTCCATGTGAGGAGGCACAAGGAGAGATCATATGGTTGTCATAAGTCAAAAGTGTCGTGCAATCAAACACCAAGGGTGAGAGCATATATAGACCAATCCCCTAGGTATATATACTCAAATTATGAATGAAAAATACCACCAAATAATAGAATACGGATCCATGAAATGAAATGCTTGCATGGCCATGATGAATCCACAGTGGATCCATGTCATCAATAAGACCCTAGCCACAATAAAATACAATGTGGATCTACATCATGAACTCAATCATAGCAACTAGTAAGCACAATGTGGATCTATGTCAGGAACATAATCATATCCACCGACAGATACCATGTAGATCTATGACACATGATATAGATGTCCAGAAGACAACGAGCACGGAGGAAAGTCCCCCTGATTTTTTCATATAAAATTTATATAATCTATTGTAGCTCCACACCCAAGGTCTTCACCCCAAACCCAAATGGTACGAATCTAAGACATGTGAATAAATGAGTTGATGTCGAGCATGGTAAAAACCATGTGATTATCGATCCTTGATGTACATCGTTAATAGACATGAGGGGACCCACCAATGATGAATATTGACCCCAAGGTATCTAATAAAATATAATGAGTGTGAATAGAGGATCTGATGTCAAATACTCGTAGAATCAATCGATCAGGATTCAATGATGAAAACTAATTGTCGATCATGAGTAGGCCTACCATTGATCACTATAAGATACAAGGTACTAGTTGGTTTCTAGATCCCTCTCCTAGATAATGTACTAAATTCGATAGGAAGAGATTTGTAAAAAGAAGGCCTCGATGTATCTCCCATCAATCGACATGAAACATACACTGAGAGATGATCTGAAGAGAGAGAATAAAAAATTCCAACTAACATAGGTATGGTCGACGCAGAAAGTCAACAAAATAGCATATGGCCAACTTAGGCTTAAACTTCCCTTGAACATATGGCACGACACAATTTTGACTTGGTAGAAAGACAAAATAGTTGGACGAGTATAGTGTAACAACACAAGAGGCATTGAATCATTCTCCATGATGACTAGAAGAGTAATAAGTTGGAGGAGTATTTCTGACTCATATTACTTGGATGAATCCTAGGCAAGCTAAAACACAATTGTATGATGAGGAATCAAACAAGTGCCATGATCAAGGGAGACTTGAATGATCCTGCCATGTTGGATATAGACCAACAAGTATGAAAACAAGATAAAACTATACCCAACATGAGAGAATGAAGGACTTGAAAACATGATCCTATGTTCCAAGCCCATGGAACCACCCTAAGCAATGAGAAATGAAAATGGTACTAGCAAGTGAAATCCACTCTTATCATATGTTCTTTCCCTGGGTAGGTGAGTGAAAAATGGAGGCCAAATGATGAAAGAGGTGGATGGTCAAGGCTACTGCATAATGATAAGAAGCATTTCGGAAAACAATAGTGTATATGCGGGAAGCTTGAATCAGGAAACAAATGCATAGGATACCATTAAGAAACAAGAGAAATTATTGGTAAACCCCATAGGATATGACCAGAATATAGACGAAGAGAAACAAATGAGGCTCAATCTTCAATTCATGGAGGAGTTAAAGGAGGTCTCTTAGGCCTATGGGAAAATGTAGCATGGGCACCAAATGAAAATCCGGGTGCTAACTATGTAATATCCCGAGGTTGATCCCCAGTTATACTTGTACATATGTTGATTTTATATAGGTTGGTGAGCCAGATGATAAAAGGGCATGTAGGAATATCTTGTCTATTATGCAATCACAATTAGATATTAATAAAATAACACCACTATTGTCGACTAACTGTACAAAATATTAATGGGGACAAACTCCACTAGATGGGAAAAAGGGGGCTAAGGGTCTAGAATAGATATAATCCATAGGAGCTTAAGAAAAGGGAAATATTACTAAATATTTCCTAAAGTCACTTTGTGGGATATGCCAATTTATCCTAAGTCCCAAAATGAAGGAAACAAATAACCAAGTGGTTCAAAATGAAGTTGAGAAGTGATAAGTGGCTCTTCATGAGCATGCAAACAAAATAGAAATACTTAGTGAATTTTTGAGAGGCTATCTACCATTCTCATAGGGAGGGAGAGGATCACTCTCTATTGTCACCATTCATAATCTACAAGCATGTACCAATCCTAGGATCTTTCTGTAATGAGTGTTTCTTGCAGGTTGAACTAAAGAGGTGGGTTGTCAATCCCATGGGTAATTGAAGAATAGGGTTTTCAGGCCCATGCATCTTCTCTCTAGGTGGGATAAGTGTTGTCGAAGAGGTGGGTTGTCAGGCCTGTAAGAATTCTCTCTAGGTGAGAGAATTCTTGGGAATTGATTTCCCAAAGTGGAAATTGTAGCTACATATTTCAGAGAATTTTTGTTTGGCCTATTATTGAAGCCTTGGAAGGCAACTGGGGTAGTCGAGGGACTATTGATAAGAGAAGGGGAACACTTCCTGGGGTGGGACAAGAATCTGGGGAATGAGGGACTATATCTAGATAGATTTGACACTTGAATATGAGAATTAATATTATTTGACAGACTTATCCTAGGATAGGAATTTATTTTCCCAAGTGGAGTTTATGCCCATCTCAGGGGTGACTTGTTGCTAAATTATAAGCGACAGAGTCTAAGGATGGGAGGAAATTTTAAATTCTTCATGCAATTGGTGGTTATTTATATCAAATAAGTTCCCACCATGTGATTGTTTAAATTACTGAAATAATATTTATGTAATATTGTGTTGGATACTTATTGTGAAAATATTCATATGCTTCTATTATGCGTATTTGTTGTGTTAATTGTATTCAAAATACATGTTGTTAAACTTGTACAAAAGTTGTGATACATGATTTTTGTCATGGGTTTTTACTGTTTTAATTATCCTTGAATATTTTCTTCCAAATCATTTAGAAATGGTAATCATATGTTACATACAATAGTAATTGTTTTTGTAACTATACTTGTGTGTATTGCTATTAGAATTTCCTGGAAATGCACATTCTCTGTATATATAGTGTCTATGAAAATATTTATGTGTTTATGCCATGGGTATTGGTTATGCTAATTATGATTGGTATTATATTGTGCGTATTCTAAATATTTGTATTCATATACATACCTATCCATCTAATTCATTGGTTACATAATTAGAAATCTGGGATATCTTAGCTAACACAAGCTGGAAATGCCCTTGTCTGAGTATGGACAAATCAAAGGATCTGAATATCTACTTAACAATGACGAGGGAATGCCTTAGCCGGTAGAGAAGGATTGCAGATACTATTGAAGGTTGGGTAAGCATTGGAATTTACTTAATGTAGACCTAAGTTTGGCTAAGTCCTGAAGAGGACTATTGAAACTACGAAATCTCATGTCTTTATCCAGAAAGAATCACAACTGTCAATTTCGGCACAATGAAATAATCTTGGTCATTGGTCAGGGTCCCTCACATACGAGAGAATGGAAAGGATCCATATCATTAACAATCATTGGATCCATCAGAGAATGGGTCTAAATAATCTCAATTATTGATCATATATTGAGCCATTGGATTAGTCCATGGTTAGGTCGGGATGATACTTTGAACTGATTGGATTCATCGATCCATCAAAGAAAAATTCATAGTGATCGTTAATTTCCATCAAATTGGGTTCTTCGGAGAATTTTTAACCACTGGAATGAAAATATTTATATGGGAAGACTCTATGGAGAAATCCCAACCATTGACCAGAGTCCCTCTAAGAGGTAATCTCGACCATGAATCAGTGTAGTAAATCTTGGACATGATTGAGAGGAAGGGTGACATTGTTTTGATTTCATTCTAATGGAAAGATACTACATGTATGAGGAGGACATGTGGTAGCCTTTAAATGGTCGAGTTAGTAGGGAGTGTGACCCTGCCAAGTTCAAGCTTTGGAAATATTATTTTATCGTGGATATTGATCATATTTGGAATCATTGGATACTGATCGTTGGTCAGAGAACATATATGTTGAAGAATTTTGGAGTAAGGATGCTGGAGAAATATGATGGGAATACTCTGAGGAGAAATATTGACCATCAATCGAAGCCAGGTTGATATATAATCCTAACCATTGATCTTTATGGGTCTCATTTGGATGAGGACAAGATGAAGGTGATGTGACACTGACAAGGATGACATCACCCACCCATTGGACATAGGACATGTGTCATCACCTAGAAGGATATTCCAGTGATCAACCATGACATCTATACCACGTCAGTCCATGTGGATGATCCATGTGTCAGGTGGCTATTGTTCCATGTGGAAATGTGTTATGGAACTTTGAGGGGGTGAAAAGTTACATGGCTTGAGTGCAACGTGTCAATAAAGGTGACAGAGTTGGGTAGGGAAATGTGTCCTATTTTAGTTGCAACCATCATATATATGGAAAATATATATGGACCCTTGATCATTCATAGAATAGAGGTTTAATCTAAACGGTTGATCTTGTTGAAGATGATGATGACTTTTGATAGCGTTGGAGATGTGATGAGGATATCTATATTGTTGATCTAGATGCATCATCATTGCGGATTGACAGTGTACTTGTTAGGCATTAGCAAGGAACAATGAATATGATTATGGGAGGAGATATTAGGACCATTGGTCAGTGCAAGGTGAAGATTCAATCTGAACCTTTTATCTTCCTTGGGTCTCACCATTACTTTTAGTAGTGAGAAGGTGTAAGTGGAAACCAATGGACATGTTAGAATCATCAACTCAACAAAATTCATTAGACGAATGGAATGAGGGTCATTAGATCAAGTACATCATATGGAAGGATATCAACCCCCACACAAGTTGGAGTCACTAACTCACTTAGAGCCATAGGATGGGGATCTTGTGAACTGCCAAACCTAGGAAGAGGTCTGATTAACTATGTGTCGTCAAAAATTTTGGTTGGGGGTATTTTCAACCCATGGGAATGCAATTCTTACAATCATGACATGAGGTTCCATGAGGTTGGAACCTTGTATCGGTGATCCATGTGGAAAGAACCATGTCGGAACCCAAGTTATGCCATGTCATATGATGTAGAGGTCATATAGCCACATGGGTTCCATGTGGTGGTTGGGTGGCATTGGGCCAATAAAGGCCAAGAAGATTATGTAAGTCATAAATTTCAATATAGGGGTTTGTTTTGAGTAAAATAATAGTCTTTAGAAATATTTCAATGAGTAGAATCAATTTACGAGGTCTAATTGGAGAAATGAAGTAGTTTTAAAGCTTGAAAATTTGACACCCCATCAGCCTAAACAAGAACTAGGGGATCAGGCAATGTTACAAAGTGGTATCAGAGCTCCAGTTTCAACATTGAGCCTACATGGGTCAATTAATGGTGTGCATAACCAAATCAAAACACTACGGTTATAGGAGCCAGAGATCGGTCATAGGACAAGATACATCAAGGCTAGGATGATCCAATTGGAAAGTGTTTCTACCTTCAAAATTAGTTCACTATCAACATAAGTTCCTTAAGGGGGGAACTGTAGATTGAAATATTGTTTGGGATCTCTTACAATAGAGGAATCTTGTTGTTTCTTGGTGGATTAGTAAATAATCCCACAAGAGTGGGATTATGCCGATAAGCGTTAATATTTGAATATGAATGTGAAATGATAGGATCCTGCTAAAGGTTGCTTCAGTTCAAAGAATGAATGAATTGGTGGATATAATGATGGGTTGTTGGAGCCATGGAAAACATAATTGTTTTTTAAATAGAAGATAAGTCTTTTGTGTATAACTCCCCTCGTTAATAGGACCAATATGTAAAATTTCTTGGTACACAAGTTATGTCGTAACACATATGGTAATCAGTAAGCATGTATGAACATGCAAATAGATTTATTATAACCTATGGTTGGTTGTGATACATGGTCTACTAATGGATCATTTTGGTCAATTATGACTTGTTTTGAGTAGTTGAGTAAAAGAATGATTGAAATGTTGATAATTCCATTGTGTGTAGCTCTAAAAGGATGAGATATAATGAATAATGAAATGTTGATCTAAAGTCTTTTAAGGAAAGTAATGGAGTATTTTCCAGTTCACCAATGGGTCAGATTGGCATTCATAGGTGGATGGTATCCATACAAGTATGGTCGGGTATGCTCATGTAGCACTAAAAGGGAATATTAAGAAAGGATACACTTGGTAAAATGGTTTGTTGAACAAGGATGGTATGAGGTATGAAAGAAAGTTAGACTTGGAAATTTTATTTCCTTGAGTAATATTGAAATTTCCAGATTGTGTTTCTATATTTGGAATGCTTTTATAGTAGAAGGGAAAGAGTTGTTTATGTTGGTTGTTTCCATGTAGAGAAAGAAACATAATTATGATTGTGTTTGGGAGGTTGGTCATGTGGATATAGGTAATATATCACCAAGAAATAAGGATTCTATGTAAATATATGTGAATGATATAAATATGTGCAGAAAATACACATGCATTATATATAAACATCCTTGTATTCCTAGTGGAATGGTTTGATAGCCTGAGTAATAGGTAAATAAGGCAAGGTATGAATGGTATTAATGATATAACTTCAAGGGTGAAGTAATGCAAGTACACATATGATAAATAATATCAATTGATGATCCAAATTTATTTTTAGAATGAAATGAAAGAAGAGAAATTACAATGAAATACTTATGAAAATTGCCAGAAACAGAAAAATACAACAATAATTGATTTCTATTAATGAAAGAATTGTAAAGAGACTGTAAAAATACAGAGTGAAAGACTTGCTAGAATGTTGGAATCTTTATCTCTAAGAAGAGATGTGATTGTTGCACTCATTCACAAGAAGATGATTACAATGAGGATCTGAAGGCCTTTTTATGTTAAACAAGAATGACAAAACCCTAGAATCCAAAAACCTAACCCTAGGTGATGAAACACCAAAATTTATGTGGACCTTGTTTGGGTAGGTTAGTACATTAACTTCCTAGAGTCGTAACTTTTTTATACTATCTCTGTTTCAGGCACATGATATCCCATTGGAAAGGTATTTTTGAGAACTATGCAATATGTCGTCAAACTTTGAATTCGTCTACATTTTGACTGTGGTGAGCCAAAATAACACTGATTAGGGCCCCAAAATGGCCCTGAAAGTACAACAAGATGTACTGACATGAAAACATACAATAGAATCCAGTTGGATTAGGTGGAAATCCACCAATATCCACCTGGAATATGTGTAGGGATCTAGAGAGCCCCAGAAGTGTATAACCCACAATTACAAAGAAGTACAGAAGAACGTGTTGAACAAAAAAATGGAAAAGGGAGTTAGTTGGAATAGGTGGGTGGCCACTAATATCCACCTGGATCAATCCTCCCACCTTAGGAATCAATGGTGCCCATTGCATTGTGTGCCTAGGGAAGAGGGAAAAGCATGTTCTGAATATGAATCTTGGTGAGTTGTGTGCTTTGTTGGAGAGGTTGTGTTGCTTGTTCTATGGAATACTATCACAAACCAGTTGTTGGAGTGGTTGAATATGCTCCACCAACCTTTTTTCTCTGAATTTGATTGGGCATTGTGTAGGAACAATTGTAGGTGAAGAAACAATATCTTCTTTCTCTTTGAAAATCTATTTTTGTTGGATAGAAGGTGTTGAGGATGCAGTGGTTGTAGTGGTCTTTTGTGCATCCTTTGAACAAACTGTGAAGAAGATTAATTTTACAGTATGAGAGATTACCTTGTAGCATTTTTTTGGTCGAAAAGTAGTTAGAAATACCTCTGGTATCCGATAGAGATGACCTCCCAGAGTAATAATGACACTACGGGATCTAAAATCATAGAAAATATGATTTATCCACATATATGGTTGGCCCAAAACCACATCACATACATAAAGAGCAGAAACATCACACACTACCTCATCCTTGAAGGGATGGATTGCATAGGACAGGAAGAACTATTGGCTAACACAGAGATATTGTCCTTGGTGAAGCCACCAAATGTTGTATGGTTGCAGGTGTGGTGTTGTCGACAACCCAACTATTTGATAGCCTTAGCTGAGATGATGTTCTTCTAGATATCATTATCAACAATGAAATTCAATGGGGTCCCCTTCACCCACATATGTGAATGGAAGAGGTGCTCCCTGGCTTCAGGATCTATTGGTTGTTCTAGATGAATTGTTTTGGTCATGACAATAGCAGTAGGGTTTGCATCCATGACCTATTTGTTTTCAATATTTTCTGGATCAGATTCTTAATCCAAGTTCGGCTCCGTGTATTTGACCTTGGCCACCAATGATATTTTTGAGCAACATTCATCAGTGGTGTTCCAGGGGATTTTGTGGAAGTCACATCACTTCGTAGTGTCATTATTCATCTTTACTTTACCCTTTGTGTCCTATGTCCTATACTGGTTGTCTAGAGGTTGTTGGTTAGGGTTGTATTTACCATGCTTTGGTTGTTGCATATTTGGAGACCTGAATTCCCATTTGTTTTGGTGCCTAAATTTTTGCTTGATTTTGACAGTATATCAATAGGAAACTCCCAATAATGAGATGTTTGGGATATCCATTTCAGTTTGGATGTATCTATGAAGAGCCCCACGATATTTTAGAACTAGATGTCACTCGGAGTCTTTGATACCCAGCTTGGTGCACAAGGTATGGAAAGTATTTGTGAACTCTTGCACTTTTTGGCTCTTCTCCTTTCATAGTGTGTTCAATCTCATGTACTGATCTTCATAGTTATCAACAAGATAGTATTGTTCTTTGACCACATCCACAAAAAACTACCAACTGGGCTCGACCCCATATATTCCATATTCCTCTATGTAATTTTTCTCCTAGTAAGTTTCCCATGAATGTTTGACATGGGGGATATCCTTTAGGAGTGTGAATGTGATCTTTTCCCTATCGGAGAAATTTTGAACAGTGAAATAACCTTCTAATAGATTTAACCATTTTTCTAGGGAATTCGCATCTATCTGACCTTCAAATATGGGAATATCAAAATTAACTTGTACATTGAAGGGATAATTTCGTCAAAAATGGTTGCTTCATGAATATGGGCTTGTTTCTATCGGAAGGCATTGAATAATTTGTGAAAAATTATCCATCATTTCATCCCTCTGTCGCATGAGAGAATGCTCAAGAAACAGGTTAATAAAATATTCTTCTTTGTCATTTTTATTTTCTTCCTCCATCAAGGATTTTTCGAGTGTGCAAGAGTGATTATCCTCAAGAGCGAAAAACTTGAGACCCAACTGGATATACTTGGATCTCGTCAGGGACATGCATTGAAAAGTGATCAAGAGAATCCTTCTCTGATACCACTGATCCGGATTTATTTTTGAAACAAAATGAAAGAAGATAAATTACAATGAAATACTCATGAAAATTTCCACAAACAAAGAAATACAACAATACTTGATTTCTATTAATGAAATAATTGTAAAGAGACTGTAAAAATACAGAGTGCAAGAGTCTCTAGAATGGTGGCATCTTTATCTCTGAGAAGAGATATGATGGCTACGCTCATTCACAAGAATATGATTACAATGAGGTTTTGAAGGCCCTTTTATGTTAAACATGAATGCCAAAACCCTAGACATCCAAAAACATAACCCTAGGAGATGAAATGCCAAAAGTTAGGTGGGCTCTGTTTGGGTAAGTTAGTACATTAACTTCCCAGGGTGGTAACTTTTCTTACGATATTCATTTTAGGCACGCGATATCCTGTTGGAAAGGTATTTTTGAGAACTAGGAATTACGCCATCAAACTTTGACTCCGACTAAATTTTGACTATGCTGTGCCACAATAACACTATTTAGGGCCCCAAAACCCCTTGGAAGTACAACAAGATGTGATGACATGAAAACATAAAAAATAATCCTGTTGGATTAGGTGGGAGGCCACCATTATCCACCTGGAATATGTGTAGGGCTCTAGACATCCCCATAAATGTAGAACCCACAATTACAAAGAAGTATAGAAGAACGTGTTGAACGAAAAATGGCAAAAGGAGCCAGTTGGAATAGGTGGGTGGCCACCAATATCGACCTGGATCAATTGATCTATAAAGATGTATTATATGAATATTGGATTCCAAAAGATGCATTCAAGTTTCAAAGAAGGTTTTTACATAAACAACATAAAGGTTCTTGGATAGATTCAAGTCCTTAAACAGATTAAGATAATGAAAGAAGATATCATGAGGTGGATGTAAAGTTAATAGGGGTACATGGAAGTACTCCAAGAGGGATGACAACAATAGAAAAATATTGTTAAGGAATTCTAAATGTGTTGAATTCATTCCCAAAGTTGATTTAGGATGAAAATTCAAGACGATTCAATCCTGGAGGTGATTTTTCCAAGGATAAATCCATAAGAAAACATGAAGAAGAAAATAGTTCTAATTTTGAATTTGTATTAAAAAGAGATGGTACCTGGGAGAACCCATCTCAAGTGAAAAGGGATCCATTGGTGTTACTCTAGGAGGATGGAAGCATCACTAGAGTTCACGGTGCCAAGTAAAGGTAATTTTGATTACCCCAAGGTAATACTTATGAATCCAAAAGGAGAGGAAGTCAGATGAACTTCATTATAGTATGCTGAAAATTTGACTATGCAAGTCAAGTTGAGACCAAATTGAATTTGGAAGGAGAGGTGAATGGTACATGTACAAAACAACTGAAATATTGGTTTTGTCTAGTAAAGTAATTGATGTTGAAGATCCAAAAGTAAATAAAAGAGCATGGTTGGAAATGTAATTAGTCATGTATGTGTCGGGTTAGTGGGAACCAGGTAATAAATGAATGATGAAGATTAATAACAACATTGTATGTGACCAAAAATGTTAAGTGGACAAGTGTGGATGGCAAGAAAAAGAGTGTTGAGAATAGAAAACAATCATACTCTTTGTAATAGAACAAGAGGATACAAGAATATAGGGAGAATTGAGGACTCCCATGAGAAACCAAGATACTGGTAAAATAGGAAAAAGGTTGTCGCAGTTGTTGTGGCAACAATTATGAAATGCTCATTTAGGCAGCCATTTATAGCACAAAAAATTGGAATGCATAAGCATATATGGGCTTGTTAAGGATGCATTCTTAGGGTATATAACTATGATTTAGAGAATATATATTTATTAAAATTTATATAACATATTAAGACTAGGATTAGTCTAATGTTATAAAAAAAGTGATAATGTTGGATATTATGCTAGGAAAGAAGGTGTTATTTCATGGCTTCCAGTGCTACTTATGGTGTTGTTGCATATGGAAGTCTTCCATATGAAGGAAGTAACATAGATTTGAAGTGTTTATTAAAAGGTTGGTGAAGTAGGTATGTAAGCTTGTAATATTCCAGATAGAAAAAGTATGCAGAAAAGAAATAAAATGCTAGAAATGGCAGATAAACAACAATATAACCAGAACAACACCACAATAACACTGAAATGATATAAAAATAACACTAGAAAGAGCAGTTTGATTCTGAGAGAAATGTTCACGGGCCTCTTTGATGGGGAAATCTCCAATCGAGTAGAGCTCTATTACAATAATATGCAAGACCCTTGACTCCTATTTATACTAAATATGTCTATCAAAAGAACCATCTAGAGGAAGATCCTTCTAGAAGCGGAAGTTTCTATTAGGTCTTCTTACATTCGACTTATTCTACTTTATTGCAAGTCCTTATTAATATTGACCTTTATTACATCCGAATATATTGTTATACCTATGTGTGTGTTAGGTCCCTAACATTTCCTCCCCCTTAAAAAAAATATTGTCCTCAAGGCTTGAGATGTGGAAATTGCTGCAGAATGGTAGTTGGTTCCCAAGTGGCATCTGTTGGAGTTGTATATTTCCACTGGACTAACACTTCCTTGATGGTTCTTTGATGTAGGTGATGCTCACGCTGGTACAAAACTACTTATGGTTGTAGCCAAATGGATCCTTCTTCATCCAACTCCGAAAGGTTGGTTTGAATTTGGCACTTAGTTACAATCACCTTCTTTAAGCATGAAACATGAAAAATAGGATGCAGCTTAGAATGATTGGGAAAAGCTAACTGATATGCCACCTGTCCTACGTGCTTGAGAATGGTATAAGGACCATAAAATTTGGGCACCAGCTTCTGACAATGCTTGGCCTTGCGGGAATTTTTCTTGTAAGGTTGCAGTCGAAGAAACACTTGATCCCCTTATGCAAATTGATGTTTAGAGCGACCTTGATCTGCTTGTTTCTTGATGCAATTTTGTTCCATGACCAAATTCTATTTAAGGGTACGTAGAATATCCTCTTGAACTATAATCATTTGGTCAACCTCCTAGAACTTCGAGACACCAGGTAAGTATGAGAGAACTAAAGGTGTATTTTGTCCATATACCGCTTCAAAAGGAGTCATGTGTGTAGTTGTATGGTATGAAGTGTTGTACCACCATTCAGCTAGGGGTAACAATTGAGCCCACTAATGTTTCCTTTCAAAGGAAAAACACCTCAAATATGTTTCCAAAAAATTGTTGACAACTTCTATTTGACCATCAGTCTAGGGAAGATAACATATGCTAAGATGAAATTGGGTGCCTTGTATCTTGAATAGTTCTTGCCAAAAATTGTTGGTGAAAGTTTGGTTGCAATCAAAAACAATAGAATGCGGCATACCATGAAGCTTGAAGACCTGATCCATGAAACATTGAGCCACAGTGGATGCTGTAAATGGGTGTTGAAGAGAACAAAAATGAGCATACTTGTAAAAGTGATCAACAACCACCATGATGACTCATTTATTTTCCGATTTGGGTAAACCTGTAATAAAATTCATAGAGATATCCCTCCAAATAGAAGGTGGAATTGGAAGTGATTGTAGTGTGCCAGGATAATTAACTGTTTAACCCATGTTGTGTTGACACACATCACATTCAACGAAAAAATTACCAATGTCTTGTTTCATACCATTGCAGAAAAAAAAAAAGTTTGACCCTATCATAGGTTTTGGTAAACCCGGAGTACCCAGCTATGGGTGTAGCATGAAGCTCAGAAAGTACCATGGATTTAAGTTTTGATTGTTTACTTAAATAGAAATGGCCTTTGTATCGAAGCTCATCATGGAGCCAAGAGTACCATGGGGAAACTGGAGCATTGGACTGCAATTGTTGTATCAAATGTCAACTTTTGGGATCATGTAGCCATTCCTGGAGAACGAATTGGAGCCAATCTGGTACAATGAAGGAGAGTGAAAAAAGGGATCCTTCATATTCATATTTAAGGAAAGTGCATCCACAAACACATTGTATTTTCCTTTATTGTAAATGATCTCATAATCATATCTAAAGAGATTAGTCACCTATTTTGTTTCTCTGGGGAGGAAATGCGTTGTTCCAAAAAATACTTGAGGCTTTGATGGTATGTCTTAATTTGGAAGCATTGCCCCAATAGATAAGGGAACCACATATCAATGACATGCATAATAGACAAAATTTATGTTAGGGTCCTAACCTACACATAGGTAGAACAATATATTCGGATGTAATAAAGGTCAATATTAATAAGGCCTTTCAATACAATAGAATAAGGCAGATGTAAGAAGACCTAATAGAAGCTTCTTCTTCTAGAAGGATATTCCTCTAGATGCTTCTTTTTAGTATAAATAGGAGTCAAGGGTATGAGAACCCTAGCTTGGAGATTATTGTAATAGAGCACTGCTCGACTGGAAGTTTCCCCCTCGAAGAGGCCCGTGAACATCGCTCTCTGAATCAAAGTGTTATTTCTTTGTTGTTCTTATATCATTTCTGTGTTATTGTGGATATTATGATGGTTATATTATTGTTATTCTTACATTTCTAGCATTTTATTTATGTTCTGCATACTTTTTATATCTGGTATATTACAAGTGGTATCAAAGTACTTTCCTTGGCAAAAATTGTGGGTAATTTTTTTTCAGGGTAGAGACATATTTTGGCATCTTTAAGCCACAAATATCTGTTGTTATGTGCATAAACCCACAATTCATGGATTCATACACGCAGGAAATACAAGTGGTTCTTAAGCGCACATCTGTTGGCCACCCTTGTAACCCCTGTTGGTACCACTTCGAGTGGTAGTGCATCATACAACACCTGTGTACGGATCGACCTAGATTTCCTGAATCCATCTTTAGATAAACCAATTGGCCACCTGACTGCTATAGTGTCACCGAGAAAAACACTTGGGAAGATACTCTCTAGTACCTGGGTAGTCAGGTAGTAGGGCTAAGGGTACAGTCTATCCTCCTTAGTTAGTGCCCTGAGATATTGGGACGAGTAGTACTGTTGGACCCCACACATATATCAAAGAGCTATAGCACAGGGAAAACACTTGTCTGTAGAACCCTTGAATACCTAACCCTTGGGGACAAAAACATAAAAAAAATTAAATAGACAAGATCTATTGTCGAGCGACTATGTTCGGGTTTCCAAATAACTACACATTTCTTCTTGGTTAAGCATTTGGGAATCTCATCACTACAGTATTCTTCAGACCAGAGTATAACTCCACAGGTGTAAAAAAAATTAAAAAAAGTCTAGAATTTTTTTCACCATTATTTGAGACCTATCCCATTGGCTTCATCTCTTCACCCTTATCACATTCATACATATCATTTTTCAGAAAATGTTTTTACCCCACCTGCCCCTTTTTTGGTTCCCTCGTCCTCATGGCCCATACCCATAGCCAATACTTGGAAGATTTCTTCAATACCTTGCAATATAGTCTCACCGAGACCCAACAATAAGTGAAACACCTCAGTGCCAATGTTGTTGCCATCAATTCAACCATCCAGTCCTCAATGGAGGAAATCAAACAAGAACTGACCAACTAGCTTGAATCTATCTTTTCGTCACTTTGCACCAAGCTTCATATCCCTACAGATGACCCTTCCTCTGATGCACCTCTAAAGGATGAAGGTGAAAATTCCTCTCATTCCCATAACTTTCAATTTGATGTCTCAGACCCCACTGGTTGAGTAACCCAAATGGAACATTATTTCTCTTTATATGAAATTACCGATGATTTGGCCAAACCCAGGTATGGTGTTCTCCATATAGATCAAGAACATTGGAAATGGTGGCAATGGAGAAAAACTTCTCATCAAGGGTACATTGCTTGGACATACTTTGTGGCAGAGCTTTATGAATGCTTTGACACTGACACCAACCATTTGGGTTGTTTGACAAAGTTGAAAAAATCAGGAACAGTGGAAGACTTTATAGCTGCCTTTGAACACCTAGCTTTTCAAACAGAGGGCATGTCTAATGCTTGTTTCTGAGAGTGTTTTATCAGTGGCCTCAAATATGATATTAGGGCCCATGTCCTCATGGTTCAGCCTTAGAGTTGGGTGGAGGATGTTAAAAGAGCTAAAGAAGCACAACAGGTTGTATCTTCTCAAAAATGAAAACCCTCCTTTATCCCTCACCCTAAACCAGTAAATCCCACTCCTCCCTATGCTCCACTGAAGATCCAAAAATTGACCCAGGCTGAAATGGTTGAACACCAAATCAAAGGCATTTGTTATAACTGTGATGAAAAATGTTTACCGGGCCACAAGTGTAAAGAAAAAAAACTTTTTATGGGCATCTCCGTGGATATCTCAAAAGAGGATGTAGAAACTCCCTTTGTGTCTGAGTCACCTGAATCCAATGACATAACCCCTCCCTCAGACCCTCCCGAAGTAGATCCAGTCATTTCCCTCAATGCTCTCACTGGCTTCCCTGCTCCCCAAACCCTCAAGCTAATCGGTTACATCAAGCATCGGAAGGTCATCATTCTGGTTGATAGTGGCAAGACCCATAATTTTATTCATCACCGCACTGCCCAAGAAACTCATTGCTACATTCATGCCGTCAATA
>JZKD02S1790272.1:261332-277296 GCA_000966675.3 Picea glauca | reverse complement strand
TCATTCAATATCAAGATCTAGGGAAAGAGTAGTATTCTGTTACGGTTTGTTCCAGATCCAGGTGGATCTGGGGAGATTGGTCTGTGTCCGCACTCATGAATTTATCCATAAACAACAACATCTCCATATTAATACAGACCATCAAAGCCTCAAGTATTTTTTGGAACAACGCATTTCCTCCCCAGAACAACAAAAATGGGTGACTAAACTTTTTGGATATGATTATGAGATCATTTACAAGAAAGGAAAAGACAATGTGGTTGTGGATGCACTGTCCCGAAAATATGAAGATGAAGGATCCCTTTTTTCTCTTTCATTCATTGTACCAGATTGGCTCCAAATTGTTCTCCAGGAATGGCTACAAGATCCCAAAATTTTGCAGTTGATCCACCAATTGCAGTCCAATGCTCTAGATTCCCCAAGGTACTCTTGGCTCCATGATGAACTTTGACACAAAGGCCATTTGTATTTAAGCAAACAATCAAAGTTTAAATACATGGTACTTTATGAGATTCATGCTACACCCACAACAAGGCACTCTGGGTTCACCAAAACCTATGACAGGGTCAAACGTTCCTTTTTCTGGGATGGTATGAAATAGGACATTCGTAAATTTACAGTTGAATTTGATGTGTGTCAACACAACAAGGGAGAAAATTTCAAATCTCCAGGCACACTACAACCACTCTTGATTCCACCTACTATTTGGAAGGATATCTCTATGGATTTTATTACTGGCTTACCCAAATTGGGAAATAAATCCATCATCATGGTGGTTGTTGATCTCCTTTCCAAGTATTCTTATTTTTTCACCCTTCAATACCCGTTTACAACATCCACAGTGGCTCAAATATTCATGGATCAGGTCTTCAAGCTTCATGGCATGCTGCATTCTATTGTTTTTTATCATGACCCAACCTTCACAAGCAACTTTTGGAAAGAACTATTCAAGATACAAGGCATTGAATTGCATATCAACACACCTTATCATCCCTAGACTGGTGGCTAAATGAAAGTTGTCAACAAGTGTTTGGAAACATATTTGAGGTGTTTTGCCTTGGAAAAGAAAAATCAATGGGCTCAATTGTTACCCCGAGCTAAATGGTGGTACAACACTTCATAGCATACAACTATAGGAATAACTCCTTTTGAAGTGGTATATGGACAGAAACCACCTTCAGTTCTCTCATACTTACCATGTGCCTCGAAGGTCTAGGAAATTGACCTAACACTTACAACTCGAGAGGCTATTCTTTGTACCCTCAAAGAGAATTTGGTCATGGCACAAAATTGCATGAAGCAACAAGTAGATCAAGGTCCCTCTGAATGTCAATTTGCAGAAGGGGATCAGGTGTTTCTTTGACTGCAACCTTACAAGCAAACTTCCCTCAAGGCCACGCATTGTCAGAAGCTAGCACCCAAATTTTATGGTCCTTATACCATTCTCAAGCGTGTGGGACAAGTAGCCTATTAGTTAGCTTTGCCCAGCCATTCGAAGCTACATCCTATTTTTCATGTTTCATGCTTAAAGAAGGTGATTGGAGCTAAGTGCCAAATTCAAACCAACCTTCCAGAGTTAGCTGAAGAAGGATCCATTTGGCTACAGCCAAAAGCAGTTTTGGACCAACGTGAGAATCGCCTATGTCAGAGAACCATCAAGGAAGTGCTAGTCTAGTGGAAAGATACAACTCCAACAGACACCACTTGGGAACCAACTACCATTCTACAACAATTTCCTTATCTCAAGCGTTGAGGACAAGGATGTTTTTAAGGGGGAGGACATGTTAGGTTCTTAACCCGCACATAGGTAGAATAATATATTCAAATGTAATAAAGGTCAATATTAATAAGGACTTTCAATCAAATAGAATAAGGTGGATGTAAGAAGACCTAATAGAAGCTTCTTCTTCTAGAAGGATCTTCCTCTAGATGCTTCTTTTTAGTATAAATAGGAGTCGAGGGTATGAGAACCATAGCTTGGAGATTATTGTAATAGAGCACTAGTCGACTGGAGGTTTCCCCCTCAAAGAGGCCCATCAACATTTCCCTTAGAATAAAATTGTTATTTATTTGTTGTTCTTATATCATTTCTATGTTATTATGGAGATTATGTTGGTTATATTACTATTATTCTGCCATTTCTAGCATTTTATTTATGTTCTGCATACTAATTATATCTAGTATATTACAATTTCCTTTTCATAGATGGATTTTCCCAGATTTCATTCAGACAGTTGCTTGCTGGTAAAGGATAAAGGCCAACCCTCTTGCATAAGGACAACATGAATTCCTTTCCCTGAAGCATCACTGTAAAACCCTATTTCCCCCAGTCTGTAAAAATAACTATGTTGGCCAAGAACTATGGAAAAATCAAAGATGTGAATGTTTGATTTGACAGACCTTTTCATAAAAGGTCGATGAATGTAAATTATGTTATGAATAGGTGTTGCATGACTACTGGGAGGGGTATGTGCTAAAAGAGACCACGATGGCTAATGAGAGGTTGTGGAAGGGACCTAGAATGGTTGCATTAACTTCCACCGAGATAGTACCGTACTGGTTTATACTTGCTCAAAAACCAAAGAAACTCTCTGATCCTGGAATGGATTTCCTGTCAGATTGGTAGGTGGGGAGGATCCTCAAGAGTTAATGAGGGGATGGGGGTGAACCACCCATTTGTAACATCCCTCATTCCTAACCATGGATGACAAAATTCGTGCCACACACAACCTTGTAGACAAATGGGCAAGGGAGGGGAGAAGAGCACGCACGATGGGGATCACAGAAGAGAACTGGAGAAAACCCTAGAAATGCAGGGAGTTCTGAATATCAAGAGAAGGAGAGTAACCTTCATCCTGGATTATTTTCCTGTATCAGGAAAAGGAGAGTAACCTTCATCCTTGACTTTCGTTGAGCTAGAAGTAGGAGACTCAAACTTAAAGCATCGTGGTCTAGCTCGGGGGTGGCTATTGGTAAATCCGTTTGGAGTCACTGATCCTATGGTTGGGTGGAAACGAGCACCCCTCTCAGTATTTGCATCACTCCTGGTAGATTTGATAAGTGTTTTATACTTTTTATTTCTCACTGAACATCATGAATGTATGCTTATGTTTATATACCCATAATAATTTTTGTGTAGAATGATTGTCTGGTGTTTTACACTGGAAATAATGGATGCATCTGTGTACTTACATGCCATAGTCAATTTATATACAAAGGATTAAGTTTGGGGTATGAGTTCACCCCACTGAGAATCGTCTTGTTTTCTTGACTCTCGTAATATTCCAGGAAGTCTCTTCGAGAGTACTCTTCCTCGGGGATTACCCCATAAACCTTGGAACCATGTCGAACCTTTACCCAGAGACTCGACTAAGATTAGGGACAATTACCAAGAACTTTCTGAAGGTTCATGTGATCCAGGTCTAGAAACCTTATGCAAGTAAGGGTATCTCTCTAAGGTCTCAGAGTCATGGGAGTTTGAAACCCCGAGAAGTTGAATTTCATGATTCAAGCTCAGAAGGGATAGCGAGCCCAATTATAGAAAGAGAGAATACCCTATCATTTGGTATACGAACGGTCGGAATCCTTTTGGGAGCACCCCAGATCTGTCAAGACTGATGGATCTAGAGAAGGATCACAGACATTAACACCTTGACCCTTTCAACCTTCGCAAGTAGCGATGGGATCCAGGACCGTAGATCCAAGGATCTGACAGACCCCTATTGACCGTCGATCTTAGTCTTTGTATAGGTAGGAGAGTAGCATTTCACTGACTTGCGACTTGGAGTGGTTAAGGGTAGGACTGCATGAACTGACAATTCGTGAGATCATGACGTGATCATTACCATTGGATCCAGTCCACGGGAGAACCGTGGGATCATAAATTTTGTGGTTATCACCTATTGGGGGTTTGGGACTTGAGAGAGTTTCTTTTCAACTGTAGAAGTCATGAAGTGCTAAGCACTGAGGGCTTAGGTGAACATGTGGCACCTCCATTAGGTGGGGACTGCATGGTTGATAGGTGGCATTATAACAAGTGCCCTGAGAAAGGTGGGATTGGGTGACAGGTGATGGACACATGTCGCTTGGGAAAGAGTCAACCCATTTTTGACTTATCGTATCTCAGGAATTCACGATGGAGGAGCACAAGGGCTCAACACTCCAACTCGTGAAGTCACAATATGCGAGTAGTGCTAGTATAAAGTTTAGGAAGTGGGTGACCCATTGTTGACTTATCATGGCTCGGGGTTTTGCAGGATGAAGAAGTTGCACCCTGATCACTAAGGTCGTGAAACACCAAGAGCCGAGGTCTCATGTGATGGGTGGTAGTGGCACATCTCGTGAGCAAAGTATAGTAGAGGAGACAAGTGGCGTGTATATGTCTCTTTGGAAGAGCCCACATAATGTTGACCTCTCATGTCTCAGGATTTCGCAAAGGAGGAGCACGAGGGCTCAACACCTCAACTAGCAAAGTTGCGAGTGGTGCTAGTGTTTGGCCTAGCCTATGGTTACATGTAGAAGGTGCTAGTGAGGAAGGAGCCATACTCATATTGCATCTTGGGTATCAACATTTGGAGAAAGAGGAGATGAGATCCTTGACTCCCAACTCGCGAGATACGAAAGGTGCTTGTGCTAAGGCCAGGTTGTGTTCGCTTGGAGGAGGATAAGGGAAGGGATGGTTTGTGCTAGGCCCCATAGAAGTCTTGGGGGTTCTGTCCCTCAAAGAAAAAGATGAAAAATATAGGTTTCCATAGTGGGTGTGTGAAAAATTGGTATCAAAGAATGGTTACAACACTTGGCCTGCTTGGGCTCATGAATGAGTTGCGCAGAAACTCCATTTGAAGTACTCATAAAAGGAGTAACCCTCTATCTTAACCCCCTTTATCAAAAGTCGAAGTTAAGAATGAAAATTCCTATTGTGTGTATGCATTTGAAAAATATGAATTATGTGTTGGTTATAAATGAATATAAATAGTGACTAACAACAAGCATTTTTTTTCCTACACGCCTACAGACGATCAACCACAGGGAACTGCAGATGCACAAAATGGTGACACACCACAAAGTGGGGGATGTCTACCACAATAGAGATGAAGAGTCTGACAAAAGGAGAGAGGTAGAGATCCCTCTAGATCTAGTTGAGACTGTGAGGAGCCTCATGGCTGAACTATAGAGCTGCAAGGCCAACAACGAGAGGTTGATCAAAGAGAAAGAGAAGAAAATGGAAATTAATTCATTCTTGCTGCAGAGTTTATCTGACATACAAAGAAAATTGTAGCATGGACCTGACACCAGTCACACGGACCAATGACAAATAAAGAAAAGTTGAATTCCACCTGAGATACAAAAACATAGTCTTTTAAGTGGCCACACTGGGAGGAGAAAATCGAGAAAGGTCCACCGCAGAGATAAGGGAAAAGAGTCAGACAAGTCCTCTAGAAAGGAAAATGGAGACTCAGAGGGATCTTCTAGTAGCAGGACTAGTTCTTATTCCCAAAGAAAATGGAAGAAGAAAAAGCATCCCAAAAGTCATAATCTCGAAGAATTCAGAAAGGCCAAACCACCCTCTTTCGATGGTGAAATAAAGAAGGGGGAGGAAGCAAAGGCTTGACTGCTTGGACTAAAGAAGTATTTTTAATCCATGACTTCTCAGAAAAATTGAAGGCCCGAGTAGCCACTTTCAACTTGAATGGAAAGGCTTCCATTTGGTGGGAAGACCTGAAGAATGTAAAAGGGATTCACAAAGAGGACCTATCTTGTGAACAGTTTGAGAAATACTTCAGAAATAAGTATCTGTCAGAAAAGTATTTCAACGAGAAGACTAAAGAATTCTATGAACTCAAACTGGTTCAACTCACCATAGAGGAATATGTCAGCAGATTCCTTGAGTTGCTGAGGTACGTACCCTATATAAAAGAAGAAAAGGAAAAGGGGCAATGATTCATCAGTGGACTACCTAAAGACTATCAGAACATGATTGAGTTTGACGAGCCAAATACCCTAGAAGACACTATTTGAAAGGTAAGATATTGTTATGAATATCTTGGGCATCGGACAGAACCTCGCGAAAGATGGAAGTAGAAGAATAGTTCAGGATTCCAGAAAAAAGGGGTTTAAATCCCCAAGATTTAAAAATTATAAAAAGGACTCAAGGATGAGATTCCCAACCCGAAGTGTACATTAGCAGAATTTCCCCTCCCAGAGCGGAAATAAACCTTCTGGATCTACCTCAGGAAAGATTGATAACCCAAAGAGAGAACCCTTGAAATCTTGGGGTTGTGGAAAAGAACATCTACTAAGGGACTGCCCACACTGACAACAGAACAGTCGGAGAATTTACAACATTCAAGAAGCTACCTCCATCAATGACGTAGCCAGGAGTGCGTCGCAAATTTATGCAGCCTAGGATAATAAACAAGATGACCACCAAGCTTTAGTGGTGGAGATGGAAGGTATGATCACCTACCATCTAGTGTTTATTCTAATTGACCCTGGTTGAAATTTAAGTTATATATCCCCTAAGGTTGTTGATAAGTGTAAATTACAACCACATAAACATGCCAAGCCATGGTTGGTATAGTTAGCCACTGGCACCAAAAGAAAGGTAGTGGAAGTCATACCATCTTTCCAAGTCACTATGGGTGAATTCCCCACCCAAGAAACCCTTAACATATTACCCCTAGGATCATATGACATGTTGATTGGTATGGATTGTCTAGCCACATATAAAGCCAGACTGGACTATTACCATAAAACCTTAGAATGTGTAGGTGGAGAAAGAAGAAGGATAACCCTTCAAGGGATCCAAAAACCTGTCTCGGTGAGATGAATATCAACCCTTCAAATGAGAAAGTATTGTAGAAAGGGATGTCCACTTTATGCGATACAGGTGTTGGAATTAGTTGAATATGAAAAACCACGCCTCGAAGACCACCCCACACTAAGAGAGTATAGAGATGTATTTTCGGAAGAGGTACTAGGTCTACCTCTAAGAAGGGACATTGACTTCTCGATAGAACTAGCACCAAGAGCTGTGCCAATGTCTAGGACACCCTAAAGGATGAGCACACCTGAGCTAGTTGCGCTTAAATTACAACTGAAAGAAATGATGGACAAAGGCTATATCTGGCCCAGCGTGTCTCCATGGGGATCACCAGTTCTGTTTGTAAAGAAGAAAGATGGTACCCTCCGACTATGCATAGATTATAGACAACTAAATAAGGTAACCATAAAGAACAAGTACCCCTTATCGAGGATCGATGACCTGCACGATCAATTGGGAGGTGCTTCCATCTTCTGAAATATTGACTTGATATCTAGATACCATCAAGTCCAAATCAAGGGTGAAGACATCCACAAAACTTCCTTCAGGACGAGATATGGTCACTATGAGTTTGTGGTAGTACCATTTGGATTAACCAATGCCCCTGCCACTTTTATGTTCTTGATGAACAATGTGCTCAGCAAATTCCTAGACAAATTTGTACTGGTTTTTATTGACATATATTAATTTACTCCAAGAATAGAGAGGAACATGAGAAACATCTTAGACTTGTGCTTCAAGTGCTAAGAGAACATCATCTCTATGCCAAATTTAGAAAGTGTGACTTTTTCCAGAAGCAAATACATTACTTGGACCATGTCATATCTGAAGAAGGAGTAGCAGTAGACCCTGACAAGATCAGGTATATCATGGAATGGCCTACCCCAAAGGACATTTCAGATATTAGATCCTTTATGGGCTTAGCAGGATATTATAGGAGATTTATAAAAGGATTCTCCAAGATTGGTTGTCCAATCACTGCCCTCCAGAAGAAGGGAGCTAAATTCACGTGGACACGAGAATGTGAAGAAAGATTTCAATCCCTAAAACATCTACTGACCCACGCACCCGTATTGAAGATCATCGATCCCAAAGCTGGCTTCCTCGTGTGCACAGATGCCTACAAGGAAGGGCTCAGAGGAGTCCTTATGAAAGGAATAAGTGTAGTCTATTATGAATCCAGAAAATTGAATGAGCACGAAGTCAACTATGTGACCCATGATCTAGAGCTTGTCGCCATAGTGCACGCCTTAAAAATGTGGAGGCATTACCTCCTAGGAAGGAAATTTGTACTTATAACAGACCATTGTGGATTGCGATATATGTTTGACCAACCAAATCTCAATGCCAAACAAGCTAGGTGGATGGCCCTCTTTAGCGAATTTGATTTTGAAATCAAACATGTTAAAGGAAAGGAAAATAAGGTGGTCGATGCCCTTAGCATAAGTATGAAAATGATTCACCTAGCAATGGTGAGCACCTGTGAGATGAATGTCATGGAAAGAGTCAAGAATGCACAAGAAACATACACATTCTTCTAGACCGTGACCTCATACCTGGAGTAAGAACCCACAGGGATAAAGTATGAAGGCTACCAGATGATAGATGGAGGTATACTAACATACATAAATAGATTGTATATTCTAGATTGTGATGACTTGAAGAGCTTCATAATGGATGAACTACATAAAAGACCATATACTGGTCATCCAGGATACCAGAATATGATCAGAGCCACCAAGAAACAATTCTATTGGCCTGGATTGAAGAAATACATAGCTGAGTACTTAGCCAAATGCATAGAATGCAAATAGGTTAAACCAGAACACCGACACCCAGCAAGATTATTACAACCTCTACCAATCCTGGAATGGAAATGGGAAACCATCTCCATGGATTTCATCACCGGATTACCAACCTCGACCAAATAGAACGATGCCATCATGGTAGTGGTGGATAAATTGAGCAAGTCCACTCATTTTATCCCCATGAAGTCAACTTGCAAGGAAATAGACATAGCCAATGTATTCATGAAGGAGATATTCATACTACATGGTATGCCTAAAGAGATCGTGTCTAACAGAGACACGAAATTTACTTCCAACTTTTGGAAATCCTTGATGGTTGGTCTGGAGACCAAATTACTGTTTATGACAGCCTATCATCCTCAAACCGATGGACATACAAAAAGAGTGAACCAAATATTAGAGGACATGCTAAGGATGCATGTAATGCATCAACCCAAAAGTGGGAAGATTTCCTGCCACTGGTGGAATTCGCCTACAACAATGGCTACCAGGAATCCATGAAGATGAGCCCTTTTGAAGTCCTCTATGGTAGACCATGTAACACTCCAGTACGTTGGAGTAATCCCATGAATAGAGTTACTATTGGACCCGATATGTTGAAAGAAATGGAACAACAAGTGACTCAGATAAAACAAAATCTAAAAGTCGCTCAGAACAGACAGAAAAGTTACGTCGACCGAAAGAGAACTCTAAGAGAATTCAAGATGAGAGACCACGCATATCTCAGAGTTAGGCCCAGGAAGAGTTCCCTGAGGATGTGAGCTTGTGCCAAGTTGGCACCTTGGTATTGTGGACCCTTTGAAGTTCTAGATAGAGTGGGACCTGTATCCTATAGGCTAACACTTCCTCCCACAGTAAAAGAACATAATGTTTTCCATGTTTCATTATTGAAGAAATATGTACATGATTCTAATCATATAATTGACTGGTCTATGATCTAGGTGGAACCAGAGGGAGAATTCCTTCCAGAACCTTAATGCATACTAGACAGAAAGGAAACCCCACTCAGGAATCGAACCATTGCACAGGTCAAGGTGCAGTGGAAACATTTTGGCCCAGATGAGGCTACGTGGGAAATGGAAGATGCCATGAAACAGGCATATATGATTTTGTTTACTTCTTTACATACATGTCATATTGATAGATATAACATCAAGGAAAATGTTCCTTTAAGTGGGAGGGAATTGTAACACCATGTTTCCCCTAGTCTGTAAAAATAACTATGTTGGCCAAGAACTATGGCAAACTCAAAGATGTGAATGTTTGATTTGACGGACCTTTGCATAAAAGGTCGATGAATGTAAATTATGTTATGAACAGGTGTTGCATGACTGCTGGGAGGGGGATGTGATAAAAGAGACCACGATAGCTAATGAGAGGTGGTGGAAGGGACCTAGAATGGTTGCATTAACTTCCATCGAGCCAGTACCCTACTGGTTTATACTTGCTCAAAAACCAAAGCAGCTCTCTAATCTTGGAATGGATTTCCCATCAGATTGGTAGTTGGGGAGGCTCCTCAAGAGTTAATGATGGGATGGGGGTGAACTGCCCATCCGTAATAGCCCTCAGACCTAACCATGGATGGTGAAATTCTCACCACACACAACCTTGCAGACAAATGGGAAAGGGAGGGGAGAAGAGCACGCTCGACGGGGATCACAGAAGAGAACTGGAGAAAACCCTAGAAAAACAGGGATTTCTAAATATCAGGAGAAGGAGAGTAACCTTCATCCTAGATTATTTTCCTATATCAGGAGAAGGAGAGTAACCTTCGTCCTAGATTATTTTCCTATATCAGGAGAAGGAGAGTAACCTTCGTCCTTGACTTCCATTGAGCTAGAAGTAAGAAACTGAACATTAAAGCATCGTGGTCTAGCTCAAGGGTGGCTAGTGGTAAATCCATTTGGAGTCACTGAGCCTATGGTTGGGTGGAAACGAGAACCCATATCAGCAGTTGCATCACACCTGGTAGATCTGATAAGTGTTTTATACTTTGTATTTTGAACTGAATATCATGAATGCATGCTTATGTTTATATGCCCATAATAATTTTTGTGTAGAATGATTGCCTGGTGTTTTAGGATGGAAATAATGGATGCACGTGTGTGGCGGGCGGTAGTGGCACAACTCATGAGAAGAGTACGGTGGAGGAGACAAGTGGTGTGTGCATGTCACTTTGGTAGAGCCCACGTAACATTGACCTCTTGCGTCTCAAGATTTCACAAAGGAGGAGCACGAGGGCTCAACACCTCAACTAGCGAAGTTGCGAGTGGTGCTATTGTTTGGCCTAGCCTATGGTTACATGTAGCAGGTGCTAGTGAGGAAGGAGCCATACCCGTATCGCATCTCGGGTATCGACATTTGGAGAAAGAGGAGTCAAGAGCCTTGACTCCCAACTCGCGAGCTGCAAAAGGCACTTACGCTAAGGCCAGGTTATGGTCGCTTGGAGGAGGATAAGGGAAGGTATGGTTTTTCCTAGGCCCCATAGAAGTCTCAAGGATTCTGTCCCTCAAAGAAAAAGACAAAAAATCTAGGTTGTCGTAGTGGGTGTGTGACAATCACATTCCAGGACAAAGGTATTTGTGAAATCAGGAAGGGCCAAGACTGGAGTGGTGGACATGGCCATATTCAAGGTTTGAAAATATTGAGAAGCTATTGGAGTCCAAGTGAAAGAGTTCTTTTTTAGGAGTACAATGAGAGGTGTTGCAATCTTTCCATAATTCTTAACAAACTTGAGATAATAACCTGTTAAGCCCAAAAATCCACGCAAGATTTTGAGAGTCTTTGGGTGAGGCCAATCTTGTATAGCTTCAATATTTTTAGGATCCACGCTAACATCATCCTTACCAACCAGATGACCCAAGTACTCAAATTTTGAAGCACCAAAAGCACATTTAGACTGTTTCAGGAAAAGTTGGTGCTAAGAGAGTAGATGGAGAACTCGATCCATATGAGCAATATAGTCTATCCAAGTTTTGCTATAGATGAGGATATCATCAAAGAAAACTAAGAGAAAATGATGGAGAAAACAATAGAAGACATGATTCATGAGGCTTTGGAAGGTGGAGGGGAAATTACACAAGCCAAAGGGCGTGACCAAAAACTCATTGTAACACCCTGTTTTCCCCAGTTTGTAAAAATAAATGGACTGGCCAAGAACTATGGCAAACTCATAAATGTGAATATGTGATGTAAATGGACCTTGAGTAAAAGGTCAATAAATGTGAATAACATTATGAATTTTACTGCAGGACTGTTGAGAGGGGATGTGCAGAAATGAGACCATGATGGCGGTGCAAGGCACCTGGAAAGGTGGCGTTAACTTCCACCGAGAATTAATACCATATTTGGACTCCACTGGCCCGGAGAACCAAAAGCGGCTCGCTGGCCCCGAATTAAATGCCTCATAGACTGGTAGGTATATGGCTCCTCAGGAATTAATGAGGGATGGGAAGGTGTACTACCCATCTGTAGAGCCATCATGACTGGACAGTGCGAGGGTAATCGCGCCACACGCAACCTCGCAAGAGGATAAGGCGTAGCGTAGAAGCGATTGGGGGGGGTAGACGCTAGGGGAGAACTCTAGAAATATGCAGAGTAAGTGATAGCAGAGAGGAAGGATTTCAAACTTCGCTCTTGGTCACTGGAAAATAGAGACGCAGTCTCACAGTATTGTGGTCTCAGCTCGGGGGTGGCTAGTGGTAAATCCGCTAGGAGTCGCTAAGCCTACAGTTGGGTGGAAACGAGCACCCCTCTCAGTAGTTGCTTGACCCCTGGTGTTATTTCTGATAAGTGTTTTGCCTCTAGAATTTTGAAATATATATATATATGATTATTCTGATAATTAGGCTCATAAGCTGTGAAACTGTGAATGATTTCATTATAAGAATGACTGTATGGTTTTTTAATCAGTACTAGTAGTTTTCATTATGTCCTCATGAATTCTTTATTTGTGCACGTACTGATCTAATTCCGACTTCACATCTGGTTTTCGGGAGGACAACATCATTATATACCTCAGGTAGTACCCTGAGTAAATCTCCCCATAGAAATACCTTCCTTGAAAATCCCATCAAGAATTGGGAAGGCGGTTGTGAAGGCGTAAGGCCCTGGTAACCTTGCAGGAGGAGGAACGATCCTCTTGAAAACTAAGATGATAGCATAAGGATAGAATATCGAATCAACAGATGAGATTCCATCGAGAGATTGGTGGTCACTCACGACCGTCAGATCAGAAGGAGAAGATGGAGTGTTAAGTTCTTTAACCTTGGTATGTGGTGACCGACGGACAAGATTTTATTAGGGAATATAAGAGAACACCCGATCGTTAGATTGGTAGGAGAGGTTAAGGTGTTAAAATGACTTGCCCCTTTGTTTTTTGTGTCTTCCTGGGCAGTGAGGAATTTGGGATCATAGATCTCCAAGGTTCATGAGAGTATCTGGACCGTGGATCTTTTCCATGCCCAGGGAGTCGTGGAAGAATGCATGGGTAGGAACCATTATGAGTCATCAGATCTCGACTGAAAAACCTGACAGTCGTTGGATCTGTCAGGAGTTACCTGAGGGTTAAGACTCCAGTGTATAGGGGCAAAAAAACCCAGAATAGATCTAGGTCGTTCGATTAACGGAGGCCATGCGTCGTGAGATCTCCCATTTTTGGGAAATCAGAAATCGTGGAATTGGGATTCTTTTTGACAAGTGTTCGAGATTTTATATGGTGAAAACCCCAGGATTGATCTTAGTCGTCTGATTGACGGAGGCCAAGTGTTGAGAGATTACATGTTTTTGGAAATAAGGGATCGAGGATTTGGGAGTTCCGCTGACAAAAACTCGGACTCTTGCTTTGACAAATACCAATCCATAATGTCGAGACAATAGCATGTGGCTAAGTCTCGATGGATGGACAAGATTCCTTCAGGAAATCTCAGGGTCCGTAACGACCGTCCGATGTGAGGAAGAGATGCCATATTTACGCTGGGGCACGAGCACGTATTAGGGTAAGTAGCGAATAGATCTAGATGGCCAGAGTCCACCCACCCAGATCTACGACCGAGGCTTCATTCCAAAACCCCCTTGTCGTTCTGCCTTTAGTGGTAAGGGGGGGGGTCCAGAATTGGACGCGCAACTCTCAAACGGTCGAGATTAACTCATCATGATAAAAAATGCTCAGGTGGATTCCGGATCCACCTTGCCATTCTGCCTTTCATGGGGGGGGGTGTCCAGAATAGTGTGGCGTGTGAAGTGGGGCCCCTCCTGTCATGTCGACTACCATGTCGTGTTTCCCTCTCTGCCACCTGTATTCCATTTAACCATGCAATGGGGCCATTTATCATTGGTTGTTCTCTGGCCTTGTTGGGATTTGTTCCTATTATCCATTTTCTAACCCTATAGGGATTCATCCCCATTGGTCGATCGCGAGCCCTATTGGGGTTCGGTGGTTGCCAAGTCAAACGACTCGACATCACTGTAGCACCAAGGCGTGAAATATGAAAGAGTTACTGCATTTATTCAGACCGTGATCATGACCCGCGACCACCTGGGAGCAGGGAGAGAGAAAGAGCCAGCTTACGCTAGTCCTCCATGGATGTTTAGGGCTTCTAATTCGATAGAAGACCAAAAAAATCCGATTTAAGTAGTGGGTATGTGACAAAGTGGTATCAGAGCATGGTTACAACACTTAGCTTGATTGGGCTCATGAACAAGTTGCACATAAGCTTCGTTCGAAGTACTCCTATGAAGAGCAACCCCCTAACGTAACTCTCTTTTCCAGGATTGAAAACTTGGAAATGAGAACCCGAATATGTATGCATGTGAAAGAATTATAAATTATGTGCAGATTATAAAAATATATATAACTCTTGACTAACAATCAATGTTTGTCTTTTCACCTAAGCGAATGATCAACCACAAGAATTTACAGACGCAGAGAATGGTGACTCACCAAGAGATGGGAGAAGGATCCCACAATAGATATGAAGATTCTGACGAAAGAAGAGCGATAGGAACCCCTCCAGATCTAGCCGAGACTGTGAGGAGTCTCACGGTTGAGTTGCAAAGCTGCAAGGCCGACAATGAAAGGATGATGAAAGAACAAGAAAAACAAACTGAAATTAATGCAGTGTTACTGTAGAGCTTATTCGACCTACAACGACAAATACAACATGAACCTAAAGTGCAGAAACATGGTCATATCAGTGGCCATACTTAGAGGAGCACCTCAAGAAAGGTCCACCCCAAAGGTAAAGGACCCGTGCCAGATGATTCCACTGAGAAGGAAGCTAGTGATTCAGAAGGCTCTTCCAGCAGCAGGACCAGTTCCTATTCTTGAAGAAAACAGAAGAAGCAAAATACTTCCAAGCGTCATAAATTTGAGGAATTCAGAAAGGCCAAACCTCCCTCCTTCGATAGTGAGATAAATAAGGGAGAGGAAGTCGAGGCCTAGCTACTTGGACTGAAGAAATATTTCAGAGTCCATGATTTTTCAAAGAATTTGAAGGCCCGAGTGGCCACTTTCAATCTGAACAGAACGACTTCCATATGGTGGGAAGACCTTAAGAATATGAAAGGGGTCTGCGAGGAGGACCTGTCTTGGAAATGGTTTGAGAATTACTTCCAGAAGAAGTATTTGTTTGAAAGATATTTCGACGAGAAGGCTAAAGAGTTTTATGAACTCAAACTGGGACAACTTACTATAGAGGAATATGTCAACAAATTCCTCGACTTATTGAGATATGTACCCTACATCAAAGTAGAGAAGGTGAAGGTGCAATGCTTCATCAGTGGGATACCCAAGGAATACCGGAACCGAATTGAATTCGATGAGACAAAGACCTTAGAAGACACCATTCGAAAGGAAACATATTGTCATGAACAATATGGACATCGAGTAGAGTCTCGTGGAGACTATAGACAGAAGAGTGGTTCGAAATTTCAGAAAAAGGGGATCAAATCCTCAGGATTTAAGAGCTACAAGAAGAACCCCAGAATGAATTTTCCAACCCAGATTTTACTCCAGCAGAACTTTCCATCATCAGACAGAAATAAAAATTCTGGACCTATACCAGTAAAGACTAATAACCCAAAGAAAGAACCTCTAAAATGTTGGGGTTGCGGAGAAAAGCATCTCCTGAGAGACTGTCCACACCGACAATAGAACAGTTGGAAAGTTTATAACATTCAAAAAGCTACCACAGTCAATGATATGGAAAGGAGTGTGCTGCAGATTTATGCAGCCTTGGATAATAACCAAGCTAACCACCAAGCTTCAGTGGTGGAAATAGAAGGTATGATTTTCAACCATCTAGTGTCTGTTTTAATTGACCCTGGTTCAAAT
>JZKD02S1790272.1:200643-252109 GCA_000966675.3 Picea glauca | reverse complement strand
TGAGTGTGGGGATCCTTTTACCAAAACTTCCCTATTACACAAAACTCATTAGTTAGCATTCAAAATTTACTTATTACTCATTGTTGTCATTTATAACCAGTTATATGTGAAAATATATCAACCACATTTATCAACAACATAGATCATCAATAAGTCATTACCATAAAGAACACAAAGAACATAAGACGTATGTACAAATTTCTTTTTATTAAAGACTACAATCCTTGGGGTTTTTCAATAACAACTAAATAGAGTACAACTCTACAAGAGTACCAGCTCTATAATGCAAGACTCAACTTACACCCTCAACACCAACTGAGATGAGGCAACAATATTCAACAGATATCAATCTGCAACAGGTATGCGACTTGTCAATAGTGCAGCTTGTGTGTGTACGTGCCCTAGCTCACTATAACCCACGTATGTACATGGACAATATATACAACAACCTGCGTATGCCTTCTAAGCTATTAGATTTTATCCTTTCCATCACATACTCATAGCCTCTGCAACTTGCAAGAAGAATTTATTATGTCTTCCACTATCCAAACTGACCACCAGCTAGTCACAACACATCCAAGCTCTCTAATAGCTTACTCATGCTCCACAACCAATCAATATGAATGCTAACTCAATCATGTATAATCAACTAGTATACCATAACAATTATATCACCAATGAATCACAAGAGTACTGCTCATTCCATCAACGAACATAAATCACATCATAGAATCCATACCAAGAATTCCCTAAGAATTCACAACACAACAAGTAATAGTAACCATCAAGACAATAATGTAACCATACCAGAGTCTCAATGACAGATCTGAGCCCATAGAATGCAGATATGGAACCTTTTATAGTCTTTAACAAACAGTCATCAACTCAAACAAAAATCTCCATGATTTTATCTACTGTACACACCATGTCCTCATACAGCCCGCATATGTATGTGCCTCGGCCCATTACAACCCGTGTACACCTCAGAAACTAGGGTTTCTGAAGCTTCGAGACTTTTGCGGTCAAGATCTCTGATATTTCCGAAACTTAGATGCATCCATGAGATCCTCCTCACACTCTCTTTCTCAAAATAGATCTTCAATCATGCTCAAGAGATCCACACCAAATATGCTTTCACAAGAAGCTCTCACAAGAAGCTCTCCATCAATACTCAAAAAAGATAATCTCACAAGAAGCTCTCCATTGATCCACAAAAAGGATGTTTTACAAGAAACCATTGCTATGTTATTTATACTTTCATCCTCTAGGTCACTTAACCCATTTCTAGGTCACTTAACCTATTTTCTTTATTTTAGGGTTAACCACTTTCCATAAATAGAAAGTTTTCCAATACTTTATCATTTAAATATTCCTTCTTGATTTTGTCACTTCTCTTTATTATTTAAATAATCCACCTTGACTTTGTCACTTTATCATTTAAATAATTATTTCTTCTTTTAAGACACTTTGACTTCTTTGACATTATGGGGCTTCAAGCCATCACATGGGGGTCCTTCAACTTCGTAGGGCCATAACTCTCAAACCATGAGGAGTTATGTGATGTTCCACATACCATCGAAAATGACATGAAAAGCACTATCTATCTAGGATAGTTTCACCAACAAAATCACTGATGTTCATCTCATTATTCCACATACAAGAATGGGTTCTCTCAACCATAAATCAACCACAAAGAGTCTTCTTGTGAGGGATTTCACCATAAGGGGACCACTTTGGAGTTCATCCATTTGTACCATGACAAGAAAATAATGAGTCATCTTTACATAAAAAAAACTATGCATCATATATCAAAGAATCCATCTTCATCATGTATCAATCTTTATCTATGCATCATATCAATGATAACTTATTGATCCATCTTCATCGATTGGTTTCCATTTGAAATCTATCATTCTCATCAAGGAAAATACATATATGTTGTTCATCAATCATCAATCAATCAATCTATTGACATGAATCAATCATTTAATCACTTGACATCAATCAATTAAACCATAGGCATCAATGAAAACATGATCCAACAATCTCTCGCTTTGGCATTGATGGAAATACCAACATTGATGTCAACACCAATTATTGATATCAACATGTAGAGAAGGCATGCTCTACATCTATAGTAATCAATCATATCAATGTGACTATATTTCCCCATCATTTATGATGTCAATACCAATCATTGATGTCAACATGTAGAGAATGCATGCTCTACATCTATAGTCATCAAACATATCAATGTGACTATCTCTCCCCATTAAACATCAATCACATCAATGTGATTATCTCTCCCCCTTTGACATCAATGGAAAAGGGTCTTCTATCCTTGGGGTTGTTCCCCCTGCTTGAACTCTCCTTGGGGCTGCTCTCCCTATTTGAATGCCTTTTATCTTCCTCTGAATAATATCTCCCCTTTTGAACAAGGGATATCACTCTGACATAATGTTGAAGATACATCGCCCATAATCCTCCTCTGACCATTGCTCCCCTTGGAAATATGCCTTTGTGCTCTTTATTCAAATATAGAGATATTTTCTAGGTATGCATATGATAAATATATCCTCCTAAAATCATGGGAAGGAGAATGACTCCCCCTATCTTCAACCGGATCATAGATCAACCATTCTCTCTATGACGATCCTTGGACCTGTTTATGCACCAAACTTGTGCCATACCATACATCATGAAACAAAAGATATGTCAACAATAAAACAAAGAATCATGAACAATACATCAACCAAGTACATCATGTACCAAAATGTTCCCACACTACACAACACCCATGTACATCATACAATATGCCAAAAGATATCATCCATGGAATGTATCAACCACATGCCTCTATCAACATGTCAACATGTGCATCTACCAATATGCCTAAACAAGTGTCATATGACTCATGATATGTCTCCATCATGAACCAAGTACCATAACCATGTATCAAACAAGTACCAATTGTTGTGATAATAAAGTAATACCAATCAAGCATATGCCACATATGAGTGTACCAAACATCACAATGCATCAATACCAAAAAATGATGAATCCCATATTTGTATGCCAAATCCTCCATAAAATATGTGTCAATCAAACTTCTAGTAGGTGCCTCTACCAATGTACTAGAAGTGTACCAATCATATATCAAGTCATGACTCCTCAACATGATCATCTCATCAACTCACCAACTACTTGTCCCAATATATATCCCATCCATATGTCAAAAACATGTATCAAGTTTTTCAACAAGTAATATTCCAATCACGATCCATTACATGACCAAGGTGCCATAACTCCACTGTTATGACCAACATTGTTCTTCAACTGAAAATGCATCAATCCATACTCATAGGTTAGTGCCATGCACCTGATATTTTATTTTACATAGTCCAAAAGGTGAACATTTAAGCCTACAACAAATAGTGTCAGAACCTACAACAAACTATGCCAACGCCTGCATCATAGAGTTATATCATTGCATCAAGCTGCAACCCATGTGCATTGCATTTTTCCCAAGGATTTTCCACATATATGTGGCCTGCTTCACAACAGAGTGTGTATGTACATGACCTATTCAAGTTCAGCCCATGTATGTAGACGAGTGATACCAATGTCACCCGCGTATGCTTCTGTGGATAACACACTTGAACTCCCCTTCAATTTTTCATTATGATCTAGCTGCTCTGTCTTCTTCGCCCACTTTTGTAGATGTCCCTTCTCCTCAAAACTTGAGCTCTGAGCATCCATATTTTCAAATATGTCTCCCTTTATTACTTCATTCCTTATTCTAGCCATGCTTTTTGAAGTCCTCATCATGGACTTTCTTCTTGTGTTCCAACGTTCCTGGGATTTGTGGCCAAATCCACTATAGCTATAGCATCTAATGGTGTTACAGTGAAAAACAATGTGTCCTACTTGATCACAACTCCAACACCTCATGGTGTTATAAAATATTCTATTATATCTCCTTTCATAAGGTATACATTCAAAATATTTTTCATCATATCCATTACATGAATAACAATGCCCATGAAAACTACTTTCATACCTTTGCTTTGGTGTCCCAATAATAGCTTCTTGATATCTTCCTTGCTTTGTTCTTTTGAAATTTTCTTTTCCTTGTGTAGATGTTTGCTTTTCAACATTGTATTCCTTCTTTGATGGACTTACCTCATGCTTCTTTGAGGTGCTTATTTCAACATGTGTAGCTTCCTTTTTGTATCCAAGACCTGATTTATGATATGGCGATCTTTGACTTTCCAAGATTTGTGAGATATTCAAGAATTTGTTTGACTTCTCTACCTTCTTTCTAAGGTCAACAACTTTAGCTTCTAAATTATGACATGTCTCTTCCTTTTTATTTATTTGATCCTTCAATAGTTCCTCTACCCTTTTTGATTCTTCAATTTGGATCTTGAGATAGAAAATAGTTTCAAAACTTTTTCTAATCTCATCATCTACATTCATATCTTCTTTTTCATTATTTATTCTTGTGATCTCTTCTTCCTTTTCTTATAATTGAGTCCTATTTCTCTCTTCTTGTTCTTTGAGCATTCCCTTTAACTTCAAGATGTGCATTTCAATCCTCCTAAAAAACTTCTTAGTGTTATCCTAAAGATAGTTATAGTGTGTATAATAATGATCACTGTTATATCTATATAAACCCTCTTCAACTTGTTTTTGAAGTTATAGTAGTTTTTCTTCTATTATTTCCATGGGATAACTACCATAAAACTTTACACAAACTGTTTCTAGATCTTCTTCTTCACTTGATAAAAATTCAACATCATCACATTTTGAATCATTGCAATCAAGAGTCTTTGGAGATTATTTACCTTCATTTGAAATAATTTTGAGATCTTCTTTTGTGCTATCTTCACTTGAAATGTTTTCAAGATCACATTTTGAAATAATACAATCAAGGGTTTTTAACGATTCTTTACCTTTGATAATCTTGATGGAGTGGTCTTCAATATCTTTCTTCAACTTCTTGCTTTGTTATGTCTCCTCTACATTTATCCATAGATCCATGGCATAAATGCATTTCCCCATGCTCTCTTTGATAGGGCTTGAGATTCCACTAAGAATGGTATTGAGAGCCAATGCATCATTCTTCTTTCCTTCCCTTTGAGATGCAAACTTTGAATTGTTCTTCAAAGGAGTTGATCCACCAATGGATGCCTTCCAAATCGTTGCTCCCATTGTCTTCAAATGTAATCTCATCTATATTCTCCAAGTATAATAGTTTTCCTCATCAAGGATTGGAGCTTCATCATCCATTTGTGTGTCTATGGATCTCCTTGAAGCTTGTTAAGGCTTGTAGTGAAGGCCTTCTTTGATACCAATTGTTGGACACACTTGACACACTTAGAGGGGGGGGTGAATGAGTGTGGGGATATTTTTACCAAAAATTACCTCTTACACAAAACTCATTAGTTAGCATTCAACATTTACTTATTACTCATTGTTTTCATTTATAAATAGTTATATGTGAACATATATCAACAGCATAGATCATCAATAATTCATCACCACAAGGAAAACAAAGAACACAAGATGTATGCACAATTTTATTTTTATTATAGACTACAATCCTCGGGGTTTTTCAACAACAAATGAATAGAGTACAACTCTACAAGAGAGCCAACCCTATAATGAAAGACTCATCTTAAACCCTCAACACCAACTTATATGAGGCAACAATCCTCAACATATATCAATATGTAATAGGTACACAAAATGTCAATAGTTCAACCTGCGTGTGTACGTGCCCTAGCTCACTAGAAACCGCTTATGTACACAACCAATATATACAACAACCTGTGTATGCCTTTTGAGCTATTAGGGTTTATCCTTTTCATCACATACTCAGATCCTATGCAACCTGCAAGAAAAAGTTATTATGTCTTCCACTATTCAAACTGACCACCAGTCAGTCACAACACATCCAAGCTCTCCAATAGCTTACTCATGCTCCACAACCAATCAATATGAATGCTAACTCAATCATGTATAATCAACTAGTATACCATAGAAATCATATCACCACTTAATCACAAGAGTACTTCTCACTCCATCAACCAACATAAATCACATCATAGCAGACATACCAAGAATCCCTAAGCATTCAAAACACAACAAGAAATAGTAACCATCAATATAATAATGTAACCATACCAGAGTCTCAGTGATAGATCTGAGCCCATATAATGCAGATATGGAACCTGCTAGAGTCTTCAACAACCAGTCATCAACTCAAACAAAAATCTCTATGATTGTATCTACTATATGTGCCCTGTCCTCATACAACCCATGTATGTATGGGTCCTAGCCCATTACAGCCCAGATACACCTCAAAAACTAGAGTTTATGAAGCTCCAAGACTTTTTTTCATCAAGATCTTCGATATTGTTGAAACTTTGATGTGTCCATGAGATCCTCCTCACGCTCTCTTTCTCAGAATAGATCATCAATCATGCTGAAGAGATCAACACCAAAGATGCTCTCACAAGAATCTCTTCATCAATACTCTAAAATATAATCTCACAAGAAGCTCTCCATTGATCCACAAAAAGGATGTTTTACAAGAGACCATTGCTATCTTATTTATACTTTCATCCTCTAGGTCACTTAACCCATTTCTAGGTCACTTAACCTATTTTCTAGGTCACTTAACCTATTTTCTTTATTTTAGGGTTAACCACTTTCCATAAATATAAATTTCTCCAATACTTTATCATTTAAATATTCCTTCTTGATTTTGTCACTTATCTTTATTATTTAAATAATCCACCTTGACTTTGTCACTTTACTTTATCATTTAAATAATGATTTCTTCTTTTAAGTCACTTTGAATTCTTTCACCTTATGGGGCTTCAAACCATCACATGGGGGTCCTTCAACTTCGTAGGGCCATAACTCTCAAACCATGAGGAGTTATGTGACATTCCACATACCACCGGAAATGGCATGACAATAAATATCCATCTAGGATAGTTTCACCAACAAAATCATTGATCTTCATCTCATTATTCCACATACAAGTTTGGTTTTTCTCAACCATAACTCAACCACAAATCATCTTCCCATGAGGGATTTCACCATAAGGGGACCACTTTGGATTTCATCCATTTGTACCATGACAAGAAAATAATGAGTCATATTTACATCAAACAAACTATGCATCATATATCAAAGAATCCATCTTCATCATGTATAAATCTTCATCTATGCATCATATCAATGATAACTTATTGATCCATCTTCATCGATTGGTTTCCACTTGACATCTATCATTATCATCAAGGACAATACATATACATTGTTCATAAATCATCAATCAATCAAGCCTATCAATCAATCTATTGACATCAATCAATAATTTAATCACTTGACATCAATCAATCAAACCATTGGCATCAATGACAACATGATCCAACATTGGGTATCATAAAATCGATTTAATAACAACTATGCAAGGATGAATTTATTCATGTAATTATACTACATAATAACAAAAGGGAATTCAGGATAAAAATACCCTTAGCTAGAAGTACTTGGTAAAGTAGTATTATTGTATAATTTAAGTGCATTATGGAAGTCATATACCGTTTGGTATGGTAAATTCCAAAGGGATTGAATTAGTTATAAACTATGTTAGCTTTTGAATGCATACATATGACATATTAGAATATCAATATTTTATTGGTTATAAGTTAGTAATCAAAGTAAGTAAACATACATGACCTGTTATAGGAATAAATGATAGTAAATCCTTTCATGTGTAAAACCAAGATAGGGTTAGATATGGAAAGAACATAGTGTTTCACATGTGTCTAATGAAATTCCTACTATACTTATGGTTTGAACTACAACCTGTATTCCAACACTAAGGAGAACCATAGAATTACATTATTGGTGTATTTTTTGGGTCAAAAAGTAAGACATCCAAACAATTGAGAAAAGAATAGGAAGTGTAAGGATGAGGTGTTGAATCATTGGACAAACTTTCCAACTCACTATGTTGGAATACATGACTTGTATAAAAGGGTATTTTAAAGATAGTTCCAGGATGCATTTAATAGTATGTATGAGTAAATCATGAAAGTGTCAAATTGGTAAAATTTTCACACATACATGATAAGATAGAGTTTTGTATGCTTGAATGCAATTGTTGAATACAACTTGGAAATGCATGTATATATTATATTATATGGAAATTTCTATGAGAACAACTATAATGATGTGGCTATTGTTAACCCATGAAGATGATAACGTTTCAGGGGTTGTTGGATATTGCAATGAAAGAGTTGCAACTTAAGGTAATCCCATAAGGATGGATGACATGAAAGTTTTGTCAGGTAAATGAGTATCAAGAAAGGATTTATTGATTATATATATATATATATATATAGCTTATAGTTGTGATCGAATTGTTAGGTGTAGGAAATTCTAAAATTACTTGAGAATTATTTTAAATAATGCAATAAAAGTATGTTGTGCCCGGTATATAGACCATTTCTTTAGTTGAATGTAAGATGAAGTGTTGTAGAAATATAGTACCGAAATATGGCACTATTGGAAGTCATAATGAAGATTGATGCATGTTGCTGCAAAACTCAAGAAAATATTATATGGAATCTGACATTTTGGGAAAAAGTTGAAAGTCTTTATGAAATAAATTTGAAATTCTAAATGAAATTTTTATAATGTTGTCTCATGATGAATGTTTTTATGTTCTATTGGATGATATGTTATTATTCCAAATGGAATACTTGAGAAGAGAAGATACTATTGGGACACTAGATCCCTATAATTGTAGATCCTTGGTGGGGGTTTGTTAATGAGATGGCTCTCTCCTTGTGTGTGAAATCTTGGGCAAGATGGATCATTAAGGATAGTGTATTAGTGAAGGGATTCCTAAGCACGGAAGGGAGAGTGCAACAAGGAAGAGGCAAAATATGAATGTTCTAGTAAAATGAATTATTATTGAGGTAACTCTATGGAAAAGAAGAAAAAGAAGACTTCCAACTGAAATATGAAGACAAGACTAGAAACACAACAAGCTTTAGTAGAAAAGGCATGGATATTTTTGAAGAATTTAGAAATGTACTTTGTATATAATGCACTGAGGACAGTGCATAAATAAGGTGGATGGGAATGTAGTATCCCTAGGTTGATCCCCAGTTGCTAAAAGGGCTCGTAGGAATATCTCTTGTATTGTGTAATCAAAATTAGATATTAAAAAAACCACACCACTATTGTATACCAACTATAAAAAATATTAAGGGCGATAAACTCCACTAGATGGGAACAAGGGGGCTAAGGGTCTAGAAGAGAGCTAATCCATAGAAGCTTAAGACAAGGGAAATATTATTAAATATTTACTAAAGTCACTTTGTGGGATATGAAAATTTATCCTAAGTCCCAAAAGGGAGGAAACGAATATCCAATTCATTCAAAAGGAAGTTGAGAAGTGACAAGTGGCACTTCATCAACATGCAAATAAAATAGAAAACCTTAGTGCATTTTTGAGAGGCTATCTACCAATATCATGGGGAGGGAGAGGATAACTCTCTAATGACACCATTCATACTCTACAACCATCTACCAATCATACCCTATTTCTATCCATCACCATACTAGAGATATAGGAGCTTCCTATAATGAGTGTTTCTTGCAGGTTGAACTGAAGAGGTGGGTTGTCAATCCCCTAGGTAGTTGAATACGTGGGTTTTCATGCTCATTGGTAGTTGAAGAAGTGGGGTTTCAAGCCCGTGAGACTTCTCTCCAGGTGGGAGAAGTGTTTTCAAAGAGGTGGGTTGTTAGGCTCGTAAGCATTCTCTCAAGGTTAGAGAATTGCTGGGAAATGATTTCCCAAACTTCCAATTGCAGCTATAACAATCAAAGACTCCCTATCTGACATGTTTCTAAATCCATGGAAGGGAAGTGGGGAAATTGAGGTATTGTTGAGTAGAGAGGGGGCACACTTCCTAGGATGGGAGAGGCATGTGGGGAATGATGAAATGTAGTTGGATGGAGTTGGAACTTGAATCTTAGAATTACTGTTGTTTGGAAGACTTATCTTGGGATAGGAATCCATTTTCCCAAGTGGATTTTATGCCTATCTTGGGGTGATCTGCTAGTGAGTTATAAGCGACAGAGTCTAAGGATGGGAGGAAAGTCAAAAGTATGCAAGTATTTAGTGGCTATTTATATCAGATAAGTTCCCACCATGTGTTTTCTTAATTACTAAAAGCATATTTATGTGATCTTGTGTTGGATGCTTACTGTGAAAATATTCATGTTCTTCTATTATGGGTATTTGTTGTGTTAATTGTATTCAAAATACCTTTTGTTAAAATTTTACATAATTTTTTATTTGTGATTTTTGTCATGGGTTTTTACTATTGTAATTATCCTTGAATATTTGTTGCTAAACATTTTAGAAATGGTAAGCATATGTTACAGATAGTATTAATTGTTGTTGTAACTATACTTGTGTATATTGTTGCTATAATTTCTTGGAACTGTACATTCTATGTATATATAATGTCTATGTAAATATTTATGTGCGTCTACCATGGGTATTGGGTGTGGTAATTATGATTAGGTTTATATTGATGGTATTCTATATAGTTTTGTTCATATGTAGAGTTATTCATCTAATTCATTGGTTACACAATTATAAATATGGGCTAGCTTAGCCAACACAGGATGTAAATTCCCTTTTCTGGGTATGGATAGTTCAAAGGATGTGAATATTTACTTAACGATGATGAGGGAATTCCTTATCCAGTAGAGAAGGATTGAAAATAATCTTGAAGGATAGGAAAGAATTGGAATTTACTTAAGGTAGATCTGAATTTGGTTAAGTTTTGAAGCAGACTATTGAAACTAGGAAATCTCATGTCTTTATCCAGAAAGAATCGCAACCATCAATTTTATCACAATGAAATAATCATGGTCATTGGTCGAGGTTACTCACATATGATATCTTGAAAATCATATAGATTGTTAACAACCATTGAATCCATCAGAGAATGTATCTAAATGATCTCAACCATTGATTGCATAGGGATCCATCAGAGTAGTCCATGGTTACTCCAAACTAAACGGAGTCATTGATCCATCATAGAACAATTCAGAGTGATCGTGACTGTCCATCATAGTGGGTCCTTCAGAAAATTTTGGCCCATTGGAATGAAAATACACTGATGAGAAGAATCCATGGAGAAATCTAGAATGAAAATACTATTGGATCATGTTGTCATTGATGCCAATGGTTTGATTATTTGGGAGATTATTGGATCATGTGTCATTGATGCAAATAGTTTGATTGATTGATGTCATTGAATAATGTTAAGTAATTGATTGATTGATGATTGATGAATAACGTATATGCATAGTCCTTGATGAGAATGATATATGTCAAAGTGGAAACCAATTGATAAAGATGGAACATTGATATGATGCATAGATGAATATGGATCAATGAGTCGTCATTGATACATGATGATGCATAGTTTGTTTGATGAAAAGATGACTCATTATTATCTTCTCATGATTGATAAGGTGCACAAATGGATGAACTCCAAAGTGTTCCCATTATGGTGAAATCCCTCATGGGAAGATGCTTTGCAGATTTAGTTATCCTAGAAGAATAGTTGGAGGACCCATGATTGTATGTGAAATAATGAGATGAATATCAATGAAGTTGTTGGTGAAAATATCCTAGATGGATAGTTCTTGTCATGCCATTTCCTATGGTATGTGGAATGTCACATAACTCTTCACGGTTTGAGAGTTATGGCTTTACGAAGTTGGAGGACTCCCATATGTTGGCTTGAAGCCCAGAAGGTCAAAGAAGTAAAAGCGACCTAAAAGAAGAAATCATTATTTAAATGATAAAGTAAAAGTGACAAATTCAAGGTGAAGTATTTAAATAATAAAGAGAAGTGACAAAATCAAGGAGTATTTAAATGATAAAGTATTGGAGAAATTTCTATTTATGGAAAGTGGTTAACCCTAAAATAAGGAAAATGGGTTAAGTAACCTAGAAATGGGTTAAGTGACCTAGAGGATGAAAGTATAAATAAGATAGCTATGGACTCTTGCTATTATAATTTTTATGGATCAATGGAGAGATTCGTGTGAGAATATTTTTTGGAGTATTGATGGAGAGATTCTTATTGGTGTGGATCTCTTATGCATGATTGAATATCTATTCTGAGGAAGAGAGCGAGAGGAGGATCTCATAGATGCATAAAATTTTCGGCAATGTCAGAGATCTTGATAGAAAAAATCTCGGAACTTCAGAAACCCTAGTTTCTGAGGTATACGTGGATTGTCTGTGTATAGGGTGCATATGCATTAAATTTATACGTGGAATGATTGTGTACATGGAGCGTATAGTGGATAAAATCATGGATATTTGTGTTTGATCTTATTCCAAACTCTTGGATGACGAGGCAAGTTCCAGATCTTCATTCTATGGGCTTAGATCTATCACTGAGACACTGGTATGGTTACATTATTGTCTTGATGGAAACTATTGTTTGATGTGTTGTGAATGCTTAGGGAATTCTTGGTATGGATTCTATGATATGGTTCAGTTTGGATGATTTGGTTGATGGAGTGATCAATACTCTTTTGATTCAGTGGTGACATGATTGCTATGGTATACTAGTTGTTTATACATTATTGAGATAGCATTCATATTGATTTGTTGTGGAGAATGAGTAAGCTATTGGAGAGCTTGGATGTGTTGTGACTGGCTGGTGGTTAGACTGGATAGTCAGAGACAGATAGTCACATTAATGTTTTTGATGCATGAACAGGTCCAAGGATCGTGATATGGTAGTATATTGTTCATCTTGCAGACAAGATAAGGGGAGACATACCATTAGGGGGAGTCATTCTTCTTCCCATGATTCTAGGAGGAGATATTTATCAGATGCATACCTAGAAAAGAGAACTATATTTGATGAAAGACCAAAGAGGCATAATTCTAGGAGGAGCGATGGTCATAGGGGGAGTATGTTTGATGTATTTTTAGCAGTACATTAGAATGATATCCCTTGTTAAAAAAGGGAGATATTATTCAAAGGAATATCAAAGGCACTCAGACAGGGGGAGCAACCCCAAGAGGAGAATGGCCCTTTGTCATTGATGTGAAAGGGGGAGAGATAATCACATTGATGTGATTGATGTCGATTGAGGTCGAAAGATAGTCACATTGACTATTGATATAGAGCATGCCTTATCTACATGTTGACATCAATAATTGGTAATTGGTGTTGACAAAAATGTTGGTATTGCCATCAATTCCAAAGGGGGAGATTGTTGGATAATGTTGTAATTGATGCCAATGGTTTGATTATTTGGGATATTGTTGGATCATGTGTCATTGATGCAAATGGTTTGATTGATTGATGTCATGTATTGATGTCAATTAATTGATTGATTAATGATTTATGAACAATGTATATGCATATTCCTTGATGAGAATGATATGTGTCAAAGGGAAACCAATTGATAAAGATGGATCATTGATATGATGCATAAATGATGATGGATCAATGAGTTGTCATTGATACATGATTATGCATAGTTTGTTTGATGAAGAGATGACTCATTATTGTCTTATCATGATTGATAAGGTGCACAAATTGATGAACTCCAAAGTGGTCCCCTTATGGTGAAATCCCTCACGGGAAGACGCTTTGTGGATTGAGTTATCCTAGAAGAATGGTTGGAGGACCCATGCTTGTATGTGAAATAATGAGATGAATATCAATGACGTTGTTGGTGAAACTATGCTAGATGGATAGTGTTTGTCATGCCATTTCTGGTGGTATGTGGAATGTCACATAACTCCTAACGGTTTGAGAGTTATGGCTTTACGAAGTTGGAGGAACCCCATATTTTGGCTTGAAGCCCACAAGGTCAAAGAAGTCAAAGTGACCTAAAAGAAGAAATAATTATTTAAATGATAAAGTAAAAGTGATAAAGTCAAGGTCAATTATTTAAATAATAAAGAGAAGTGACAAACTCAAGAAGGAATATTTAAATGATAAATTATTGGAGAACTTTCTATTTATGGAAAGTGGTTAACCCTAAAATAAGGAAAATGGGTTAAGTAACCTAGAAATGGGTTAAGTGACCTAGAGGATGAAAGTATAAATAAGATATCTATGGTCTCTTGCTATTATCCTTTTTGTGGATCAATGGAGAGATTCTTGTGAGAATATCTTTTGGAGTATTGATGAAGAGCTTCTTATTGGTGTGGATCTCTTGAGCATGATTGAAGATCAATTATAAGGAAGAGAGCGAGAGGAGGATCTCATAGATGAATCAAAGTTTCAGTAATGTCGGAGATCTTGATGAAAAAATTCTCAAAACTTTAGAAACCCTAGTTTCTGAGGTATACGCCGGTTGTCTGTGTATAGGGTGCGTATGCATTAAAGGTATATGCGGGATGATTGTGTACATGGAGCGTATAGTGGATAAAATCATGGAGATTTGTGTTTGAGCTGGTGCCAAGCTCTTGGATGATGAGGTAGATTCCAGATCTGCATTCTATGGGCTCAGATCTATCACTGAGACATTGGTATGGTTACATTATTGTCTTGATGGATACTATTGTTTGATGTGTTGGGAATGCTTAGGGAATTCTTCGTATGGATTATATGATATGGTTCAGTTTGGATGATTTGGTTGATGGAGTGATCGGTACTCTTGTGATTCATTGGTGACATGATTGCTATGGTATACTAGTTGTTTATATATGATTGAGATAGCATTCATATTGATTTGTTGTGGAGCATGAACTAGCTATTGGAGATATTGTATGTGTTGTGACTGGCTGGTGGTCAGATTGGATAGTCATAGATAAAAGAGAATGGCATATTGATTGCATAGAATCTGAGTTGATATTGAAGGAAAAACCCTAACACCTCAGAAGGTATACACAAGTTTTTGTATACACTGACCACGTGAATATGCGGGCTATAGTGAGCCAGGGTGCGTACACATGCTGGTTGCACTACTGACAGGTCGCATACCTATCTACATATTGATATTTGTTGAGGATTATTGCCTCATCTTAGTTGGTGCTGAGGGTGTAAGTTGAATCTTGCATTATAGAGTTTATTCTCTTGTAGATTTGTACTCTATTCAGTTGTTGCTGGAAAACCCCTAGGTTTTTGTCCATAATAAAAAGAAAAATTGTACATACATCTTGCGTTCTTTATGTTCCTTATGATGATGAATTTTTGATGATATATTTTTTATATATGTTGTTGATATGTGTTCACATCTAACTGGTTATAAATTATTGCAATGAGTAATGAGTAAAAGTTGAATGCTAACTAATGAGTTTTATGTAAAAGGGAAGTTTTTTGAAAAAGATCCCCACACTCATTCACCCCCACTCTAAGTGTGGTAGGTGTGTCCAACAAATACATTGATGAGAAGACTCCATGGAGAAATCATAATCATCGATTGGATTCCCACTAAGATGTAATCTCGATCATGGATTGATGTGGTAATTATTGGACATGATTGGGAGGAAGGTTGACATCAGGTTGATGTATGTTGATAGAAATATCCTACATGTATGAGGACACGTGGTGACATGTAAATGGTCAAGATAATAGGAGGTGGGCCCCTATCAAGTTCAAGCCTTGGAAAGGTTATTTTATCATGGACATGTATAAGGGTTGGCATCATAGGATCTTGACCATTTGTCAGTGCACAGAGCCATCAGATAATTTTTGGGTAAGGATGTTGGAGAACTCCGATGGGAAGACTCCGAGGAGAAATCCTGACCATGAATTGGAGCCAAGTTGATATATAATATTGACATTTGATATTGATGGGTCTCATTTGGATGAGGCCAAGAGGAAGGTGACATCACACTGAAAAGGATGGCGTGACCCACCCATTGTGTAGAGGACATGTGTTAACACTTGGAATGATGTGTCAGTGATCATCCATGATGTTTACGCCATGTTAGTCCATGTGTAGGGTCCACATATCAAGTGGATATTATGCCATGCGGAAATGTGTTATGGCACTTTGAGGGGGTGAAAAGTGATGTGGACTGAGTGTCACATGTTAATCCAGGTGGCGGAGTTGGGAAGGGCGATGTTTCCTATTTTAGTCACAACCGTTAGATCTATGGGTAGTATATTTGGACCCTTGATCGATCAAAGAACCTAGGTGCAATATAAACTGTTGATCTCATCAAAGATGATGATAACCTTCAATATCATCGAAGATGTGATGAGGAGATATATACCATTGGTCTAGACATGTCTTTGTTAGGTCTTGAGATTGGACTTGTTATGAATTGAAAAGGAATGTCAACGATGATGATGGGAGGAGAGATTGGGACTGTTGTTCAGCGCAAGGTGAAGACTCATTCTAAATTGTTTATATTTCATATTTCTCTTCATTAGTTTTAGCAGTGATAAGGGACGAGTGATAACCCTTGCATATGTTAGCATCACCGATGGGTGTTCTATATGCACTAAAAACACACTAAAAACCCTCAATTAAATTGTCAAACCGGGGTAAGTAAACTAAGAGTTGTAGCAATATATATGCCAAGGTAGAAGGGCTGGAGGTAGTATAGTCAAAATAAGGAAGTGGCTATCTAAGGGCTAATCTATTCAAGAAAAAACTATTAATGAGAAAATCCTACTAAGAAACTTAAACTATGTACCCTAAGTAACTTTTGAGCAAGGGTCTATGGATAGTCCTAAGAAGTAAAATGAAAACCCTACTTAAAGAAAACTAACTTAATCATGACAATAATAAAATGAAAATTGTCTACCTAATAAGCAATAACAACAACAAACTACTTTAACTAACCTACTCAAATTCAATAAGAAACTATCCTATGAAAGCAAGTAAATAGACAAGCAAGCAACTACTCTATTAAAGAAAGTAAACAAGAAAGAAAACAACTAACTAACCTATGGTAACTTATACATAAAGTAAACTAATTAAGATTACTCAATAGGAAACTAATTAAGCTAAGAAACAAGTGAACCCTATTCTTAAAGTAAACTTCACAACTACTTCTAATTTATGAAAGGAAATATACTGAATTGAAAGCATTATGATAATAAAAGTAATTAACAACTAATCTTTAACCTATGATAAGAAAAATATCCCTTAATATACCAAAGAAAAAATACTATCTATCCTACAAAAGAAAGGAAACTATCTTCTAATCTATGAAAGCAAGGACACTATCTTCTAATCTATGAAAGTAAGAAAATTCAAATGTAGTGTTGACGGTTATGTCTCTGATGTCTTATAATATCACAATGGGACTTAACAATTAATGATAATTCAAGAGGGATAAAATCGATATTGAATTCGATAGAAAAGTGAAAAGTGTGAATTAGGCAATCCAATGGGAACTTAGCCATTATAGAAACAACATCAATTATCCTGCATATCCACGTGATTATTCAATCATGTATTAATCATCAATAGTATAAAGACACTATTCTAGTAAATTCAATTGCATTCTATACTAATTAAGCAAACTCATACTACAATAAACTCAATAATCAACTTTGAATTGAAATTGTAACTTAGATCTAATAAATAAATTGCATAAAGTAAACTAAACTAGTCCTATTTTAACAATTCAAATTGCAAAAGAGGAAATGCTCATAAAACATAAATTAAATATTGTTTCAACATATGACAAGAAATTAAATTAGAAAACTAAATGATAATTTAAATAAGAAAATCTAAATAACAACTAGATAGACAAAATGGAATTGAAAACTAAAGACTAATAACTATCCATCCACCGAAACCCTGTCAAAGAAATCATGAATTAAAAACTTTGCTTTAAACTCTATTCTTAAACTCTATTTCAGCATAAAAGAAAATCTAATTTATCATCTAGTTATACACAGGGTTAGTATATAAGATTGCAAGTTGCTTCCTACTAATTAAAAAGTCATTTCATATTAACACTAGCCTTCATAATAACCTGCAAAAGAAACTAAAACTATTAAATCATAAAGAACAATTTATACAGTAAAGAAGCATCATGAAAACTCATGTACAAGAAATGAATAAAAATGACAACTACACTATTCAATTCACAAGAAAACTAATTGGATATTCACCCAGACTATTGGTGGGACCCCCAGCAAGTCATGGCTACTCTTCAAAGGTGAACCACGAGTTCAACAACATGAATTCAACATTAAAAATCCAAAGCGCAGTCTTTACACAGTTTTAGCAAAATGAAAATAGAAAAATAGAGTTGAATTGTCTTTGTCTCTCTAACACTTTACTTAACAATTGTCTGACCACTAAGGTGGCATTTATAAGTTTTAAAACCCTAGAGGTCGACCAATGGAAGGGTCAACCCTCTCTAAAAAAATCAAATCACATTTAAGATTCCCTAAATGCCAGTGGCTTCTAGAAATAAGGCGAGCCAATAATCGCCCAAGATAACAACCCAAATCGAGTTGTCAAAAGTTCAGTAGTTGAAGGCCACGAGCACAAGAAAAAACCTTGTCTCTGATTCACCCATCGGTTTCCACCGACATGCTAACTACCAAATCGCCCATGGTTTTTGTGCAGGACAGAGTGTTGGATGGAGTTCTGTATGGAGTACCAAACTGAGTGCCAGATGGAATACCAGATGGAGTGCTAGATGAAAACACAAGCTGTGATTTTTCCCTGTGACACACAAAACATGAATTGGTTAGAATAAAAAAAACATGTTGATTTAAAATCAAAATCATCACAAAACATGAATCATGCATATCTGGTGTGAATCATAGCGACTTGACACAAAAGCTCTTCAAAAAATCTTCAAAATACAAAAAATCATATAGATATTCGGCCAAAAAGGATCCAATTAATGTCATTAAATCATTCAAATCACGGCCCCAATATTACCCCCACACCTAAGATTTTGCAGGTCCCACTGCAAAAAAAAAGAAATTTCCCCTCATGACTAAGCTTGTTGAGGAGGATCAGCTTTAGAAGCTTCTCCTTCTTGTTGTGAAGATTTGGTCTCGCACCTCTTGTGTTTCTTCAATTGTTCCCTAAGGTTGTGGTTGGATTTGGTCATCTCGTCAATCAATATTTGAAGGGAATTCATCTTTGCTTGGAGGAATTCATTATTATGGTGAAGATGTGTGTCCATAGTATTCCTGTCTTCCAACTTTTGCAGAAACTAAAAATTATTCTCTTGTAGATTCTCAATGGTTGGAGAAGGATCAATTATCTCAGATGAAGGCTTAGATCCTTTGAAATATGTAGAGTGACTGTCATTATTAGGATCTGGGGTAGGCATCGGTGAGGTAGGAGTAATAGGGGGTTGATGAGGAGAAGTAGGTTTGTATTTTGTCTTTCTTTGCAGATTCAATTCATCTATGGTCACTCCCCTAAGTCTTTTGTGAGGACTCTTGAGATCGGAGGACACTTGGATAGGATCCGAAGTAGTCAGGGGTTTTTCATAAGGTTTTCCTCTTGTGCTCCGGGTACTCTTTTGAAAGGGTCCTCTATTGAATCGATTATCTCCTCTCCTATTGGTGGGAACTGTAGGAAATTCTTGTTGAATTAATTCTTGGGTATTTTTGGGTGTAGGATCAAGATATATTGAAGGTATCAAGGGGTTAACAATGGTCTTCTTGGTCTTTTTTGCCTGATGAGGTTGTAGGGGTTTCAACAAGCTTCTTGAATTTTTGTTTTGGTAAATAAATGGATTGTGTAGGAGGGTTTGGAATCCTTGGAGATTGGGGTTTGGATGGAGAAATAGTCCTTAGATCCAATGTCGTTTTTCTAATATTGGTTTTCAAGTGAGGGTTTTCAAATTGATAAATGAATGCATCCCAAGTTTGCCCGTATTTTTTCAATTTGGATAAAACAAGGAGTTTGATCAAGCCATGGTGAAATAGGTTGTTGTGGGGGTTGGTTACATTATTCCTCACTTGAGAGGACATCTTATCCAAGCTCTCTAAAATGTATGAGGGAAAATTCAATGGTTTATTGAACTGGAAGTGAGCTAACAATCTAAAATGACAAGATTTAAAGGTGGAATATCTACATTCACATGTGATCAGCCTAGTGATGACTATGAGAGGGTTGATCAAATCCTCTTTTATCCACTCTTTCGAGTATCCTTTATCTCCTCTTTTATCCACTCCTTGGAGTATCCTTTAGCTCCAGAGATGTTCTGGAATTCTGGTTTAAAAACTCTGTCATATCTTGAGCGCAAGAGCTGGTGGTTTTTAAACCATCTATCTCCCACTCTTGGAAGCTTCATGGTTGCATCTATGGATTTATATGAGACCCCAAAGGTGAGAGACCCCATGCATGTTGTCTTCCCATCAAAATTGAGGGAAAATTGCATTGAGATGTCATCATCGTGGCCATGCAAGTGGGATAGAAATGGCTCCCAGCCTGCGCGAAAAAACACCTCCCTGCACTGTGCAAACTTAGGGATGGCGAAGAGGTCTACGTAGGAATACAATTCATACTGTTTGGGCATCATTATGGTATGAATAAATGAAAAGAGGTGAAATTCACCAAGAGGGTACAATCTGACCAAGGAATGGCACGATTTGAATAGAGGTCAAACACAATTTGAACAGAGAAACAAATAAACATAGGTTGAGAATGTTTTAAAACAGGGGCAAACGTAAATGGCAGAGGTGAATTAGAATAATAGGATAACCCAATCCTTTTTTTGAATGCGCCTAGGGTGGAAGTGGTTGCACACATGCGCGCACGAGTTGCCATGTGTGAGAAAATTCGAATTTGAAGGCTTGTTTTTGGGGAAATAGTAATGATGCAAAGTTAGATCAATGTCCAATTCTTTTGAGTTGGACATTTGATCATGAAAATGTCTAAGGTTTGCATCCTCAATATTGATTTCCCTAAACCAATTCAATTAAATGTCATTGATTCCCAGTTACCTAAAATTGTGGAAAGTTACTGGTGCATATTGTCATATGGCACTTCGTTCGACACCTCATACGACACTTCATATGACACCTCATACGACACTTCATACGACACTCCATATGGTACCTCTGTGCTAAATGCATTTTTACCTCCTGTAATGGATAGCCTGCAATCTTGTAATGGTTTTGACAGTCACATTGATTAAGAGTAGAGGAAGAGTTTTCCATTGTTATTGATTTTTCCACAATGCTTACTCAATCCACTCACATAAGACATGTAATTTCAATCCTATAATGAACATCTTGTAACAAAAATAAGCCAATAAAGTGGTATGTTAAGGATATGTACAACAGTTTATATCACACAGGGGATTTATCATTTCAAAATTACAATGACTGCTGATGTAATAACTTGTATCATGAAAACAATACATAAATTTTTACAAATATATACTTCTCTAGAAAGTGATCATTTGTCAACTCATGAACCCCTCCCCCACACCTAAGTATCGTGACACCTCACAATCAAAAATATAGGAAACCAGTCAGTTCTCCCAATAGCTGAAGATTTACAGCTTGTTAAGTGTAGAGATAAATTTCACAGATTGGTCTGACGAAACGGTTAAAAGTTGGCCCCGCCTAATAGGATAAGAGATCCTTTATATAGATAAGAAGAGGTAGGCAAGAGAGTTTCAAGATATTCTCAGAGTTAGTTCCCAATGGTAAGTTTATGGAGTTCATTAACCTTAGCTTAACCATAAATAATTCATGTCATCTTTGTCTACAAGTAATGTCGTACATCAGGACAAGTTTAAATTTATTATTTATTTTTTGTTAGATTACCATCCTCGCTAGGTAGAATGCCCCACTGCCAAGAATCATGTTCAATACTCCGACGGGTTTACCTAGCCATACCACAGGCCGATACCCGCTATTGTAAAACCTGTTCAGTATCTCGACGGGTTAGCCTCTTACACCCTCAGAGACTGGCTCTCCATCTTTTAATATTTTAGTATAAGATTTCTTTATGCAAGAATATGGGGGGACATCTCTGAAAACAACTTTTTCTTTCCTTTTTTTTTCAATTGGGATGGTATTTATGTTAGAGGATGAATTTTATTTATATTTCCTTAGTGATTTCCCTAATGTAAGGGGTACTTAAGAGGACGTGGCCTATCTAAAGATATGATATAATAAAGCTTTATAGTGTGTAGTGGATGGCACCATTGAGAAATAATAGAAAGATATATCTAGGCTCAACTCACTTTCTTCTTTTGTAGTTATTGTGATGTTTCCATGACTAACCGCTAATCAGAGCTCCTTGTTACTTTTTAATAAATATAATTTACTCACTTACTCAGGTTTCTTGGGAAAAATGTACGAGATACCTCTAAGCTTGATGGTTATGGTATCACTTCCTTATATAGTGGTGGAGATTTTCAAGAGAAACTACTTTTTAAAATGCCTTAAGAAAAAGACAAGATGAAATGTTTTGCAAAAATATGCCTAATTACAGCAAGTCAATATTCATTTGATGCTTAGCAGACAAGAAGGTTCAAGTGTAACAATGTTTTGAAGAAAAAATCCTTGTTTTATATTTCCTTGAAACTGTCTACTCCTGGTGAAATAAATACCTACAGAAATCTCTAGAATTGTTTATCAACAAAATTCAAAACTATTTACATATGTACAGTAGAAAATTCAGAAAACATTCAAGAACAAGGGGGGAATTCCCCATCTACTAAGGACAATTCCTTGTTAGTTGACATGACCTGTATAAAGTCTTCATTGGAAATGAGCTTATGATCAAATTTGAGTCGGTGTCCATTTACTACAAAGGAGAATTTTCCATCATCAATTATTTTGATTTTCACAGCTCCATTGGCATATACAGTGACTACCTCATAAGGACCCAACCACCAGGTGGTGAGTTTGCCTTTGAACGTTTTAAATCAGGAATCAAACAACATAGCCCAATCACTAGGCTGGAAGTGTTTCTTATTAATAAAATTTTTATGCCACTTGCTCCTCTGGTTTTGGACTAACATTGTTCATTGGATGGAATCTTGCCTGATCTCATCCAACTCATTCAATTGTAGGGATTGTTGTTTCTAAGCCTCATCTAGGTTTAATCCCAAATCTGCGATAATACGGAAGGTCCTTACTTAGAATTCTATTGGTAGAAGTACTTGTTTCCCGTACAATAGCTCATAAGTGGTATGCCTAGTGGTGTTTCTCCAAGTGGTATGGTAAGCTCACAAATCCTCTGGAAGCCTATCAGGCCAATCCCGGTGATGTAATTGAATAGTCTTGGTTAAGATAGATTCCAAATTTTTTTTGGTAGATTCTACCTGAACATTAGCTTGTGGATGGTATGGAGAAGATTTATAATGATTAATCCCATATTTCTCTGTTAGCTCTTTCATCATCTTGGAAGTGAATTGAGTGCCTTGGTTTGTAACAATTTCATGAGGGACACCGAAATGGGTAAAGATGTCTTCATAAATGAATTCGAAAATAGACTTTTATGTAGCCCTAAATAGGGATTTTTCCTCTACCCACTTGGTGACATAGTCTGTACAAACCAAAATATAGTTATTCTTATGGGACATGGGCAAAATTGGTCCTACAAAGTCAAGGGCCATTTTTCGAAAGGTTTTATCATAAGTTGGGAACACAAGGGAATTTCGTCAGCTGACATAGGTCTTCCTATCCTTTGGAAACTATCACAATTTCTCACCTACTTGGAAGCATCTTTGAAAATTCTAGGCCAATAGTAACCTGAATGTAACACCTTATATGATGTATGTTTGTCAGAAAAATGGCCACCACATGGTCCATCATGAAAACTTCGTATTATTTTTGGTACCTCGTCCTCTCGGACACATCTATGAATAATCAAATCTCTACCTATGTGAAAAAGGTCATGTCCAACCCAAGAGTAATTAGCACTTTGCGTGATAATTTTATTCTTTTCATGAGGTGACAAATGAGATGGTAACTTCCTAGTAGCAAGATAGTTTTCCATATCTACAAACCACGGGGCATTTACAGAGAGGAAAAAAAGGTGCTAATCTGGGAAAATATCATCTACAAGAATATCATCATCCTCATCTTTTATTCGTGAAATAAAATCAACTACGAAATTCTCCTTTCTAGGTCGGTCAAGAACGATGATGTTAAACTCTTGCAATAGCAGGAGCCACCTAGTCACTCAACCATTAGTTATGGGTTTATTCATGAGAATTCTAATGGCAGAATGATCTGTATGTACAAATACTTTGTAACCTGTAATGTAATGACGAGACTTATTGATAACATGAACTACTGCCAAGAATTCCTTCTCGGTAACTGTGTAGTTTAGCTCAACATGGGATAAGTTATTGCTTACAAAATAAATGGCATAGGATTGTTGGTCTTCTTTCTACCCCAATACCCCTCCTATTGTAGTGTTGTAGGCATCCGTAGATATGTGAAATGGAAGAGTCCAATTGGGCCCTCTAAGAACTGGTTCCACAGATAGCTTATCTTTCAGGGTTTCAAAGGAAGTTTGACACTGCTCAGTCCAAACAAAATCAACATCTTTTATTAGAAATCCAAACATGGGTGCAACAATATTCATAAAATTTTCAATAAATCGTTGGTAATATCCGACATGTCCATGAAAGTTTCTCACCTCTTTTTGATTCTTGGGGGGTGGAATTCTTACGATGACCTCAATCTTTGCAGGATCGACCTTTATCCCTTTAGATGAAACATGATGTCCTATAACCACTCCTTCAGTTAACAACATTTTACATTTTTCATGACTTAAAGATAGGTTCATTTATTGGCATATGATAAGGACTTTTTCTAGGTTATCTAAGGATTCCTGGTAAGTGTTTCCATAAACTATGAATTCATCCATGTATACCTCCACACAATCATGAATAAGATAAACAAATATCCCTAGTAATGCTCATTGAAATGTAACAGGAGCACTACACAATCCAAATGGTAAGACCCTATAGGTAAAGGTGCCCCAAGGACAAGTAAAGGTGGTATTTTCTTGGTCCTCAGGTGCTATGAGAATTTTATTGTACCCACTATACCCATCTAAAAAGGAGAAATGCTTCTTTCCCAACAAGGTATCCAGAACTTGGTCAATGAAAGGAAGAGGAAAGTAATCCTTCAGAGTGGCTTTGTTGAGTTCCTAGAAATCAACTCAAATTCTCTGTTTCCCAGTCACTTTATTTGGAACCACTACAAGAGAGGACACCCACTTACCGTCAGAGATGGGATAAATAAATCCAACATTTAATAACTTTTGGATATCCTCCTTTACTATATATTTGAGTGTTGGGTTCATCCTTCTCTGGGGTTTCCTAACAGGTGTTACTTCCCACTGGGTATACATATGTGATGGATGCATGTGTCAGGGTGTATACCCTTCATGTTAGTTTATTCCCAGGCGAATGCTCCTATTTTTTCTTTAAGGATACTTACTAATTGTTTTTGTTGGTTTGCATCTAGACCAAAGTTTATATGTAAAAATTTCCCTGGACTAATCTCGTAGGGAATAGTATAAGACATGGCAGACTCATATATCTCGAAGATAAAAGATGTCAAATATAGAATGGATGGGTCCAATTGTTCCTGAAATTCTTCCACAAACATGTACTCAAATTGGGGAAATGATTGTGGAAAATCAACACATGTGATAGCAGAAATGAATTGGTTTAGCACATTTTTTCGTTGTGTTCTCTTGAAGTGCCCAGGCATGGTCACTTGGAAATATGGGTTCTTCCCAATCCTCATTCTCGTATGGACATTCAAGCCACCATATATTCTCCTTGATAGGTTGGGTTGGAGGGTATATGGTGAGCTTCTGGATAAAAATTCCATTTGAGATGGTCATTTCTCCCTCTCTACAACCAATAAATGCATTGGTTGTGGCTAACCAAGGTATTTCCAAAATGACAGGATGGCCTTTGGTAGGATCCTTTGAGTGAATGACAAGAAATTCTACTAGGTACTGTTATAACCCTAAATTGCACCATACATGCTTACCTGGCATGAGGCCATCTCATATCCCTTCTTTGCCAAAGCACTACTGAACAACTCTTTGAAAACCCTCTTTTATAAAGGCCCATGTGCCCTACTCCATTACTGCACACATGTACATGCTGGTTGACCCAAAACAGCCCACGTGGATCGACAAAATCACGAAAAAAGGAAAGTTGTCAATGGAACACAAAAGTTATGGGTGAGTTAACTGAAACTCCCGGCCATGCATGGTCGAGGGATCGTCCAAATACCTATCTCCTTCTAGCCTATAAAAGGAGGAGTAGGGGTCCCATTTGGAAGAGGAAAAATATAGCAAAGAAACTTTTCCCATTTACATATTCCCATTGTCCCAACCCTTTAGCCTTTCCTGATGCCAAAGGAGATACAAAGCAAAGTAGTTGGAGGACAGTAGAAGAGGAGCCCAGGATCAGGTTTGCAGAGAGCTGGCCGGTCTCAACTTTTGTAAGTTGACTCATTCAAAGTAATAAAGAAAATGATTTTCCCATCCCAATTCATGAACTTTTTATAGTTTGATTAGTATATGTTTGGATTTCTAACCCGTTAGTATATAAGTAGGATGCATGCGTAGTTGTTTCTTGTCTTGTATGCAGGTCAGCTTTGGAAGGGGTATTGCAAACAAGTAATCAAGTACAACAGAGGATTGACATCAAACGTCGGGAACGAGGTAGGTTGATCTTTCCTTGCATTTACTAAGAAAAGGGGATTTAAATATAGGGATGAAGGTAGAAAGTAGTTTTTCTTTAGTCATATCTGCATGCAAAGTCTGAACTCTATTTGCTAGTTTGTCGAGAGATTTCCTTGACAACAGAATTGGCAACCATACTGGGGAGACTCTCTAAGGTTCCTAGAATTTTATTTAGTTTTTGGGTAGTTTTAAAGACTAGTTTTTCTTGCTTATTTTTTCTTTAAGTTTCTATAAGGTTTGAGCTAGCAGAGAGTCTAGTTTTCCATACCATATTTCTCTGATTTGCTTGACTGTGTTTGTCAGGACCCACAGAGGCACATGCGACCTGCATAAGTTTTGCATGTGTGTCCCCACACCCTACTCTCTTACAGTCTGTGTGCGAACGCTAGCTGAAGAAGTAGCAGTAGCGTGTAGAGTTCAAATAACTTCAGAGGTAGTCAACCTCTTCCTTGTCAAAATCACACATTCTCAAGGGGTTTTCTAGAATACTGTCTGAGTCTTGGTTGTTTTCATTCCTATCTCAGATTGTTTTTTCTTTATCATCTTTCCTTACATTATTTGTTTTTCTGTTAAAAAGAGTGTCCACGCCTTTCAAGGGATCCTGATTATCAATATCAATGGTCTCTTCCTGGTTTGGTATGTTTGTTTTCATTTTTTCTCAGAGTTTAGATATACACGTGGACTATACAAAGTCATCCCACATGTGCATTCCCTCTGTATCTATCCAGCGTAGATTCACACACATGCTGTTAGATTAATAGTCACGTGCTTGTATAGGATGCTTTTTATTGAGGGTAAGGCAGTCATCCTTTCCCTTGATAAGAATTATTCCTCTCAGGTGTTTGAATCTCTGTCTGAGCAGCCAATAGCTTAGGATTAATCTTACCCTTAGCTTTCTTTTTCTCATTTAAAAAAAGTTGTCATAAAAATAAAAGAATTTTTAAGGTTTCTAGACAAGTGTGAGAGTCATTTTTTTAAAAATTGCTAGTGTGATTTTTGACCTGATTCTTTGCGATCTGCAATTAGACCAGAATTGTTTTTCTTGGTTTTTGCTTGTTGGAATTTTTCCTTTTTTCTTTATCAAGCATTTACATAAAAAAAAAATATCTCTTTTCATTTTCTTATTTGGTTGAAGAGTGTGTTTCTGCATTATTAGGCAGGGAAAATTCATTTATTTCATAAGTTTTTGCAGTTTACTTAGATCATAAGTAGCTTGTAGTCAAGTGAAATTTCTTTTGAGTTTGTTGTCCAAAATCTTAGAAAATTAAAAATATTTATTTTGAAAAGTTGTTGAAATTTTGCATTAAGTACAAATTTTGTTTCCAGCTTTTTTATTTGTTTTTTTCTTTCTTTCGTCTCATACATATCATCAATTTCACTTTCATACCCCTTAACGTAAGACAAATCCATAAAATTAACGCTAAATTTAAAATCCACTAGACTTTTATGTTTGTACAATTCACCAACTAGTTCAGGATTAGGGCCTTGGATTAGGTTGGAGTGGAAACTCTTCAAGGCCAGTTAAAATCAAACATTGGAGTCTGAGATAGGGAGTGTCTAATTCCAGTGTCATGAAATTTATCTGGGACCCCCCTCTAACATAGGGGATAAACACAAGGTCACATGCAGAAAGGTAGCGGAGATAACCCCTCCAAAGCTAGACCAATCGTAGTGGAGAACACATGTAGAGGGTTTGTTTTGGGATTCCGTCGTTTTCATTTGCCACAGAGATTCATGGGTCTCGATTCCATTTGAGGTCCTCAGTTTTCTTCTGTACTATTTTCTCTCGATGACCTTGACAGGTTTCGGGCTCGATACCCTTCTCATTGTGGTCTACCCGACTTTCGACTGTACTCGCCTAGTGACTGTTTGTGCGCTGGAAACCTACTTGCCAATCTCTTTTAGGGACATACACAGGTGACTGTAGGGGTATACCGCAATACCTAGGATAGACATCGGGCCACACTTTGTAGATTATACCCAGAGGGTGCTTCCATGTTCGAGTTGCACTTGCATCGGTAAGTTTCTCTAGTGTTGGTTGTTGTAACTATTCTTCCAATTAATTTAGTGTTTGGTTGTCTTATCTTCTAGGGACATTTTTTTTTAGTGGGTTTTACTTTTGAATGTTTATACTACCTTAGAGTGTCTTGGATCTTCTCACACAGTGGAGGATCCCGAGCTCTTCCAGTCACGAAGGCTTCTTGGCCTGCCACCGGTTACACTGGAGCCACCCCCGCCACCATTAAGGCAAAAGCTATACCAACAAGGGTCTTTTGAAGCGACCAGGTTACACGCCATTGTGCTTGACCAACCCCCAGAGGAATCGACTGTTTTGGACCTTGAAGCAACTGCTCTTGGCCCAGTTGAAAATCCAACCACTGATTTCTTGGCACCTTTCATCGTACCAATTCAATTTTATGAGTGCTAGACAGTGTTGCACACAACAATGGAAACAAATGTTGTTACTCCTTTTGGGAATTCTTCAATTCCCACTACGGTGGTCACCACAGGAGGGATTTCACCTCCTAACCCACCATCATTGGTCCAAGCCACCATGGTATCGACTGTAACTACTTCGCATAGTGGTCCGATCCTGTCTTTTGCGGTGGCGAAAACCCCTTTCACAACAAGTGTGATAGGCCCTCCGTTCTCATATGGGATGCCTAGTTCGGGTACAAGTCCTATACTTTCTTACTCCACTTTACAAACTTTAGGTCTGGGGGTAGGGAGCTCTAGTGCTCCTCTACAAGGTCACATGGGGGGCACTCCTACTCCTTTTAACTCTTTCCCTTATGGAGGAGGTCATATCCCTCCTTCTTCCCCTTCACTCGGTGGCTCGCATCAACAATCCACTAGGCAACCTACACACAATAGTTTATTTGGAGTGGGGAGTCAAGGACCACCTTCGCATAGTATGTCGGTAGGTTTGAAACCGTTTTCTTTGAATGGAACATTTGGTAACAACACCTTCTCATCAACTATTTTCCCGGTTGGGGGCAACCCCATTTTTGGACAATCTACTCCTATGCAGGGTACTATTCCTACACAGGGGGAAAACCTAGAAGGACCTTGGAATTTAGGGCAGGGATCCATTCCCTCATCTGAAATGTCGATCTGGGGTAATTATTTCCACAATCAATGGAACCCCCACCAAGCTACTATGCCTATCCCCATGGGACTGGCTTGGGGTAATCCTTCCCAAAGTCCTTCAAATATAATGCATGCCCAATAGTCTATGTCCTATTTGGGAAATCAACCGATGATGTCTCCACATATGAAAAATCCATATGCTGGCCAGGGCCATGGTTTCTACCAGAATCTGGGCCAGTAGCCAAACTTTTCCTGGCAACCTAGTGCCAGTCAAACTCTAGGTCCCTTTTTCCCAGGTTATCACCAACAACCCAAACTTCCCTTCCTGGCGACTTTACACTTTCCAGATTTGACAAGGTTGTTGAATGACCCTATTTTTCATGATCCGCATTGGCCTCCTATGCTGACGAAGTTGCCTTTGGACATTCCAGAGTTCAAAGCCAAGCCTAACGAATATCCAGGAGATCATGTGACTACCTTCCATCTTTGGTTCTCATCTAACTCATTGAAATATGACTCTGTACAATTGTGATTGTTTCAACGTACTCTCATTGGGAGTACCGCAAAATGGTACATTGAGCTTGATCACTCAAGATGCTCTTCTTTTGGCGAACTGGTATTGGCTTTCCTAAACCATTTCCAGATACCTGTGAGATACAACGCTGGCACAGATCTGCTCGTCAATTTCGAACAGACAACAGTGGACCATATCTCTGATCACATCTGAGAATGGAGATGCTGGAATAATTTAATCAAGGTACCAGTCCCACCAGCATTCCTACTTGAGTGGTTCCTTAAGTATTTGGTCCCATAGTTATCCAAACATGTTGCGACGTCAGGAGTTTTCTCTGAAGAAGACGCCATCACGAGGGATGAATAGTTTGAGCTCATTTATTCTTAGTATGGTTTATTATAGAACATCTTGCCAGATGCCCCACGTTCAATACTGGATAAAACTAGACAGAGAGTTGGACCACATGCCGATGGTATTGTTGGTTCAACACAAAAAAATCCCGCTGAGCAATTGACAAAGCAATTGCAGCAGTTATCTATACAACACACAGCAGCTAGCCAAACTATTTCTTTGGCTGCTCCCCCTACCAAAACATTGGAGGTACACACAGTGTAGTTGACTAACCCAAAGGCCACCCAACAGCTTGAAGGGAAGAAAAAAAAAACAAAGAAGGGTAAGGGGGATAAAAAACCCACTGATAATGCTGGCGGGGACAACATTGAAAAATGGAAGGCGAGGTATCCATGAAACTTGTGCATGGAAGACCACTCGACCCATTTATGTCCTCGACTTGCAGAGGCCCAAAAATTTGTCATGCAGCAACAACAGGCGGTGTTGACTAATCCATTTCAACATGGGAAAAATCTAACTCAAGCCTCTGCAAGCACAGAAGGGGGCAGCCAAAAACCCTGTCCACCTCCGAACAACCCCGCATCCATGAATGTATATATGGTTAGGGGTGATTATTTTATATCGACTAGAGCACACGACTATAGTAAACCAAGCGCTTCTGAGAAGGGTAAAGAAGATGACCTCCCATCTCTTCCTCTACAGATTGAGAAGAAATTAGGAGAAACAATGACATGCATTCCAAAAGGTGCATTTAAAAAAGCTTCTCATAACCCAAACACAAGGACCACCCAGAACTACTTTGTGGTGGAGGATTTATCACAAACCCCTTGTGTGATGTTTTCTTTGGAGGTCCTCCAAAGCTGCCCTTCTCAGAGGAAAGCCTTGTTAACCTCTTTAGTCTCTACCGAGACTTGTGATCTGGGTACCATCATGTTGGATACAACTGACTTAAAAACTCGTATTCCTTACCATGTAGCGTTTCAGATAGTAGTGGCTTATCCCATAAAAATTTTTACTTGGAATATCTTCCGCACAGTGGGTGATGAGGGAACCTCGACATGATTTATTTCGTTGGCAAGTTGGAAGGCCATTGGCTAGCCCATTTTGTCTCCATCACCTACTCTCCTCACTTCTTTTGATGGTCATTTGTTCCGACCACATGGAATCATTCCCTCTTTCCCTGTGCAGTTAGGAGGGAAGATTGTGTGTATCGAAGTAGAGGTAGTCGATGCTCCCCTTGACTATAACCTCTTGTTAGGATGGAGTTGGACTTATGCTATGCAAGCTATGGTTGCTACAGTTTTTTGGGTCTTGTTGTTTCCACATGAGGGCTGGATAGTGACCATCGATCAATTTTCTTTCTCCAGACTTGACCCAACTTTGGGGGCATCCACGGTCCCAATGATTGATAATCCTCAACTAGGTGTTGTCAACGTTGGAGTTGGTTTGTGCCCATCCTTTATGGGTACCTTGGAATACCCACATCCTCACGATGATATCAAATTTATATCCAATCACCATAAGGTTTAGATTTTTCAAGTTTCGTTGTTCTGCAAAACTTATTTCGAGGATCCATGGATACTTCCTTCCCCATCGGCCACGATGTATGAGACAAGGCATCCAGACATGTCCATGCCCTTGTCTACCACTAAAGTAGCATACTCTTTAGTCCAACACGCTTTCGCTAACCTTGATCTGACTACTACACAAGAGTTAGATCCATTTCTAGAGCCTATTTGGGCTCAGGGTTCTCTCGCTAACACCGATTCATTAGACTTAGTCTTGCCTGATGACGGAGTAGTAATCGAAAGAATGACTAGTCTGGAAAAACCTTGGGAAGATCTTCATCACAGATCATATTTTCTCCCAGAGTTAAGCCGAATCGAAGCAGGAGAATTCACCATGACCATGATGGGAGATCAATCGTTCCCTATTAATCTCTTAGCTACACATGAAATTTATGCTGAGGGAAATATGGAAACTATCGCTAAAAATGTACCAATCAATATCTTCCAAAACCCTGGCGTCATGGAGAATGTCTTCATCGGAGCAGATTGCTCCCTCGAAGAGATTCAAATCTACATAGATCTTTTCAAAGAATTATGCGATGTGTTTTCCTGGTCTTATGAGGAAATAATAGGTATCAATCCAAAAATAGTTGAACATGAGATCACAATGTATCCTAATGCCAATCCTATTTGACAGAAGCTTCATCCAGTTAATCCTAAGAAAGAAATAGCCATCAAGAGTGAGGTTGAGAAATTTCTCAAGGCAAGTTTTATCTATCCTATCCATTTGACCCAATGGGTGTCAAATCCTGTGTCGGTCAATAAAAAACAAGGCACATTTCGTGTATGTATCGACTTCCATGATTTCAACAAGGCATGTCCCAAAGATAATTTTCCAACACCATTCATTGACCAGATCATTGATGAATGTGCTGGTTGCGAGGCCTTTTCTTTCATGGATGGATTTTCGGGATATAATCAAATCCAAATCAAACCCGAAGACCAACACAAAATGACATTCATTTGTCCTTGGGATAAATTCACATATTGTAAGATGCCTTTTGGTCTTAAAAATGTTGGAGACACCTTCCAGTGAGCCATGTCTTTTTCTTTTCATGATCTCAAACATATAGTCGAGGCCTATCTAGATAATTTAGCATCGTGATCTTGCAAGAGAACGGATCATCCCACACACCTTAGACTTATCTTTGAACATTGTCATTACTTTTGGATTCTCTTGAATCCAAATAAGTGTAGCTTCTGCATAACGTCAAGATGATTGTTAGGTTTCATTGTATCAACAACAAGGATTATGGTCGATCCTCTTAAGGTGGAGGAAATAATCCAGTTGCCCACCCCATGCACAATTCTTCAACTTCAGAGTCTACAAGGCAAGGTGAACTTTTTACGACGCTTCATCGCTAAATATGCCGAAATCAACAAGGTATTTATGTGCTTACTGAATAAAGATGTTCCTTTTTACTAGGACGATGCCGCTCAATGCTCTTTTGATGCATTAAAACATTCCCTCACAACTTCCCCTCTGCTCCGACCACCTAACTATAACAAAGATTTTTTATTATATCTGGCTGCAGTAGAGTCAACCATTGGCATGGTCTTAGTTCAGGAAGATGACATGTTCTTAGAATATGTGATCTATTACCTAAGACAAGGCCTCATAGGACTTGAACTCAATTATTCTCATATCGAAAAACTTTCATTGGCAGAAGTTTATGCTATTCAAAGGTTCCGTCATTACATTCTGTTTCGCAAGACCACCGTCATTGTTGTCGTGAATCCATTTCAGTACATGTTGACACAATGGGTAATAGGTGGAAAACTCAGTATATGGATGGTCATCCTCCATGAGTTTGACTTAGACTTCATTTTCACAAAGTCCAAAAAGTCACTGGTCTTTGCAGAGATTATTTCAGAAGTTCCGGTTGAGTCAGGTGACATTGTGCCTAAAAAATTGCCTATCTGGGGAGATATGTTTTTTATCACATCTTCATATCCCTGGTACAGAGATATACTTATCTATCTCCAAACTTTGAAGTGCCCCACTTCTTCTTCTCTTGATGAGCGTCGGCGTATATGCCATCAGGCTAAGAATTATATCATACTCAATGATACATTGTATCGAAGAGGTGTAGACTACATCCTATGTCAATGTCTCACTAATGAGGAGGTAGTTATCGTGCTTAACGATTTCCATATCAGAGCTTGTGGCGCTCATTTGTCTGTATTGGAAATAGCCCAAAAGATTCCACGAGCAGGTTACCTCTGGCCGACACTTATCAAATATTGTATAGAATGGGTCAAGAAGTGCCCTCCCTGCCAAATCTTCTCTCGGAAGATGAGGGCATATACCACTCCCATGTTTCCTGTCATCACAATTGGTCCCTTCACCAAGTGGAGGATATATTACACTACTTGCATCCCCCCTTTAGTAAGGGGGCATCGCTATATCATCATAGTTGTAGACTACTTCACAAAGTGGGTTGAAGCTATGCCAATGTTTAAAGATGATGGAGAGACTGCAACTCTCTTTTTATTCAACCAGATCATAGCAAGGTTCGGTGTCCTAAGGGATATTGTCACTGACCATGGCAGTCACTTTCAGAATCAGATGATGATCGAATTAAAATCAAATCTTGGGTTACGGTAGGAACATTCATCACCCTACTACCCTCGGGCTAATGGGCAGGTGGAAGCAGTAAAAAAAACTCTTAAGACGATTCTACAACGAACTATCAACTCTGCCAAGTCAAATTGGAATTTGATGCTATACTCGATATTATGGACTTACCAAACATCTATTAAGACTGCATCTGGTTTCTCACCTTTTCAACTTTTTTACATGCTGGAGGCAGTCTTTCCCATCGAATGTCATATCTCGTCTCTAAAATTGGAAGTACAATTATTGCCCAACCCTTCTCCACTCGAAGAGTGGTTAGTATAACTTGATAAGCTCAATGAACAGTGTTGTGATGCAACCATGGCCAACAAGGCTCACAAACATAAGGTCAAGTGTCAATATGATAGGTCCGTTCATCCTCATATTTTCTCTGAAGGTGACCTTATCCTGGTCTATGACCAAGATAAGGACCCCCTGGGGGCAAGCTAATTCAAACCCATGTGGTTCGAGCCTTTCATCATAAAAGAGTTATTAAAAAAGGGTGCCTATCATCTGGTTTATTTCAAAGGGAATGCTTTGTCAGATCCTAGAAATGGGCTCTACCTCAAGAAGTATTACTCATAGGTAGGTCACTCTGGGTAACTTTTTGTAACATATGTATAGTCTTTGTACTATTACTTTTTTGTTTCTTTTAAATATTATGGACGTGTCATTGATGTTATCTATCGTCAATATGGCATATGTCAAGTGATTCTGAGGTGTTTGTTGGGTATGCAAACGGTGCTAGTTGGCACACTCGGAGGCTTGACTCTGCAGCTTGGGTAATCTTTACACCTCAGGGCCAGTTGTTATCCTACGAAGGTATATGCTTAGGTGACACCACAAATAATTTCGCCGAGTACAGTGCAGTTATTGAGTTGCTTCGTGATGCTTTGTCATTGGGTATCTCTCATCTCTGGGTCTATCTCGACGCTCAATTGGTTGTGTCTCAGTTAAAAAGAGTATACCGGCTTCATGATCCAACTTTACACTGACGATTCCTTAGTTTACGTCTCTTAGAACGAAACTTTGATTATATTACATATTTTCATGTTCCTAGGAGATTAAACCAAATTACAGATACTCTAGCTAATCAAATTTTAGATTGGCATCTTTCACACATATGAAAGAACCTTGACATAAGCATGTAAATACATTTTTGCACACGTGATCCATAAGACACAAAAGACCAAAAAACCATATATAATATCATAAAAGTAACCAGAGTACATAGATGGATGCAAGCTCCTCAAAAATAGGACCAATAACGAGTCACAGGGATTATGCCCTCAAAAAATATATACAGGTAGTGCTCATGGCATGTAAAATGTCTAAATAGGTTCAGGGCCTATGGGCCCTGTTATACTAGTCCACAACATGGGATAAACTCCTAAAAAATCAAACCCATGTCCAAGGTGCCCCCACTACATGAGGCTGCATGGATGGTGGTAGGTCCTCAATTTCTGCCATCGGGACTGTGCGAGTGAGTGCAGTAAAGTTATTCTCAACTCATCTAAGTACTCTCTCAGCCTCCCTAGTTGGGAGGTATCCTGCTACTACTAGTCCCCCAGTAGCGACAGCTGCGGCCCCTGGCCGAGGACGACGCCTGTTCCTTGCATAATCAATAGGTCGCACGGGTCCCACATCTGTATGCAACAAACGTATATTCATCAAATACTTTGTCATATAAAAAAATGATATATATAACAAAAATGACATAAAAATCACATATACAACAAAAAAACTACAAAGGTGGAGACTTACCCATCTCCCCTCGCTCCTCACTAGGAGGCACGGTTATCTCAGGATCTCTCGAAAAGTCTATCCCTGCATATGGGTAATCCTCGATCACAGGGATCTACTGTGACAGCCATGCAAAAAATTCATCATCGAAGGACTCATTGGTCCTTCCACCACCCTGTCATGGCAGTAATACTGCCCATCTACATACAACAGGAAAAAGGCCTGATGTCCTCGTACCACTACCCGAGGAATAAAGCTCGGAACTCTCTCGAAAATGAACGAACACAAAATAGTTCTGAACCTAAAGTTCCTTTGTGTCCGTTGATGACAATTTGTCAATTGCCTCTTCATACACTCTAGTAGTGTGGTACTCCAGTCAGAAATTTGTGCATTCAAGCACTAGATAGCACAGATCATCTATGCGCGGGATGCCTGATTCAAGGCTATTGAACCGATAATCCTCCCAATGAGAAATAATATCGCTTGCAGTGATAGGTTAGTGATCTTACTTATGGGCAACTGGGAGCTCAAACGGTTTGTCCCAACCTCATAGTGCAGGGCTATCAGTTCCGCTATTTTATGCGGCCCTGACAAAAATGTCCTGAAATTGACTGGTTCCCCTCTCCTTGAGAGGCCATTCAAAAAGTAGATATCCTTGGTGGTGGGCACCAGTAATTTCCCCTCTAGCATGAAAACCTCTGCATCAGGGTGCTAATAGGAAACCAAGGCATTCAATAGCCTTGGTTTCACCCGCATAAACAGAAACAGGAAAAACTTTAGCAAACCACATTGCATCAATGTGGCCATGGCATTCAAATCTCCTGCAACCAACTCACCAACTTCTTCATGCTCCCTTTCCCTCCAGTGGACATACATCTTGCCAAAACAACAAAGTTCAGGAGGATGAGTGAGTGTTGTTTGGTTCTTTTTGTCTACAAATGGAGGTCCATGCATGATGTCTAGGTGACAGTCATATGTACACACGGACAGGTTTTACTCTGTCTGAGTATACACACGGTCTGTCCAGAGACAGCCTGTGTAGACCTAGGGCTGACCTTTTAAAGGTCGACGCCCACCCAAAACATGAAATAAAAAACAAAAATAAAGAATTGAATAGCTATATAGGGGAGTTTGTACTTAATTGGACAAGATGAAATTTCATTTCATCCACTGTAGCTCCCGAAATCACTATTTTTATCAAAGGGGGTCTTTTGGCTCCAGAGTCAATTTCCAAATCAGTAATGGTGATAATGAGCTACCAGCTGCTATTTATAGACTTTTTGGCCTCTTTTTGTCACTTTTTTGGCCTCCCTTATAATTTTGTTTATACCAAAAACTATTTAGAGTGATTCAGGAGTTATATGGGAGAGATTTGATTGGGTATTGGGACATTTTTTTTTTTGAGTTTTGAGTAATTTTGACGGTCCATGAATTTTTTTTCCGATGATCAACTTGAGCATATAGGTTAGGTTTCTACCCTGATTTTTGTATCTCGTTGTCTTTTTCATTTTCTATAGGATCGATCCCATCAGATTGTGACACAAAACCATCATCTCTTCTTTATATGTGTCGCAACTTGGTGGTAGAGCTTACCGGAACATGGATGCCCTAGGTAGATCCTGGTTACATTATGGCATTCATGTTGTCTCTAAAAACACTGTAGGCTTGGGAGTCCTTATAGTATTTCCCGAATATGAGTTTGAGCCTCATTTGCATGATTCTTCTTCGCTCTTGACCTCACCCTCAGGACTCCCCAAAAATAACGGGTCTTCTTTTAATCCTTTTTCAGACTGTCTAAATATGAAAATATTGTCAAGCGATCTTGTGGTCGTTCATGCTCGTTAAACGGAAATTTGAAGTCACGTGTGTCTGGCGATAGTTTACCCCTTTTTTGGTCTAGATGGTCAACTGTACGAACAAAATTATACTCTATGGAAATTTAGCTCTATAGAAGAGTACTCTCAGGTATAATTTTATCTCTTTTTCGGGCCTAAGGGACTAAACTTACGAAGAAGGAACTCCCATGGAGTCCATAGTTAATCTCTTTTCAGACTCCCTAAAATTGAAAAGATTGTCGAGCGACCATATTCTTTCACACTCGTTAAATTGGTCCAGAAGAACATTCCTGACGGAGTCCATAGTTAAGCTTTTTTCAAACTCCTTAAAAATAAAAAATATCCGAGTGATCTTGTCCTTGTCACACTCATTAAAATGGTTTTGAAACGATGTCTAATCGGTGCTAGTTTACCCTTTTTTGAACCGACTAGACTATCTTCAAAAAAGGTACCCCAATGGAGTCTCCTTTTATGTTTTTTTAGACTCTCTAAATATGAAAAACCATCGAGCTTACCTTCTCTGGGCTCGTTAAACTTACATCGAAGGAAGTGACAATTGTTTTTTTTATTAACCATGTTTGCATACCTTATACGCTAGCCTTGTAACAGTTTTCTTCTACGTCTTAACACCTTTGGCCCCCGGAGGATTTTTCCCGAGTATCATTCTACTAGAACATTAGTCTTGTCCTTGTGCCTTGAGCTTTTATGTTTGCAAGACTTGTTACTCCTTTGTAACATAATATTCCTTTATTATTTTTCCACAATTATTGAAAAGGAAAAAAAAATCAAATATACCCCAAAAAGAGGAAGGGAAAAGTATTTTTCTTTATTGGCAGTATAATGATTTTCCCTTGGACAAAGCACATCTGTCTATTTGTTCATCAAACCCTGGGATTTAATATGACCTTAAGAAGTTGTTCTCACTACATAGAGTTGTTTCCTCCCCCATTTGGTTATTCTTTCAAACATATGGAGAGTTTGGATTGCCTCCTGCCTCGTAAACTTATGTTAATGCCATGTTGCCTGAGTCTCATCATTTGTCGTGCTATTGTCCAAGGGAATTTTGTCACCAAGCCTGAGTCATCCCCTCTACATTTTTGTCTCTTTCCCTCATGCCCAACCATCCTGAATGTCCAATCAAGTCCTTGTTTGAAATCAATGAAGCCTTCAGTCTGATCATCAAGTCCATGACCGATGAGACGTCAAAGACCTTTGGGTAGTGTAGTCGTACACTCATATTACACTCCTGCTTGAGCTTGGAAGATTTTGAAATTGTTTCTCAAGCCCTGAAGACCTCATCTCTAGTCGTCAGGCTGCATCAACTTCTTGTAGATGGATACTCTATATGTATATCTTTCTGATTTCGAGATGTAGCTCCACTACGTATTGTTCGCAGTTACTCTTTATATAGTTATATGACATGGATCTACAGTCTATTTGATTGTTAGCCATGATTTTATTTTATCCCAGGCATGGGTATTCCCACCTTGGTGAGACATGTGTTATTTTGCAGATGACACCTCCCGGTTCCTAATCCTTGGGCTCAATCGTTCGACATATCAGTAAATATTGGTAATGTATTTTGGCCATCAGATGCTCTTCTGACCTCACACATTAGGGGGCATCTGTTATAACCCTCAATTTCACCATACATGCTTACCTGGCATCAGGCCATCTCATATCCCTTCTTTACCAAAGCACTACTGAACAACTCTTTGAAAATCCTCTTTTATAAAGGCCCACATGCCCTACTCCATTACTACATGGGTGTACACGCTGGATGACCCAAAACAACCTGTGTGGACTGACAAAAGCATGAAAAAAGGAAAGTTGTCAACAAAACACAAAATCTATGGATGAGTTAACTGAAACTCCCAACCATGCATGGCCGATGGATCGTCCAAATACCTAGCTCCTTCTAGCCTATAAAAGAAGGGGTAGGGGTCCCGTTTGGAAGAGGAAAAATATAGCAAAGAAACTCTACCCATTTATGTATTCCCATTGTCCCAACCCTTTAGCCTTTCCTGATGCCAAAGGAGATACAAAGAAAAGTAGTTGGAGGACAGTAGAAGAGGAGACCAGGATCAGGTTCGCTGAGCAGTGGCCGGTCTCAACTTTTGTAAGTTGACTCATTCAAAGTAATAAAGAAAATGATTTTCCAGTCCCAATTCATGAACTTTTTATAGTTTGATTAGTATATGTTTGGATTTCTAACCCGTTAGTATATAAGTAGGATGCATGCATAGTTTTTTCCTGTCTTGTATGTAGGTTAGCTTTGGAATGAGTATTGCGAACAAGTAATCAAGTACAATGGAAGATCGGCATCAAATGCCAAGAACAAGGCAGCTTGATCTTTCCTTGTGTTTACTCAGAAAAGGGGATTTAAATCTAGGGATGAAGGTAGAAAGTAGTTTTTCTTCGGTCATATCTACATGCATAGTCTGAACTCTATTTTCTAGTACATAGGGAGATTTCCCTCACAACAGGTACTCCCATGAGGCTAAAGTAACTATGATATCATCCATAATTCCTTCAGGTATAACCCTAGTTTGATATTCTAATTCCAAAATGGTTGGGGTAGGTCTAAGAAGAGGTTTTAAATGTAATTGATCCAAGGTAGTAGTGGTCATAACATAGATGGCTACCCCTAGGTCTATGAGAGTATTTCCAATGGAGACCTCATTAATGGTTATGGTCACTACGGGGTTTCCTGGGTTCCCATATTTTTCTAGCTTTGATTGCTCTGATATATATTTAGAAAGTTCTCTTATCAAATGTACTGTTGGAGGATCCTTCTTTTTCCTAACTGGATTCTTAATACACAATTCCTTGAATACCTCAATGTAGATTGGAATATACTTAATGGCTTGAAGCAAGGGAATCTTGACACAAATATTCTTCAATTCATTCAAAATGTCAAATTTCGGCCGGGTGGTAGGTTTATCAATTATTATTCTGTTTGGATAAGGAGGGGCCTTTAGAATTTGTGAAGGTTCATTTTGGGGAAGCTTGGGTTCTTGGTCCTTAGGAATAATAACATCTTCTCACCTAGTGTCATTCGTTGGTTGTTTGGTGTTTTCTTCTTCTTCTTCTTCTTGGATGACTACTGAAGGTCTCTACCTATCCATAACTTTTCCTTATCTTAGTTGAATCTCGTGTAATGGAACAAGAGTAATGACATATGTTAGGAAGGCATGCATCTCAACATTATGAAGAGGTCGAGTGGGCCTATTATTGGGATTGGGAACTGGTTGTGCCGGTAATAATGTTGGTCTCAGGGATCTTGCATTCTGATATTGTAGTGGTTGTTGTTATGGAATATGAGGTAAAGGCGGTGCAACAAAACCTGGCAGAAGTTGTGGAGTGTTCGGTGGAAACTGAGGATAAGAATGGTTAGACATAGAGATAGGTGATTCTTGAGGGTTTCCTTGGTTATGTCCTCCTCTCCATCCTTGAAGCCAAGGATGTTCGTACTGTGTAGACCATTTTTTCCAACCTGGTGAGTTCCAATGTTGTTGTTGATAATAGGGTGGAACTTGAGATTGTAGACCTGGGTATGTGGGTTGGTTCCTAGGTTGCCATGGACTCCTAGGTACATAAGAGGATTCCCCAGGATCCCCACTCTTATATATGGATAAAAAACTGGGAAATGATGGAAATTTCTCAGTTGAATGGTCTTATGTGAAAAAATCACAAACTGAAATGTTATCTAATGGACATTCCCTTGAGGGATGTTTCCTCCTGCATCTTTGTCAATATATGCTCATTGCTACATTTTCCTCCTCGTGTTTATTTTTAATTTTTAGGGTGTCCAACTGGGAACCTATTATGCTTAAGATATTTGTCTTGAATTTTTATAAAAGGTTCTCTATCTATGCTCTTATGATACTACCTGGACTAATGTTATTAGGGTCCCGAACATTATTTCCTATTTTAGCTCTACTCCTTGAGTAATTCTTACACATTTCACATATTTCAGAAAATGGTTTATGAGAGATGTCACCTGATGCCATTAGGTTATGAATATCTAGGTATTATTCTGAAATTCCCTTAAGGAAAATATCTCTAACTGCATCCTCTGGGAGGTCATGGTATTTTGATTTCTGGGAGATATAACCAAATCATTTCATATAATCCTCGAGGGTCTCATATTCTAACTATTGGATTTTAAAGATGTCATTATGAGACTCCTTGGTATTGCATTAGTCTTGGTACTTTTTAAGAAATATATATTTCATGGCTTCCCAAGACCTAATATTGGATTCTCCAAACCCCATGAACCATCTTAGTGCAGAGTCCTTGAGGGTAGTCAGAAATAGTTTTAGTTTCTGGGCATCTTGTAAGTAGATGTAGCTTCTACATAAGATGTTGAATTCAAATAGGAAGGTATCTAGATCTTCACTTCTTTTACCATAAAAGGTGGGCAGTGCTAAGACAGGAATATTTTTCATGTTGACATTTGGGGTGGTGTCCAAAATTGGAAACTCGAAGGTAGTTTTGGCTTGTTTTCCAGCATCTTGTTCCTCCCCATGTCTTACATTGTTGTGATCCCCCTAATCCTCCATACTAGTTTCGTTTCCAAAAAGAGAGTACCTAGGTGGTTTTATCTTCAAAGAGAACAAGGTTTCCCTTTGATGGAAAGGTCTTCCTATTGATTGCATGTCTGGGACTCTACTCGACCCGATTGAGATTATTAGTGCCAAAGTTTCTATGTCAATTTGAGAGAGAATTACGTTGGTTGAACTACCAAACAAAATGTTCACCTATTCAAGGTCTATGATGTCTTCAAAGTTAGGATCTCCTGGTGGTGGTGTAAAATAACACGTTTTATTGTTTGGTTCTGCGGAAGGCTCGAGTGGTCTTTCCTCTTGTTCCACTATTATTGATGCTTCAATTTTTTGTTCTATAGTGCTCCTTGTCTTAGTCTCTTAAGAGAATAATTTATCTCTTTGGGTTGATCTAGCTCCTATTTTTCGATATTGGTATGTGGAATTTATAAGTGGAACGTTCCTTTCCCCAAAAAACATTGGAAGGAACCTTGGTTGAAAGATCTGATTTATATTTAATGCATCTACCTTTTGGGTATCTAGGTCTGTTCATGAAATAAAACAAAAGAAAAAGAAAAACTACCATTGGGTTTGGGGGAACCTGCAATAGCACATGTGTAGGTTCTTACTTCTTGTCTTAAAGTTCCCCTGCCACCAATCTAATGCTAAGGTTTATAAATGATCTATTTCCTAACTATTTCCTACATTGATTCAACTCCCCGACAATGATGCCAAAAATGATGGGTGTTCTATATGCACTAAAAACCCTCAATTAAATTGTCAACTCGGGGTAAGTAAACTTAGAGTTGTAGCAATATATATGCCAATTTAGAAGGGCTAGAGGTAGTAAAGTCTAACTAAGGAAGTGTCTATCTAAGGGATAATCTATTCAAGACAAAATATTAATGAGCAAACCCTACTAAGAAACTTAAACTATGTACCCTAAGTAACTTTTGAGCAAAGTATTGATGGATAGTACTAACAAGGAAAATGAAAACCCTACTTAAAGAAAACTAACTTAATCATGACAATAAGAAAAATAAAACTATCTACCTAATGAGCAATAACAACAACAAACTACTTTAACTAACCTACTCAAATTCAATAAGAAACTATCCTATGAAAGCAAGTAAATAGACAAGCAAGCAACTACTCTATTAAAGCAAGTAAACAAGTAAGAAAACAACTAACTAACCTATGATAAATTCTATTACAAGTAAACTAATTAAGATTACTCAATAAGCAACTAATTAAGCTAAGAAACAAGTGAACTCTATTATTAAATTAAACTTCACAACTACTTCTAATTTATGAAAGGAAATCTTCTGAATTGAAAGCATTATAATAATAAAAGTAATTAACAACTAATCCTTAGTCTATGATAACCAAACTATCCCTTAATGTACCAAAGAAAAAAGACTATCTATCCTACAAAAGCAAGGAAACTATCTTCTAATCTATGAAAGCAAGGAAACTATCTTCTAATATATGAAAGAAAGAAAACTCAAATGTCGTGTTGATGGTTATGTCTCCGATGTCTTATAATATTACTATGGCAGTTAACAATTAGCGATAATTCAAGAGGGAAAAACTTGATATTGACTTCGATAGCAAAGTGAAAAGTGTGAATTAGGCAATCCAATGAGAACTTAGCCATTATAGAAACAACATCAACTATCTTGCATATCCATGTGACTATTCAATCATGTATTAATCATCAACAATATAAAGACACTATTCTAGTAAATTCAATTTCATTCTATACTAATTAAGAAAACTCATACTACACTAAACTCACCAATCAACTTTGAATTGAAATTGCAACTTAGATCTAAGAAAGAAATTGCATAAAGTAAACTAAACTAGTCCTATTTTAACAATTCAAATTGCAAAAGAGGGAATGCTCATAAAACAGAAATTAAATACTATTTCAACATATTACAAGAAAGTAAATGAGAAAACTAAATGACAATTTAAATAATCAAAGCTAAATAACAACTAGATAGACAAACTGGAATTGAAAACTAAAGACTAATAACTATCCATCCACTGAAACCCTGTCAAAGAAGTCATGAATTAAAATCTATGTTTTAAACTTTGTTGTTAAACTTTATTTCATCATAAAAGAAAATCTAATTTATCATCTAGTTATACATAGGGTTAGTATCTAAGCTTGCAAGTTGATTCCTACTAATTAAAAATTCACTTCATATTAACACTAGCCTTCATAATAACTTGCAAAAGAAACTAAAACAATTAAATCATAAACAAAAATTTATACAATAAAGAAGCATAATGAAAAATCATGTATATGAAATGAATAAAAATGACAAATACACTATTCAATTCACAAGCAAACTAATTGGATATTCACCCAGACTGTTGGTGGCCCCCCCAACAAGTCTTGGATACTCTTCAAAGGCGAACCATGAGCTTAACAACACGAATTCAACATTAAAAATCCAAAACACAGTCTTTACACAGTTTTAGCAAAATTAAAATAGAAAAACATAGATGAATTGTCTTTGTCTCTCTAACACTCTACTTAACAATTGTCTAACCATTGAGGTAGTATCTATGAGTTTTACAAGCTGAGAAGTCAACCACTGAGGTGGTATTTATAAAATTTTACAAGATGAGAGGTCGACAACTAGAAGGGTCAACCCTCTCTAAAAACAATAAATCACATTTAAGATGCCCTAACTGTCGGTGGTTTCTATAAATAAGGCAAGCTAATAATATCCCAGCATAACAACCCAAATTAAGTTGTTAGAAGTTCAGTAGTTGGAGGTCACAAGCACAAGAAAAACCCATGTCTCTGATTCTCCCATAGCTGGCCGCCAATATGCTAGCCGCCAAATCGCCCATGGTTTTTGTGCAGGACAAAGTGCCAGACAGAGTGTCGGATGGAGTACCAGACTGAGTGCCAAATGGAGTACCAGATGGAGTGCTAGATGCAAAAACAAGCTGCAATTTTTCCCTTTGACACACAAAACACAAATTAGTTCCATGGAATCATAAAAACATGTCGATTTAAACTCAAAATCATCAAAAAACATGAATCGTGCATACCTAGTGTGAATCATAGCGATTTGACACAAAATCTCTTCAAAAAATATTCAAAACAGGAAAATGCATATACATATTCAGCCAAAAAGGATCTAGTTAACGTCATTAAATCAGTCATATCACGGGCCCAACAATCACAAACTCAACCATATTCATTGGAAGAACGATGTGAGGACCTTCAAATCGAGTATGTTAGATGGGAACGATATTGACCCATGCAGAAGTTGGAGTCATAGAATCACTTTGAGGTGTAGGATGGGGGGCTTATGAAACATTGAATAGAGTAAGGGGTCTTATTAACTATGCATCATCATAACTTTTAGTTAGGGTTATTTTCAACCCATGGGAATGAAATTCCCAGTGATGATGACATGAGGTTCCATGAGTTCAAAACCTTGGATCGATGAGCCATGTCGCAAGTGCCACATCAGAACCATGTTTATGCCATGTCGGAAGATGAAGAGGTGAGATAGCCATGTGGTTTCCATGTGGAAATGGGTGGAATTGGGACAATAAAGTCTAAGAAGAATCTAGAACTTGTAACTTTCAACCGAGGGGTCCGTTTTGAGTAAAATTATAGTAGTTCTAGATCTCTTGATGAGTAGAATCAATATACGAGGACTAATTGGAGAAATGAAATAAGTGGAAAAATAAAAAATTTGACACCCCGTCAGCCTACATGAGAACTAGGGATTTGGGTCATGTTGCAAACTAGGGCTCCCACGAAGGGTAGGAACTTCCAAACCAATTGCAACATGGACACGGAGTGACTAAGGTCACAACTGGTTAGTTTTGAGCCTAAGGCATAATACTAGTAGTCATGGTGAGGACATTTACTAGATTCCCCAACAAATTCCCCAAGTCCTAGATCGAGACTCATTATGTTAACTCTCATAAAGAAAATAAAACAATTAAATCATAAACAACAATTTATACAGTAAAGAAGCATAATGAAAAATCATGTACAGGAAATGAATAAAAATGACAACTACACAATTCAATTCACAAACAAACTAATTGGATATTCACCCATACTGTTGGTGGGCCCCCCAGCAAGTTGTGAATACTCTTCAAAGGCAAACCACAAGCTTAACAACACGAATTCAACATTAAAAATCCAAAATGCAGTCTTTACATAGTTTTAGCAAAATTAAAATAGAAAAACAAAGATGAATTGTCTTTGTCTCTCTAACACTCTTAACAATTGTCTGACCATTGAGGTAGTATCTATGAGTTTTACAAGCTGAGAGGTCGACCACTGAGGTGGTATTTATAAGTTTTACAAGCTGAGAGGTTGACTACTAGAAGGGTCGACCCTCTCTAAAAACAACAAATTGCATTTAAGATGCCCTAACTATCGGTGGCTTCTAGAAATAAGGCGAGCCAATAATATCCTAGCATAACAACCCAAATCGAGTTGTTGGAAGTTTAGTAGTTGGAGGTCACAAAAACAAGAAAAACCCATGTCTCTGATTCTCCCATTGTTGGATGTCGATATGCTAGCCACCAAATCGCCCATGGTTTTTGTGCAGGACAGAGTGCCAGACAGAGTGTCGGATGGAGTACTATACTGAGTGCCAAATGGAGTATCGGATCGAGTGTCAGATGCAAAAATAAGCTGCAATTTTGCCCTGTGACACACAAAACGCGAATTAGTTCCATGGAATCATAAAAACATGTTGATTTAAACTCAAAATCATCACAAAACATGAATCATGTATATCTAGTGTGAATCATAATGATTTGACACAAAATATCTTCAAAAAATCTTCAAAACAGGAAAATGCATATACATATTCGAACAAAAAGGATATAGTTAATGTCATTAAATCAATCATATCATGGGCCCAAAAATCACCAACTCAACCATATTCGTTGGAAGAATGATGTGAGGACCTTCAAATCGAGTACGTTAGATGGGAATGGTATTGACCTGTGCACAAGTTGGAGTCATAGACTCACTTTGATCTGTAGGATGGGGGGCTTATGAAACATTGAATATAGTAAGGGGTCTTATTAACTATGCATCGCCAGAACTTTTATTTAGGGTTATTTTCAACCCATGGGAATGAAATTCCCGATTATGACAACATGAGGTTTCATGAGGTCAAAACCTTGAATCGGTGAGCCATGTCGCAAGCGCCACATCAGAACCATGTTTATGCCATGTCGGATGATGCAGAGGTCAAATAGCCATGTGGTTTCTAGGTGGAAATGGGTGGAATTGAGACAATAAAGTCTAATAAGCTTCTGGAACTCATAAATTTCAATCGAGGGGTCCATTTTGAGTAAAATTATAGTCTTTCTAAATCTCTTGATGAGTAGAATCAATATACAAGGTCTAATTGGAGAAATGAAATAAGTGGAAAAATAAACAATTTGACACCCCGTCAGCCTAAATGAGAACTAGGGGTTTGGGTGGTGTTGCAAACTAGGGCTCCCATGAAGGGTAGGCACTTCCAAACCAATCAAAATGGACAAGGAGTGGCTAAGGTCACAACTGGTCAGTTTTGAACCTAAGGCATAACACTAGTAGTATGGATGGTTAATAATGCAAAGATGGAAATGAAGGGAAAAACCTATCCTTATATGCTAGTTTAGAAATATATACCTCAAGTGTAGTGTATGTCGCCATATCCATAAAAAAGTCCCTAGAATATTTTCAAGCACATGTAAACTATATTCCAAGGTCAAAACACATAGTGAAATCTCAAAAAAGGAAACATTTTTGGATTTTTTTGGATATGATATATGCAAAATAAAAATCATTCACACCACACCTATGTAAAAGGCACTATGCATTCTGATGATTTAAGAAATGTAGAGCCCATCTCTAGGCTCGGGCTAATAATATTGTTCATAATAAATGAACTCATAAGCCGATTTTTGTATCACATGGCACACCATGCTTAGGCCATGCCACATATGATCAAATTTCTACATATGAAGATACTCATTGTGAGTCGTTACACGAGCTAGGGAATCTCCTTGATGGGCTCCATCAAGACATGAGGGAAGTACAAAACATGAATCTTCAATGGAAGGGGTAGCATATAAATCTATGGAAAGTTATGAATAATATGACCAAGGAAGGAAAGGGTCATGGTGAGGACGTTTACTGGATTCCCCAACAAATGCCCCAAGTCCTAGATGGAGACTCATTATGCTAACTCTCATGGTTCTAAATAATGGAGAAGGAAGGCGTGATGATTATCATCCTCCTTGGGTTTATCAATGGAATCCATGACATCCAGGATGGCCTCTTATGAAGGAAACTCAATATCTAGGAAGTCATGTGAACTCAGAGAGTCAACAACCCATATGGCCAGAATAGGATCATCACACTCCATATGAGGATGCAGTTGTTGACTATTATCAGTGGATGCTGGTGGGATTTTTGGATCAACAATATTGACTACAGTGAAAGGTGTTGGCCCTTGGTTATGGACGTATGCGAATATCAAGGAGGAAAAGGGAGAATTTGAACTTCGTGGAAGACACAGTGATTGTTACTGGGTCAAAGTGAGCAAAAGAGAAGAAAAAACAGAGCGAAGCAAGACGTTGGATCAGGAGATCGAGGACAAAGGATCAATGAGGAAGAAGGATCATGGACAACTTAGCAAGTGGAAAAATCCACCATTAGATTCTTTGGAGCATTGCACGAGAAGGAATGAAAGACAGGTTGGAGAAGCCCTGAAAATATGGGTCAACTTGACCTAAGGTTTAAGACACCTAGGGTTTTGGTATATAGGGTTTTGGACACCTAGGTTTCGGCCTAAGGATGTTGGTGAGCTATTGTAATGTATAAATAGAGGTCTAAAGGACCTGGATGGGTCGGTGTTATGATTATTGTTGTTGTCTTTATCGTTGTGTGATCAAGTGAGTAGTAGTGTGTGACAAAGAAGTGTTGAGTACGAGAGCCTTCTGGTATTGTAAGATCTTCAGTTGTGTGCAAATATCAACCCTACAGTTGGGTGCATAGGGAGGGGAGAGAAAGAGAGGAGAAGAAAGGATATCTGCTAGCTAAGAGTGCAGACAAGAACTGTATTCTTTACCTTAATATATTATAGCACAGTTCTGTGGACGTAGCCCTAGAGAGGGGGTGAACCACGTATATTTTTTGTTGTGTGAGATTGGTGTTCTGTCTCTGTCATTGATATATTGTAATTACATTATTGTTTTAGATCCGATAAGTAGATGTTCATAGTAGATCCTAGCTGATAAGTGATATATGAATGTTGTGTTGTTCTTGTATTAGATCCACTTGATATTCCCCTTGGTTTGTAGACATCTCTTTCCTACAACCACCTCATAATGTCCTCGGGTGAGACTGCATCTACTTCACATGTGTTACCGAAAGGGACACTAGTTAGGGCTTGTTTGTGCGCTCTTGGAGATTAACCCTGGGTCTTCCCCTATGCCAACAAATGGTTTTGTTGTCGGGACATGAATCTTCTTGAGGGAATGTCAAGGTGGTTCCCATCAAAGACAGAGACTCAAAAGTGGATAGAGGATCAAGAAAAGGACTTCACTGAATCCAAGAACAATAACCCTAATATTAGTACAAATGATTGGTTGGAGAAATATATCTTCACTGATATACATGAAATTTTCTTTGGGGGAATCCATTAGGAGCTATACGAGTGGCTATCTAGATTAGTAGATACCCAGTTTGATATCCGATCTAGACCTCCTGTGGTTTGGATATCAGAGTTGATCAAGAAGGTTAAAAGAGTTGATAACACTGTATCACGAGAAGTAGATCACTGGTTTGATAACACCATTGGAGAGTACATCATAGAGTTTGTTGTTGATAGAGTAGAGTCATACAACCAAGCTGAGCAATATTTCTTTAAGGGACCCAAAGGAAATTTTTTTAAATTTCGGAAGTTGAGACTCAATATGCTATTGCATGGGAAGAACATCTTAAGGATACAGTAGATTGGTCAGATCTAGAAAGGCTAATGTTCAAGAATTCGGACATCGACAGTGTTAAGAACCAAATATCAATATAGCATAGAAAAACCTCAGAAAAAGTACTCAATGCCTTGAAAAGAGATAATTTCACATAATAAGCCTCTTTGAGGGGGAAACCTCCTTTTCTCCCACTTAAATGTTCAAGTACAAGATGATTCAAATTGAAAATGTCTCCTTGGTATATATAGGAGACTAGGAGGTATAATTACAACTAATGGCCTAATGCCGACATAAATAAAATAACATTACTAATATAATATGCCCCAATTAATGGGTAATGAGCCAATATTAGGGCTTAACATGCCCCTCCCCTTAAGAAAAGTGTTGTCCGCAATGCTTGAGTAACTCTGGATGCTTCTGTATAAAAGACTCATCTTCCCAAGTGGAATCTTCAGCCGATAGTTTCCTCCATTTAATGAGATACTCTAAAATGG